>JAHWFO010021326.1:0-26212 GCA_023313115.1 Rhysida immarginata
TCTTATTGAATTTATATTAAAATATTAAACAATTGTTTTTTGTAATATTACAATAATAATATTCTTTTTTACTATTAATTTTTATAAGATTTATCAAGTAAAATGTAAATAAGATTAATAATTATCAAACATTATGTGAATAAATCTTTTATCAATAAAACTAGCTGCTTCACATTTAGTTTTTTTGGAAGTTGTTTATCAATTTAAATAAGAAAAAAAATATAGAGAAAATATGTTATATTAAAAAAAAACCCCACTTTATTTGAAACTATTGAGAGATTATGCAAGCGAAAAATGTAAAAATTATCACACACCCCCCCCCCCCCACAAAAAAACCGGGAAAGCAGACGAAACGTAGTCCCTATGGCATTTCCATGACAATGAAACATAGTTCTCCTCTTTTTCATCAGGAACGCTGGCATGCCAGGCGCAACCGCTCACACTCTCTAATGTCGTATTTGTCTACTCGGTAAGCTGTGATTAGACCTTCTTTTATAGACCTTGTGATCGACAGAGCCTATTTGAATCTCTTTTTTAAAGACCATGAGGGTATCAACGAAAATGAACTGAGGGTATCACGAAAATCTCCATTTTGAGAGATCACTGATTCTGTCCATTTTTGTTGGTACCTCCACATAAAATTTTTCAAAAGTCTGAAGATTTTCAATTGTCGAAGAATGTGAACCAATTTCGTATTTACTATAATATGTTGTCGGGCGTATTTTCCAAGGATTTTTCCAATAAATCCCACAATACGAGTAAGCTTTAGGTTTATATTTCAGTTCACATTTAATACCGGCTTTTCGGATTTCTTTCTCCAGTGCTAGCACTTCTTCTTGGTCTGTGAAATGGTGATTAGCAATGGTCAAAACATGGCTATTTTCCTGCTTAGAAGGGTCATAGGGACTTACATGTGCAGAACATGCAATTTTTCCAAGCGATCCATTTATTATTTGAGTGGCTATAATTTTCCACAGGAGATCAGCTTTATAACCAGAGTTAACATGAAATAGCCATAATCCACGACTTATTTTGTGAACTAATGCTAAATGGACTATTCCTTCATAAGTGATAGGAGTTTGACTGTTTTTTAAACATTCCCAAGCCTTTTGGAATCCGACAACATCTTCGGAAATACTTTCGATGCAGATATGATCAGATATGACTTGAATACCACCGATGCGGTCCTCTCTGGAATCAGAGTTAAATTATTACTTATTATAATTTAACCTAAAGAAAAAGAATAAAATACATGGTGTACACGTAATTTTAGAAGAAAATCATCTGTGAATAACTCTAAATTTTATTGAAATGTTAAGATGCAATCGTAGAGTAGCTTAGATTAAATCATTACTTTTCATTACAATTCAGCATAGCTGCCGTTTCTTATGGCAATGAATCCATATCAATCATTAAGTGCTTTCCAGGTAAAGAAATAATAAAACAGAACTAGAGTTAATGCTCCAACGTTAAGGTAAAGATATAAATATATTTTGGTCTCTGATTTGGAATTTTCCCTTCCATTTATCTTTGCTTGCCAGGTGTTTTCATGAATCTGTGGCAATACACTTGTAAACTATTTTTAAACCGATCAATCGGTCGCTGGGCTTGATATGGCCTCTCAGTGCGAGACTCCCCATCTTATTGAAGTATCAGTCCAGCCAGCCGCTCACCTTGCAGTTGATGTATCAAGTAATTCTCTTACATAGCGTCTAGTTCTGTTAGAAAATTAGCCCAAATATAAAGAACAATAAACCAACTATGCAAATTAATCTGCGCCACGCATTGACTTTTCGAGAAACCAACACGTGTTCGTACAGGGTGGAGTCACATTATTATGACCACTCCCTACGTTTGTCTTCGGGGTTGCCCAGCCGAGGAACAATGTCATGTGTTGGGAATTGGTTAGGTCACTATAGAAGGTAGGTTTCCACTATGTTCAAAAACATATCACTCATTGCTGCAATGGGTAAGAAACGTGATTTATCAGATCTGGAAAAGGGGATGATAATCGGCTTTCGGGCCAAGGGTGGTAGTATTTCGGAAAGCGCGCAGTTTGTGAACTGTTCTCGTGCTACTGTAGTTAAAGCGTACCATGACTGGGACCGTTCAGAATAAACGGTATGGGAACTGTGGAGCACCAACAATACTGAAACTTGCCCAATTTGCCCAACAGTACAGAAAATGGACCACTTCTGACTGGAAAAAGGTTGCCTTCTCCGATGAGTCACGATTTCTGCTCCACAGAAGTGACGGCCGTTGGGGGTGAGGCCTGGGAGAACAAGCATCCTGCAACCATTGTTGGACGAATCCAGGCTGGTGGCGGTAACGTCTCGTGGTGTAGGGAGTGTTCTCATGGCATTGTCTGGGCCCACTGATGCCCAGTTATTTATCAACCGATTCGGTTATTTATCCATAATTGCAGATCAAGTACACCCATACTTGGCGACTGTCTTCCCAGAGGGGGATGGCACGTTCCAGCAAGACACTGCGACGTGTCATACGGCTGTAATTGTTCGGGGGTGGTTTGAGGAACAAGACCAAGTACTACCCTGGCCCCCTAATTCCCCAGACCTCAATCCAATCGAGAACCTTTGGGATCACCTCGATCGTCATGTGCGTGCTCTGGAACAACCACCGCGTACCGTTCACCAGCTATCGGATGCTTTACAGTCTGCATGGCAACAGCTACCTGTAGAAATCTACCAGAATCTTATTGACTCACTCCCACGCCGTCTAGCAGCTGTCCGTGCTGCTAAAGGCGGTTATTCGGGATATTAGCTAATGGTCATAATAATGTGTCTCGACTCTGTAGAATCAATGAAGATTTCTATTACCCCAAATGATTGTGTTGTAAACAACCACAGGACTCCCACTTATGTATTACATAAAAAGTAACGAGGTAACATACAGGGTCTCGACAGTGAAATGCCCAAATTTTGTAATCTTATTTCTCAGATAACTAGTTAAAGAGGCCTGTAACCGTGCCAGTTGGGGCCGGGCAGTGGAAACCAAGTGTAAAACTTGAGACAGATTTTCGTGCACCTCAACCTGCGCTCTTTATACAGGGTGAGTCAAAAGTCTGTACCGTATCCTGGATAAAAATGTACTTATGCAAATTCCAATAAAGGGAATGAATAGGAAGTTCAGGGTGCTCTTTCAAATTAGGATACATGCAAATCGTATCTACTAAACCGTAGGAGATACACAAAAAAGCAATTACTAACTTGTTCAGCATCAAATAAGCAACAAAACAAAAAAAAAAATTCGAAAATCCCATGAATCCATAAATGCAAAAAAATTTTTGGAAAACCTCATTGCAATCTCTGCAACATTAATACCTTGATTCCTGTCAAGATTGAGGAGGGGGTGAGTGGCCTGTGGAGAAAGCAAGAGCAACAGAGTCCAAAGATCCTAATGAGCTTTTTTTTCTCCTTAATACCATTTGCTAAGCATGCAAATTATTTCTTATAGTATCTATATCCTGTTCTGGATATTTCCACAAATTACCATGAAGACACCAGTTTCCTGTGCAATTAGTATAAGAAGAAATAAGGTGCAGGTGGGCATCACTTTGAACATCTTCTGGATTGACTGTAAAGACTTAATTTGTCCACTTGGCTGTTTGTAAGCAACAAACAATACATAAGCCGATTGTCCAATTGCAGATATTGCAATGAGGTTTTTGGGTGATCCGCCCATCGGATTTTGAAAATGTTTTCTTGTTTTGTTTTGTTTCTTATTTGATGCTGAATAAGTTGGTAATTGCTTTTTTTGTGTGTATCTTATGTCGTTGACAACACTTTAAGTGCTGCCATGAGAAAGAATCGGCCTCGGTGGCTCAGGGGTTGCGTGATCGCCTCTGATGCTCGAGGACGTGGGTTCGACCCCGGCCGAGGACGACGAGGATTTTTTCAGAGGAAAAATCTGAGATCACGGACTTTCTTCGAAAGGGAAGTAAAGCCTTTGGTCCCGTGTGGTCGTTTGCCGGCTGCACGTTAAAGAACCCTTGCCGGCCCCTATAATGCCGTCCTGAAATGACCATGGCAGTTGAAAAGGACGTTAATACCAAACAAACCAAACCAACCATGAGAAAGTGTCCTCAACTTCCTATTTACTCCCTTTATTGGAATTTGAATAATTACATTAATATCTAAGATAGGTGTACACATTTTGACTCACCCACTACATTCTGTTATTTCCTACTTTTTTCTTTGTTTATTAAGATTTTGCTTTTTCTCGATTCTTGACTCGCTGTTTCCATTTTTATATTTTCTCGTTTTATTTATTTTTCTTCATCAGCTGATCGACAGGCGACCTCACTTTCTTCCCTGGGGGCTTGTTTTTTCTCTTCTATGCAATTTCGACAGTCTGAGTGGGCTTATTCACTCCTGGTAATCTGTTGTTGCAATTCGCACTCTGTTCTCGATGTCTTGAAGCAAAACTTGGGATTCATCACTTGGTGTAATCTAGCAGTCGCCGTTTCTTCTGTTGACATGCTTGGATCGTCGACGGCCACCTGCGAACTTCGATGACCACTGGGACACTCACCATATGCTCTGTTACAGCAGTGCGCTGTACGCTGGCGAAACCCATACAGCGAAGGGACTGCTTCCTCTGCCGCCTTCTCAATAATCTGCTAACTCTCCGCTATCTCCAGTTACTGCTCATTTTCAAAGATTTTCAAGAAAATGTTAGCTTTTAAGAACTATCAATTCCAAGAAAAGCCCGAACGACAGGAATTCTATGCACTGTTACAAATTCAATTTTGTTTTATAATCCACAGAGTTGGGATGGAATCTTCCATCTGAATACTATTGTTCCAAGCTTCCAGAACCTGCTGACGCAATTGTGCAACTATTAAACTTGTGTGCTGCGACCATAGGAGTATCGTCCCATCATGTCCCAAAGATGCTCAATTGGAATAAGTCTAGAGATCGTTCTATCCAGAGAAGTCGAACCAAATGTCGGAGAGCTTGTAAGGTAGAACGGGCAATGTGTGGGTGTGCGTTATCCTGCTGGAACAGCACATTAGCTTCATGTTGCAAGAAACGCAGAAGAACTGGTTTAACAATCTCCTGGACGTATCTTTCGCTGTTCAATGTTCCATTCACAAACACCACGGATGAGCGCAAATTGTAACTGTGTGCTGCAGATGAATGCAATGTGGAAGATGTCGGTCTCCTCGTCTTCGTCGCATACGTTGACGTCCATCACTGGTGTGCAAGCAGAATCTGCTCTCATCACTTAAGACAACTGACCTCCATTCAGCTCACCAGTCAGTTCTTTCGCGACACCACTACAACCGCAGAAATGCTGTTCTTGGAGAAGTGGTAGTCTGGGTAAAGTGACATGTGACTGCAAACCTACTGCAAGTAAATGGTTGAAAAAAGTCCGTCTTGGTATGGTTGGTGCTACTCTGGCCCTTATCTCTGCTGCGGTAGCTGTGCGAGTGTTTAGTGCTTCCCATACAATCCGACAGTCTTGGCGTGGATTAGTAACGTGTGAGCGCCTGGAACTAGGTCTACGCGTGTGAATACCGCTCCTGTAGACCGCTCCTGCCAACATTACGTCCACGACAGAAACATTACGTCCAATATGGACCGCGATTTGCTAATATCGTGTTGTGCCTCTCCGAGTCCAACAATCCGACCTGTGCACATATCGTGTTGAAATTTAAATCATATGTTGTAGGCCAATCACACTATGCTCTTGTGCAATTTCAGTAAAATTGACCCATTCCTTCCATGTGTTGCATTTTTTTTTTTGCCAGCAGTGTGGACATGTCCGACTTCACGGTAATTTCAAATCCCACCAGCAATTGACATAAAAATGTTCAAAAATGGTTGCATATATAAGCATGTAGGATGCAGCTTATATGTGTACTACAGCCAGAAGACAAACCATAACGTAACATCAGAAAGAAGCTTATGTGGAATTTATTTAATTAAAAAAATTAATAATCTTAGAACTTAAATTCAAAATTGTATTTAAGAATATAATCTCCTTATCTTCATTAGTAGGTATTCAAAGCAAGATAAAATTAGGGCATTTCGGTGTAGATGCATTGTTGGCTGCTCAGATGTGTACTAAAGAATGTTTGTGCCTATAATCAGGAAAGAAAATCGTGCCATTCTAAAAAAAAATCATATATCTTTTTTAGAATGGCACAATTTTTATTTCACTTTTTATTTCAATATAAAAAACACATTTTTACAATAATAAAACATTTTTGAGCTTTTCTTTTTATAATAATCAATTTTGTTTCGTTTTTTTAATCACGACGTTATACAACTCCAAGACAAAAGTTTAGCAATGATCTTTCTCAAACATAAACTTCAAGTTTTACAGAAAAACACAAAAATAATTATTTTATAAACATTATACTGATGAAGAATAACATTATTACTTCTCAATGCATTTTAGCAGCAGGTTTTGAAGCAATAATTTTTCTGGAAAACAATTATGTATCCTTGTCACCCTGAGAAAAAAGTTTAGCAATATGCAAACTTTGAGACAGAAGTTTAACAATTTCTGTTTTGTGGGGAGTAAAATCCTGTTTTTTTTGTAATAACACATGGAAATTAATGAGATTTTACATTTATTGAAGGGGTGATGGGTTGGTTTTTAGTAGCATAACTGGTACTGGTACCGAAGTGAATGCATGAAGACTCAGAATGCTTAAGGCAAAACAACTGACCAGTCAGGTTAAACAGGCAGTCATGTATTTATCCAAGAAAGGAATGAATCAATGGGACACAGCAAGCAATTGCAGATTAACCCAGCCAGTGTTTCCCGGACCCTCTCAAAATTCAGAGAAGAAGGAACTATTGACGTGCAACACGATCTGGACGTCCACAAGAAAAAAACCAAAGCGCAATTTGACTATGCTGAAACATTTTATAACCAGAATGCATAAGCATACAGCAAGGAACATAACAAGAGAATGGTGTAAAATAATTAAGAAAAATGTTTCTTCAAAAAGGACGATTTGATGCATAAAAGAATTGGGCTACAAATTTTATTCACACCCATTATGAAAAAGAAAGGTGTTCAGTGGTGAAAAAATGTTCTTAATGGGATGTAATGGATTGAAAAAAGTTATATTTTCTGATGAGTGTCGATTTTGTGCAATCAATGATGGTAAAGAAACTGTCATTCGAAATTAACATGAAGGGTTATCTTCTGGATGTATCAGTTCCTGGTTTGTGGCTCTCTTACTGCTGAAGGACTCGGAAGCCTTTGCCTAACTGATGGCATTGTTAATGTGAAGAAATATACAGAAATCATGGATGATCATCTAATTCTGTCAATGCAGTTCTATTTTCTTGAAAATGATTGTGAATATCAACAGGATGGACTACCAGCTCATAGAGCTAAATTTTCAAAGGAATGGCTGTAGCAGCACGATGTTGGTGTTCTGGAATGGCCAGGGAATTCTCCTTACCTTAATGCAGTGAAAACATCTGGAGAACAATAAAAAAAAGATAAGAAAGACACGTCTAACATCTCTGAAGTCTCTAAAAGAAGCTTCATGAATGCCTGGGTGGATATCTCAGCAGAGGAGTGGTCAATGCCACGTAGAATACAGAATAAAAAATAAAGGTGTTAGAAACTTATGGGTAATTTTTTTGATACGAATTGCTAAACTTTTGTCTCAAGATTTAAACATTGCTAAACTTTTGTCTCCGTGTGACAATGATAAACAATAAAAAACAAACTCAATAGTGTTGTAAATAATCATTGAGAAGTAATAATGTTATTCTTCATCAGTATAATGTCTATAAAATAATCATGTTTCTTTTTTTCTGTATAATTTGAAGTTTGTGTTTAATAGAGATTAGAATTAATCTCATTGCTAAACTTTTGTCTTTGAGTTGTACACTCATATGCCAAAAGTCATGGGATAGCGGCGGACTATTTTTCAAGTGGCAGTAGCATCATGTGCAAACAGTATAGATATGCAAATCAGTGTTAGTAGATTTAGTTACACTGTCATGAGTAAGGGGTGAGGTATTTAGTGTGACAATGGCTACACGACGAGAGCTAACCGAGTTCGAACGTGGCCTGTATGTGGAGCTCAACGTATGGGTCATTCAATATTGGAGGTGGCTCAAGAATTCAACATCCCACGGTCCACAGTTTCAAGAGTCTACCGAGATTACCAACTTGACAGCATTTACTTCTGACCATGGACATCACAGTGATCGACTTCTCAATGAACAGGACCAACGACGTCTGAGTAGGATGGTCACCACTAACAGGCAACTGACACTACGCCAGATAACATCAGCGCGTGCGTAACACCAACCAGCGTGTGCTGAGATGGGCGCTGGAGCTGGAGGGATATGAATTCATGTACAAACACGTGGCAGGCAAAAGGAATGTTGTGGGTGATATAAGCAATGAGATTAATGAGGCCAGGGTGATATAAGAGCTATATGGATGCGAACTGTGCAACGAAATCTGGTGTCCATGGGATATGGAAGCAGAAGACCAACGAGGGGTCCTAGCTAACAACAAGACATCATCAGCAACGTCTCTCCTGGGCCCATGAACACATCGACTCGACACTTGACAATGGAAACGTGTGACCTGGTCTGATGAGTCTCGATTCCAGCTGATACGAGCTGATGGTAGGGCTCGAGAGTGGCGCAGACCCCATGAGGCCATGGACCCCAGCTGTCAAGTATGCACTGTGCAAGCCGGTGGTGGCTCCGTAATGGGCAATTGCGGGAAGTTCTCCAGTCGGAATGGTTGGCAATGTCTTCAGATGTCTTCCACCAACTTGTGGAATCAATGCCACGTCGCACTGTGGCCCTTCGCCAGGTTCTAAGAGGAAGTCCCACACGTTATTAGGTGCTATCTCATGACTTTTGGCATGTGAGGGTATAATAGCAGCCAATTTAAAACTATTCATAGTTTTCGCCAATAAACAATATAAATTATTTTATATTTAAGTGAAGAAATGAGGACCTTTTATGAAAAACCAATGAAGCATTATTTTGAACTAGCTGATATATCCGGCTTTGCTCGGGCTCTTTTTTGATGAAATTTTGCAATATCTGAATGTTAATGCACAGTAAAAATGAACACATGAAAAAAGCTTAGAATTAATACAGTGAAAATTCATACTGAAGAATCGAAAAGAATTATTTTAAATGCTCCTAATGGATGGCCACTTCAACTACGGCCCTTTAGCAGTTCTACTCGACTTCGCTTGTCTTAGAATGTTTTGTATAGCTGAGTGAGTTTATAATCACATTCAGAAATTGTAAAATTTCATCAAAGAAGAGCCGAGCAACACCTGGTATATCAGCTAGTTCATAGTAAATCGAAAAATAGTCCTAGATACTTGAAATAAATTTTAAATCGAAGAACAAAATCCATATTTTATGTCCAATTAAAAACTAAGCTTTCAACATGCGAGTTTGTATGTTAATTTATGAAAACAAAAAAAAAAGTCCGGAAAAATCCGGAAAACATAAAATACCGGAAAATTGGATCCGGATAATCAAAAGATAAACTAAGCAGACAGTTGATCTCGTTAATTGACATCACCGTACCAAATTTCATTACTCTAGACATATTTTTACGGATGGCCGTACAGGGACAAAGGGGTAAATTATGAATAAAAACAGAAATTAGTTCTTTGAAAACTAAGTAAACTATTCTTGGTCCAAATTTCTAAGTCGTATGTGAATTTGCCAGAGAGTGAGGTTGACCGGACGCGAACGTCAAAGTTAGGCATATTTTAGGACTTTCTTGGATTTCTGTTTGATCCCCCCACCCCTTAAAATAGATTTTCAAAAACCAACGAATGCTCCCTTTTTATATACCTCTTTTACATCCTCGTGCGCAATTTTGAAGCTCTCTGCATTTCCGCATTGGAGTTAGGCGGCAAAAACACAAAACGGGGGGGAGGGGGATATTTGGGTCCCCCCCCCCCCCGGCTGCCTTCACAAAGCGAAATTCGAGAAAACCAGAAATTGTTTTTTTTTGTAACTATACCCGAGAAGCTTCCCTCCAAGTTCCGTTGCTTATCTTTATTCTCAGCATCAAAATATCAGAAAATTTTATGAAACACCCCCAAAAAACGATTTTTTCCAATTTCGCACTCTCAAATTCGAATATCGAAAATCGAGGAAACTGCTTTTTTGCACGGTAGCTAGAAACCTTTATGCAAAATTTCGAAGATCTGCGTTCATTAGGGGCGGAGCCAGGCGACCAGATGATCTGGCCGGGCAGGGGGTCCGAATATCGAAAAAACACGTCTTAGCACGCTCCTACGCTCTCTGTCCAATGACCCCACCAAGTTCGAGTCGTTGGCCACAGTAGATTTTTTGCTGTGCGATAATGAGTGGGTGAGTCAGTCAGTGGATGTCCTCTTTTATATAAAGGGTATTGTTATATTTCATGTCAAAAATGATAAGGGTGATGGAATATGCGATTTTAAGCAAAAAAGTTCATATGAACACGAGTTCGAATTTGAACGATAACTGAAATATATAAACAGAAATAAAAATGCCGCCACTAAGATCAACCAGTTAATAAGTCACTCTACAGCAGCTAGCATAATGAAATTTGGGAGAATAATACGATACATAAAATTGTATATACCGTTAAAATTTGATCGAATTCCAACGAGTAGTTTCCGAGTTACGTGGACAACATCGTAACCTGTGGTGGTTTGTACTCACATGTGAGCACGTGTTACGATGTTGAGTGCATAACTCGGAAACTACTCGTTGAAATTCGTTCAAATTTTAAGGGTATACACAGTTTTATGTACCCTTTTATTTCTTCAAACTTCATTATCCTAAGTGTTATAGAAAGTGAGTTATTAACTTGTTGATCTTGGTGGCGGCATTTTTTTTTCTGTTCATATCTCAGTTATCGTTCAAATTCGGACCCATTTTCATATGAACTTTTTTGCTTAGAATCGCATATTCCATCACCCCTATCATTTTTGACATAAAATTGAACAACACCCTTTATATAGATTTATCATGTGAATAGAAATGCAGGGCGACTATCAGCGTAGTGCGGAGAAATTACTTGAAATAAAATTCATCACAAGATACAATGAAAGGCGAGAAGTGTTTTACGAAGATATTTTATTCAGATATTAAAGATATAATAACCCCAATTTTTGCGTTGTTGTATAGTTGAGGTTATTGCTATACCCTCTTTCCATTCCTTTCGAAGAAGTCTGACCTTCCAGGTTTATAATGCTCTTTAAAGCATCAGATAAAGCTTCCTAGCACCCTCTATTTAATGTGTTGCAGTGTTATTTGGCGACGTAACTTTAATCATTTGCATTGCGTATTTGGTACTGATGTGGTTTTAATTTCATTACAAATGGATGACCACTTTTGATCAAATAGATTTCTATGGCCATCAGTTTATTTCAATAAAGTTTAGAGTTACTCAAAAATAATTTTTATCAATTTATGTGAACATACTGTACTAACATTTCAATTTAAGTCTACCTTGAAATTTGTGATGGTCTATTGTCTTCAAGCCAGTCTTCTAAAGATTTACCATCTTCTGGGTCATAACATATCCACTCATCATTTACTGCAGCCAAGGCCTCTGCATAAATTTGCTCATACATGTTTACAAGTGGGTAGTAACGTCCTTGATCAGCTATGTTCGTTTGGTTCTACTTTATGCATGCTATAAATACAATAATTGTTAGAAAGATTGTAAGGAAGAATTAAAATTTCAGCAATCATTTATAATTGCTGGCAAATTTTCATGAAAGATACAAAACTTGTTTTTTAGAAAAGAAAATTTATGGAATTGACAAAAGATTGAGTGCAACAGTCAATATTTTTAACAAAAGAAAATGAGAACAAACAGTAGAGCAGCATGCCAATTCCAAGAAGGCATAACCATAGCAACTATCTTTTGGTGAGAATTCGAGCATGGGTGGAAAATGTGAAATATACAGATGAAAGAACAAGGAACGGATGAAATGTACGGACATTTAACAATTTTGCTCCTCATTTTTATTAAGGTAATTGACATAATATCATTGTGAATCTTAGATTTTGACATAACAGTAATACTGAATGGAGTCAGATCTTAATTTAAGAAGCATAGAGGACTTTATTATAATAAAATCCATTGTCAGTGGTTTTACCCTTTCTTGTAATGAGAGAAGGAAAATTTGAAGACAGGATGTTGATTGTGGATGGGGGACAGGAGGCACCATCGGGAGCTGCTTGTTTTCGCTTCTTCTCTAGAGCCCAAAGTCCAAGAACTATTTATGGTATCCATGATTGACATTTGTGAGGGGATGTTTTCTCTCCTTCCTACCAATAACTTTATTACAAATTAATCCAAGAATCGTACGTCATTGATACGGATTAAGAAAGGCAATTTTGGAGATGTTCTGATGTGAGGAACGGTGGAGAAGAAGAAGAAAGAGAGTTGCCGCTAGACATACAGAAAACGAAGGAATTGCCCATTCAAGTGATGATGATAGTCGTAAGGCTAATCAATTAGAAAACATAAGAACGTAATTGCCGAATGTGATGTCTCTGAATGGAGGTCAGAAGATTATGATAAGGATGCCAGCTTCCGTACTGCCATTTTAGAAAACACCACGAAAAAGAAGCCTGATGAATGAGGAAAATAACCGAGCGCAGAGCTGAACCAGCTGCCGTTAACAAGGCCAATCTGAGAGCTATGCCCTGATTGACGCCAAGAGCCTGACGAGAGAAACCGCCACTTGCTTAGCTATCGTCTGCCGATGCCAACACGACGCGAGTTCAACTACCAGCTATAATGAGGTCCAAAGTGGGTAATAATCTTGTGACAATCCCATCTATCTTTCATGGCCATTCACTATTATTTTAAAATAAAAAAGGGTTTGAGGAGTAATCTGTTTATAATCATACATTAAGGGCTATCATCCTATCAAAGGAGTTAAAGCGGTAGAAGAGTTAAGGGGGGGATAAGTCTAATTTTAATAAAGGGTTAAAAAGGGGTCTAATTATCGAAGCATTTGTTTGCCTAACTCACTGCCTCTTCAGCCGGACCTGTGAGCCGGAAAATCTCAATTTTGTGTGGAGCGCCGGGCTGATTGGAGAGCTGAACCCCACTGTATTTAACCAACAGATTTTGTCACTTGGTATTCCGAGCCACGATTATTTTGCCATTTCCAATTGAGTCACGGGCCGTAAATTTTGGCGCAGTCGACAGGATGGGTAATTAATTATTTAAATTAAATAAAAATTAGCATAATTAATATTGTATAATTAATTGAGCAAAATTTTAGTAAAGTTTCCTGCCATAAATGTCATTTAAGAATTGTTTAAGGGTTTGTTCTCATGATAGATATTATGCTGAGTACCTTTGTTTAAAAAAAATTTGTTTTTAATATTTATGATTGATTTTATGTTGCTTGTATGAATAAGAGTGTTGGTGCATGTTGGTGCACACCAACTACATAAATTATTTGCATAGGAATCTAAATCTTTTATCAAGGCATGAGTAAAAAAAGCGTGTTCTTATTCTAATTAAGAAACGTACTGTGTATGGGACTATTGTTCACGCTCACAGAGCACATATTTGTTAGAAAAGTGGAAAAGTATTTCTTTTATAGTTACATTCATACAGGTAACATCTGAAATTGAATTATTCTTGTTTGAATTGATAAGTAGATTAAGTTAGTTAAGACTATTGTAGTTTTAAGAGCGATTTTGATTAAGAACTTTTTTGATTAAGAGCGTTGTTGGAGTTCAGAAATTAATTATATAGACTGGGAAGGTTAGTGAGCAGGGATAATAGGCAGTATGGTGAATAACAATAATAATATGCAAGTTTTGGGCTTATACACTGAAGTGCCCTTATTTGATGGCAATAGTAATGTGAATGAATATTTCTGCAGACTTGAAGAGATCTCTGATGCTGGGAATTGGATGGCAGATACGAAATTTAAAATGGCAAAGGTCAGATTAGCAGGGGATGCGCTTTATTTTGCACACGAGGATTGAGACATATTAGCAGCGGAAAATTATGATGTATTTAAAGGGTTAATGACTGATAGATTTTTTTAAGGAAACTATGGAACAGAATGAGCTCAGATTTATCAAATGACATCAGGAGCGCAGCATAAAAGTTCGACAATTTGCAACTAGATTACAGTCCCTTGGTAGGAAACTTTTAGAACCAATTGATGGCGAAGGAGAAGTTGCAAATGCTAAGCACGAGTATGCACTACAGCTGATTGATAACAGAATAAAGGATAAATTTTTAGCAGGGATAGCTATGAATTTGCAAAAGGATATGATTTATCGTAAGCCCACCATGTTATAAGAAGTGATAGAGTTCGCAGAGGAATTAGAAGAAGCGGAACAGCGTTTAAAATATAAACAAGCGACTCTGCATGTAGATGAGGACATGGATCGCGAAGAGAAGTTAGCAAACCGAATAGAGCAGCGAGTAAGCGCGAATATAGAAAGGATGTTAGAAAGAATGTTGTGCCATAATGTAAGTGATAATAGAAGGAATGGAAGTAGGAGCAATTTGAGGGAGCCTGCTCCCAGGGAGGAAAAAAATCGTTGGGACTTGAGTAAATAGAGAAGAAACCACTATTTCAAATCGCGCAACGGAAATTCCGTCTACGGGAAACAGACAGGGGTTAGAGAGACAGAGACAATTACACCGTTACACGTATTCACGCCTAGGTCACATTTCAACTCGGTGTCCAGAAAATAAAGAAAAAATGACTATTTGTCACTATTGTAAAATTAAAGGTCACTATGAAGGGTACTATAGAAAGAAATTAAGAGATAGGCAAAAACCACAAAATTCTGCAGAAATTAATGAAGAGGGATCAGCAGCGACAGGCAGGGCTACCCAGTCAAAAAACGGGTTGCCCTCCTCTCCCGCTCAGTGAATATGGGAGGGAGAGGAAGATAAAGGGGTGTTCGTAGAGAAAACGCTCCTCCACACTGTATGTTAATAGAATTATTGATTGAAGCGAAATTAGGCCAAATAAAATCTGATCTTTTAGTTGATACAGGCAGTAAGATTACACTGTTAGATGAGGAAACTATAAAATAGTTGAAGGAGCTAGGTATCCAATGAAAAGATTACCATTGCCAGACTTACGAAAGGAGTGTATCTTATAAAGATAGGTATCGGTAACAGGAGTTACAAAGTGCAATTTCATGCATGGGACTAAAGATGTGGAGTGCCTTATGCAGGAATTTTAGAAAGAGACACCCTTGGTGCTTATGGATTTGTAGTAGATCTCAAAGAACAAGTGTTAAGGGAAGGAAATAATACAATATGCTTAGCAGTAGATGTAAAGGATGCAGAAGACACAAAAGACCTTAGAATAGGAAAACGCAGAATCAATTATATGTATGCTCAGCCCATTAGATTAAGGAATAAAATTACTTTGCCTCCATTGGGAGAAGTAATGTGCATAGGAACAGTTAGAGGAAAACAATGTAGAGGACAGAGTGAAATTATAGAAACACAGTGTCCACGCATAATACAGTACCAGTGAGAAATTTAAACTGCTCACAGGAGGAATTAAGGTTAAGGAAAGGAACATTACTGGGAGAAATCTGTAGCGTTGATCAAGAGGCTGTACAACCTGATCACACTAAAGAAGCGAGAACAGGAACCGAAAAGAAGATTACGAGTAGAGAAGAATATCTTAACTTATTTGATTTGGAACACTTAGATGGAGAGGATATGCAACAATTGGAGGATTTGCTTTATGATTACAGAGCATGTTTCTCACAGACCACGTATGATTTGGGATATTTACCGGCTACATCTCATAGAATAGATAAAAGTTATGCTAAGCCAAGCGCTCAAGCACCGTATAAATACTCATAGAGAAATTATGAAGAAACGAATTGATGAATTGTTGCAAAATGACATTATCGAACCTTCGATGTCACCATGGGCCGCACCAGCATTGTTGGTTAAGAAAAAAGATATTACCTTCATATTCGTTGTGGATTATAGGAAATTGAACAAGATCAGCAAACCAGATATTTTTCCTATACCACTCATATCGGAGACCTGATCCCTTCTAGGAGATGCCAAGGTCTTTAGTATTCTGGACGCGAACCAGGGGTACTTTCAGCTAGGAATTACGGACAAAGAAAAGACCGGATTTACAATTCCAGGGGGTCATTATCAGTTTAAGCACCTACCTATGGTCTGGCAAATTCTGCAAGTATCTGGGTAAGAACCGCAGAAGACATTATAGGGAAGGTTAAGGGCAAATTTGTGTTAGTCTATTTACATGACTTCTTGATATACAGCACCACCTATCGGCAGCATTTGGAAGATCTTGAATTTTTATTCAAATGAATTAGAAAAGCTAATTTGAAAATGAAACTGAAAAAATACCAATTCATAAAGTCAGAAGTAAAATTCTTGGGACATCTTGTATCAAAGGAGGGTATAGCCCCTGATCAAGATAAAATTAAAGCAGTAAGAGATTTCCCCAGACCTAGAAACGTAAAGGAAATATTCCAAGGCCTTGCTGGTTACTATTCGGAGGCATATTGACTCTTTCAGTAAAATAGTGAAACCCTTGATGAACGCGAAAGGATGTTGATTTCAGATGAGATGGAGATGCAGCGGAAGCTTTTAATGCCTTAAAACAAGCTTTGATTACTGCACCAGTTCTCCGAAGCCGAGATTTTTCTCGAGAGTTTATAGTTTCCACTGACGCAAGTGATAGTGCTTTGGGAGCAATTTTGTCGCAAAACTTTGAAGGGGAAGAGTGCTCCTTATGCCCCGTACACATTGGACCGGCAAGGCGGCAAAGCGGCGAAGCGTCTTTTTCTGCCTCCCCCCTCCTGCCTCCTCTGCCGCCCGCGCGAGTTGTTCCCACTGGACCGGCACGAGAGAAGCGGCAAGGGAAGAGAAATTATATAATGACAGCTTCGTTTCGATCTTAAGTTATTGCAGTAAAACTGGACGAAGTTCACGGTTCACAGAAATTTGTAGTATCCGAAATTTGCTATATCTGAAACAATTCGGAATTTGTTATTTTACTGTTGAAAGGCACAGTTGAGAATTCCGAATTGTTTCGTTTATTTTTTTTTATATCAGAGTTCATTATAAAGAAGTTCAACTGTGTTATATGTCGCTGAGAAAGCATAATTAAAACATAACAAAACAGAACATACAAATAAAATCTAGTTTTATTTATATTTGTTCAGTGTGCATATTTTCTCGTATTTATAAAAAGTCTTCAAGATTATTTTTAAATTTGATTGTCGCCAACATCGATCGGCGATATTTTCAATCGAAGCGATCGAAAACCAAATTCGTGATCACGTTTCTGTTCTAAAACTTGCTAATTTCCAAGTGAATTATCTAATTAAAATTTAACCAAACATATCTATTTAACGATGTAAAAAGCTGAAGGACAATAGCAATTTATAATTTCACATTTACAAAATAAAGTGCATTCTCTTTATTCTGTTTCACTATAAAATTGTGATCCGCCATCATTCTTTTGATCATGTGCTCCAGTAGTCGAACGTGATTGGATGAGCCTGCAACCGGCAAAAGCGGCAACCGGCAAAAGTTGAACAAATTTCAACTTTGCCGCCTGGCTTATTTGCCGGCCGCGGCACTTGAGTTGACCTATTTCTAGTTGGCCTTGGACGTAGTGCGCATGCGTCAACGGTTGCCGCTTCGCCGCTTTGCCGCCTTGCCGGCTCAATGTGAACCGAGCATAAGGCTATGCTAGCAGATTGTTAGAGTAGTGAGGTCCACTACAGCACAACCGAAAAAGAATGCCTTGCAGTTGTGTTCACTGTTAAGTAATTTCGTGTATATCTATATGGAGTCGTTTCTCGATTATTTGCGACCACACGCCGTTGAAGTGGTTATTCTCAATCAGAGACCCCAAGTCTAAATTAGTCAGATGGAATTTATTAATTCAAGAATTTGACTTCGAGATTGTCACAAGCCCGGCAGGCTTCATGGAAATGCAGATGCTTTAAGTCACCTTCCAGTCAATGAAATAGCGGAATACAGTCCCTTGTTGTCACATGAAATAATTGCAGCCGAGCAAAGAAAGGATGAACAACTAAGCCCTGTTTATTAAGGCTCTAGAAAATAATGATATCAGTCCTGAAAGAGCAGCTTCGCTGTCAGACTATTTTCTGGATAAGGAAGGTGTTCTTTTCCGTGTGAAAAGGTCTCAGTCAGGAAGAAAACGTTGGGAACGAATGCTTATCCCCAGAATTTATGTGCAACATGTGTTACATACCTTCCATTCTCTGCCAGTTAGTGGTCATATAAAAGCTAAAAAGATGAGAAAGAAGATTGACAAGCAATGTTATTGGAAAAACATGGTTTGAGATATTCAAGCTTATTGTAAAAAATGTGATAGTTGTCAAAGAAATGCACATCCACTTAAAAGAAGAGAACAGCCCTTACAGCTGTTCCCAGAGGTCAATCAGCCATTTCAAAGAGTCAGTGCAGACATTGTGGGACCCTTAGTTACTACTTACACGGGAAATAAGTGCATATTAGTTCTAGTTGACCACTTTACCAAATATGTGGAAACGGTTGCAACGGCAGACCAGAAAGCAGAGACTGTGGCGTGTGCATTAGTGGAAACAATATTTAACAGACACACGTATCCTGTCCGATTGTTAACAGGTAGTGAAGCTAACTTTACTTCAACTTTAATGCAGGAATTGTACAAAATGTTTGGTATGAAAAAGATTTTCACTACAGCGTCCCATCCTGCTAGTAATGGAGTCACGGAACGGCTAAACAAATCTCTTGTTCAGATGTTAAAGCATTATACTGACACTCATCAACGGAATTGGGATGAATTGTTGAGTTATATAGCGCTAGCTTATAATGCAAGCTACTACAGGGCAGTCAAGGAGAATCTCTTTTTCCTGTTTTACAAAAGAGAATCGCGGCATCCTTTTGATATTTTGCTGGATCCTAAGAAGGTCTCTTATGATGTGGATGAAAATTTGAATAGAGAAATAGAATTGCGCATACAGGACGCATATGAAGTCGCTAGTCGCGTATTGCAGGAGCAACAAGAGGTGAGAAAAACTTATCATACTTCTCGAAATAAGTCATATCATTTTGATGTCGGAGACAGGGTATACCTTCATATTCCTAACATAAAATGGGTTTTGACCAAAAAGTTAGCCAACCATTATGAGGATCCGTATGAAATAATAAAGCGCTTTCCAACGTGAATTTTATTGTTAAAGAAATTGGTGGAAACAAACAGAAACTAATACAGGTCGAACCTCACTATAACGAACCCCACTCTAACGAAATTTCACTCTAACGAATTATTTTTCCGGTCCCGCCTAGACCTAACTAATCTAATGTACAAAAAACTTCACTTTAACGAATTTCAGTTTAACGAAATTTCACTTTAACAAACACATTTTCTAGCCCCCACACACTTTAGCAAAACCTCGATGTAACGAATTTTGAATCGATACTCGATTTTCAAACGTTCGTCTTGAGTTTTTCCCAACAAAACGTACCCCTCTACTACAGCCTTTGGACCTAGATATCATCCCTCTGTAAAAGCTCGATACAGAAAGCAACTACTGAAATAAATCCTTCTGAATCTGAAATCAGCGTCAGAGAAGAAAGTAAATGTAAAGCAAGCCATGGAAATGATTTCTGCTGCAAAGAGGGATGGGGCAGATCCAGAAATGGAAGAAGTTTGTGATGATGATGAAATTGAACAGCTCTGGCCATCTGTGGCAACTTCAACAGGGGTTTCAAATGAAATTCTGTTTGAGGATTTTGTAGATGCTGATATGAATGTAGAGGTAGGTGGCACATGATTTAACAGATGATGAAATTGTCGCAAGTGTGACTGTACAACAATGTAACCTAGTTGACAGCGAAGAAGAAGAAGGCGAGGAAGAAGACGAAAATGTGACCCCACAGTTTGCCATGAATTATCTCGATGAAGTGCGAAAATTTCTTTACCGCTGTGATGATATTCCAGATAACTTTTTTGTTTATTTCTAAATTAGGTCAATCTAAGATCACAAATTTTTTCGATAAAGCTTAATTAAAACAATGTCTATGCTCAAAAAAATTCAATTGGGGCCAATGTACCTTTTGTGAGCATTATTAGACAAAGTACAGTGTACAAAATTTCAAATATATTTTTCTGTACAGTAAATTAAACTTAACGTGGCTTTAATCAGTTTAGACGTTTTAAGCATATTTGAGCTTCCTCTCATTTTAACGAAGTTTCAGTATAACGAAATTTTTTTATGGTCCCCTGAGATTCGTTATAGTGAGGTTCGACCTGTACATGCAAATTGAATAAAACCTGCATATGGGATTGGAGGACCAAGGGAGAAACCCGTAAGGGAAGGAACGGGAGAAAAAGAGAACGATGTGACTCATTTAATGTCCCTAGACACCCCACCCCTATATATGTGGATGAGATATACCTTCCCTGGCCGGAGTTTAGAGATGAACCGCATAGACAAGGGCCTGAAGCAGCTCAGCCTCAGAGGGGATGTGGAGAGAGAGGCCTCCTCATCCTTATAATTTACGAGTCAAGGACCAGTGGAGGAAGAAAGTTAGATAAGAGAATCCCCATGGGACTCGCGAGTGGTCAATTGAAACAGAGAAAATGCTAATTTGAATTCGGCGGAATGTGTAGAAACTTCACCAGGCTTTGATTCGGAATTTACAGGAATCGCAGAATCACGGAGTCTGCGGGAAATGCTGTAAACGCTCTCCCAGGAAGGGCGGAAAATAAAGGAAATTAGGGACGAATAGAGACATGAAAGCACCTCAATTTACATTAAAGTCTGTTTGATAATTGATAATTAAGGTGTATATGCAATACTTAACTCTTTATCCGATCTATTATGATCCCTTTTTTTCTCGGTTTCTTTATTATGGTTTTTGTTTTCCTTTGCATTTTGTTATTTCTTGCCTGTTTATTTTTCTGTAAATCCTCTTGTCCCCAGACAACCGGATAAATTCTCTTTTCGGCCCGCGTAAACGCGCACCATCCCTTTGTATATTTTCTTTTTGTATAATTTTTAAAAAATTAGCGTTTACACCCTTTTTTTCTATTGGCCATTATATTTCAAAAATCTGTGCTTTTTCTATTTTTCCTGTTGGCCATTATTTCCTCTTTAATTCTTTTGTATCCTATTGGTTCATGTATATGCATAATTTGTACCACTGTTCTGTATATAAAGGCTTGCATGCCTCTTGCTGTATATATCCTTGACAAAGCCGGGAATAAATGGCGAAACTAGTTGGAACTCCTGATGTCCCTCTGTTATACTGTAAGGCCACCACCTGTTTAATCAATAGGAACAGTATTATGATCCACCCTTCTACCGATATTATTCTTTATGTCATTTATGAGAACGAATTTTGAACTTTATGTGAAAATGATAACGACTACCAGAGTGTGTTGCTCTGATTTCTACTCAATGGGAGGTTTGTATCATTTTTATAAAACTTGGTATCTAATTGAAGTCAGTTTCAACTAAGGTGGATTTCAGCAACTACCATGATTAATTGGGAAAAATGTACTTATTTATTGATACCATTGGAGGTTTCCTTTTATTTGAATGTTTTTCTAACGATGGGAATTTCATAAAAATGCCATCTGTAGATGTGTCAGGCCTGAGTTAAAAAAGGAAAAGGGTACTACAGAACCTTTTGTTGCTCTAACTAATTAGAAGTTTGAACGTGGGATAGATAAACATAGTTGTAGTAAATGGGTAGTTGTTAATTTTGAGTAAGTTGCTTGGGTTAGAATTATTATTCAATTCTTAATTTTTACAATTCAATGATGGCCAACTGTCACGAGTTTATATCTTGGCCTTGTTATGAATTGATGATTTAAAGAAGCAGAGAAGGAGATGTCTCCCTTGCCGCCGATGTTGTTTTCACCATATTCAGGTTGCAGAGGAGCACCTTCAGCTACTGAGATAGCCATGAAGACTACGTCGTAGCAGCTTCAACTACCTGCTCCACCACCTGCATCAGAGTGACGATTTTGAACTTTTCAACTGCGTCATATGTCGCCGAATAGTTAACTGTATAACTAATGTCGTGAGTACATCAACCAATCAGGTATTTTAAGGAGGCTTAAATGTGAACTGAATGCTACATATTTACGAACTGATTAAACAGTAATACCTGGACCAATAACTTGATTATGAATCATTGTCAGTGATTTGGAACAGTTTTGAATGAACACTCTAAATATAACCTCATTTATATTTTAAAATTTTTTAGTGAACTTGACTAATGCAGACATTTGACATTGTTATTGTGTTTCCTATTATATAAACATTTTGAGATTTCCATTAAATGTTATACTTAGCTAGTGTACTTCAATGAAACATGATTCTATTATTTTCAGTTTCAGGAACTTTTATGAACAGTAACTTTTAATTTGTGAATGAAATTACATGAATCAGTAACTTGAACTTAAAATGATTCTATCTAAACAATATTTGATTATCTATTTTAATCATAATAATTTACAATTTTACAGAGGGACATTTTAAAACGGTAATATGAATTGTTGAGAGATCCTGAATTAACTTTTATCGCTGTATAATTTATATAAGCTATATTACGACAATATTTACGATGTTGTTTAACTTAACGAGAAAAATTTAACTTTCATCTATACCTGGAATAACTATAATTACTACTTTATGTAATCATTATATCATTGTGACTATGTATATTTTGTAATGGATTTAATAAACTAAATAGAAATGGGGTGGGAGAGAGAGGGAGAGACACAAGATTGCCCACTTTGGATGGAAGCAAGAAGAAATCATTGTGGATGACAACCAAGGTCAAGGAACAACAGGTTTGGCTAAGCTTTCGATGAATTCATTTTGAAACCCCATTATTCATTAGAAAAGTATTATCTTAGGATAATTCCTTTTCTCAAAAAGGGAAGCGATGTGGATCTTGGATTTTTACATAACATTAATACTGAATGGAGCTAGAACTTAAATTTAAAAACCACTAACAATGGATTTTAAGGGGGGGGATAAGTCTAATTTTAAAAAAGGGTTATAAAGAGGTCTAATTATCAAAGCTGGACCTGTGAGCCGGAAAATCTCAATTTAGTGAGGAGTGCCGGGCTCATTAGAGAGCTGAACCCCACTGTATTTAACCAACAGATTTTGTCACTTGGTTCCGAGCCAGATTATTTTGCCATTTCCAACTGAGTCACAGGCCCCACATTATGTTCATGATTCTGGAAAACTTATTCTGGAACATGATTGCAGGTTTCATGTTCCAGAATAAGTAACAGAATGGTACAAATGCACGACTTTCTTGAAACACATTACATTTTGTGATACCATCTCTTAGCTCTGAGAAAAAAAATAGTTGCCATGACTTATGCCTCAACCCTCGTATATCAAAGGGCAACTGACATCAAAATTTTCGTTACTATAAGATTAAGTAAATAATTAAATAAAACTGCATAATTGCATAATGCATAATTTAATTTCGAAAACTTTTGTTATTTATTTAATAAAATGAATAAATATTCGCTATATACTGAACACCCGAAAAAAAATTCTTGAGATAGAGGGAAGTCGATGACGTCATATGAGCGAAAGGGGTTTCCAGTCCTGTAG
This sequence comes from Rhysida immarginata, assembly GCA_023313115.1. Classification (NCBI taxonomy): domain Eukaryota; kingdom Metazoa; phylum Arthropoda; class Chilopoda; order Scolopendromorpha; family Scolopendridae; genus Rhysida; species Rhysida immarginata. The sequence goes on from JAHWFO010021326.1 coordinate 23,655, forward strand.
TCATTACCGCTAAAGCCTCATTCATTCAACGTAAAACTTCTATTTTTATGCTCCAAGGCTATAAAGCAGTGATGCTTACAGCAGAGTCAAGAAGAAATGGTGTTAGAACTCGTAACTTCCACAAAGGGTGCATTCGGTTAACATGAAGCGCTATGCTGAAGCCCGAAAACTAACTGTGAAGCCCCAGAGGGGGGTAGGAGTCATTAAAAGATCTTCAAATATCGCCAGGGCTGCTCCTCATATTTACTCCCCTTGGGCCCACCTTCCACGGGATTCTTCCCTGTGGGTATATCCTTGGGTTCTGGTCTTAGTATACGGGCGGTAGTTGAGACCTATCCCGATACCGATAATCACCTTAGGCTTTTTATAAGGGTTTACACCTCTCCAGATATTAAAATATTTTAACCACTATTATTAATACTTTTATACTTGATAGAGACGAATGGAGCTGAAACCTTGTTTAATAATAATAACATATTTATTTCACATAAGTAAAATTAAAGTAAAATTCCAAAAGTTCTATCTTTCAAGTTAAATTACCAAAAGACTATCATAAGTTTCATACTTTCTGTTAAAGTTTATTTTAATGATAATTATATCTCTAAGAAAAGTTACTGATTGTTTAGTTTTACTTTCACTTATTAAAACTTATTACTTCACTTATTACAATATTCAAATAGCTTTAACTTATTCACAAAGAGAATTCTGGTGACCACCTTAATATTCACATAGCAAGTAAAACGAATGTATCATTACCCATCTCCTCTTCATGGTCATCTCCTTGGGGGTGGTGTAATGTCAACTCCGATGTGGTCTTCTTTTCTTGGGCTCCGCGATTGTATTTGTCTAACTGATTCAGGTTTAAATCATAATAATATCAATAATAATAATAGTTTTCTTTTTATTTGCTTTCAAAATGGGATGCTAAAACTGGTTCTAAGATAATTGGTGTTCATAGTGAAGGTTTCACTATTTACTAACTCCACGACTATTGTTTTAGTTGTCTTCATCATTTAGTATTTGTTTCTCTCCATCGTCGCCGTGCTTCTCAGAAAGCAGGAGGAAATCAACTGCTCTCTCTCTCTCACCAAGAGAATCACACGAAGCCTCATAATCTCCTCTCTAGTTTATTGATAATATCCCAGTAAGATTAGAAAAGGGATACCATTCACCTGGATCAAATACACGTCGCTGATTGGCATTCATACAAAGTTCATGAGTTGTCAACACGGCACAGAGCTCACTTGTCCGAGGAGAAGAATGGGGGGGGGGGACTCCCACTCGACTCGGCAAGGCACTCCATCACACAATACCGTTGTTACTCAACTCATCTGGAAAAATAATACTGTTGTCCGGTGTTGTAAATCTAATAGCTTCTCACATAAAACATTCTTCTAATAAAGTAGATAAATTGTTAGAAAACTTCTAAATGGTTTCTTCATTAAAAACTTAGGAAATAAATCCCATACAATTTTCAGGGGGAGGGGGTTCGTACATTACTCCCTGTTTTTCAAGATTTGTCCATCATCTGATGACAAATCTTCACGAGAACAACATAAAAATTCAAAGTCTTCCGAGCCTTTCTTCAAGTTTGTAGTCGCTCGTTGCCTTCTGCGCCGCCTTCCACGTTGGGGTATGATACAAACATCTCACTTACCTGCTCATATCAAGTGATCATCCAACACCTCACACAGCTAAAATAGTTTTTATTAAAAGCATCAATAATCAATTAATCCATCAATGATACATCAAGAATTCATGAAACATTACGGAATATCACTAAGTTACAAACAAAGTTATAACAAGAGTTATAATAAAAAAAAATTCAAGCTTGGCTCTACATGAAAATTCTTAAAAGATCAGGGCAAAGCGCCTTTATTGGTTACATGATTATTCAACTGTCGATTTAATAACTAGGTATGTAGTAATTACATGTCTCGTTAATTAACACAAGTTCATAATTCAATATTCGCAAACGTTACATTATGTTCAAGGGAAGTTCATAATATCTCACAATGAAAATATTACATCATAAATTCACAATATCTATTCTGTCACAATAAATTCACTATTTCTTTTCATAAAGAGTTCCTTCAGTAAGGTTCTTATCAGCGGTACAATGTTCACTAACTTGTAGAAGTTATAGAATTCATAAATTACCTTGATAATGTTCGCAATGTGCGCGTTAAACTGACGCATATTGATTGAAGTCACTATCTAAAAGTTTCATGTTCATGATAAAAGTTGTTGTTGCATATAGAATCATCACTGGAAATCATCGTTGTCGCTTGTAGAGAATATTGTTCGCTTAATCGGTAGACATTTTTATCCATTGGCATAATTATAAATAATCATTCCTAGTTGAACTGAATGTCGCTCTGGAAAACTCGTAGATTGCCTTTTAAGTTCCGTCTGCTCTGTTGAAAACAAAATGAAGAAATGTAGTGAAGTGGAGGGACGAACCGTCGGCTCCGATGAACGAAGTCGCTCCAATTTCTTCCTCGTTGTCCACACGTCATTGATGATTGACACCTCATCCGTTTCATCATAAAAAAAAA
>JAHWFO010021332.1:14132-29857 GCA_023313115.1 Rhysida immarginata
AAAAGTGTGTGGAACAGAGAAGAAGAGAGAGCAGAGAGACACAGACAAAGTGTAAAACAGAACGTGGGACGAGTTTTGTGGAGAAAGAGAAAAGATAAAAGTGCCCTTCTCCGAGGGAGCATCACGACGGTGGTGGAGAGCTTCTCCAGCAGGAACGAGATGATGACATCGTGATATCCAGCGACGGCGGCGTAGACGAGGTGCACGGGTAGCCATCATCCCGGAGCCAGGCCGAGAGCGACAACCGATGCGAGGAACGGGTGAACGGATCGCCGCGAGAGAGCAGGGCCAACACCGGTAAGCTGGATCCATACGTAGCGTAAGCAGTGTTACTTGGTGAGACAGGACGGGGCGGGAAGGCGTTCTTGTGGGCTTAAGCAAGGCGATTCCCGAGTCCTGAGCCAGTAACAGTGGCCAATACGTGAGACGGTTCCAGTGGACCCGGTGAAGCGGCGGCAGAGGAGCGACGAAGCGGCGACGGTGACCGAACGGCGTGGCAACCACGGCGGAGCCTTCAAGGGAGCATCACGACGGAGTCGGCGGAATAGCAAGAGGCGGTTGCAGCCAGATCTACGCAGTCCAGGAGCGACACATGTTGCGAAGATAAGGTATTGTGTAGGTTAATTGGGCCCAACGCGTGTGAATTAACTTTTTTTTGTGAAAACAGTATTGAACTTCGATTATCTAAAAGTAATTAGTAAAATAAGCATTGAATGTAATATGCTACTCAAGAAACTCTAATTCGAATGAACTCTAGGATTAGCTTAAATTAACAAAAGGGGTAGGAAGGGGAAGCTTATAGCATAACAGTGAATTGCCAATTACTATTTAATTGCTATTTTATATGTGAGTTGAAATTGATTAGACTTTGTTTTGTGTATTATTTTTTTGCGCTTTAGTTAATTTTAATTACCATTGAGCTTAGGTTCAATTTTACTCCATTTATGTTTTGCAATAATAAACAAAATTCCTTTTTTTGTGTTCATTTTATGTTTTGTTTTATCTGGTAATAAATAGCTGGTGCCTTTAAGTCAAGTTTCTTTCACTCATTGTCATCAAGCACAATTTCAGCCTTAGGGGGAGGATTTAATTATTGAGCATTTACTATACGATCACGGGAAGGAACTTATAATTCTGACAATTACTGGTGTAGGTATTGTTGGGGATAGATAATAATCATTTAGGCCAAGACGAAACTATCGGGTTATAGATAGGTTAAGTAGACGGTAAGAATAGGTAATTATATCAATACGGAGACGTACTTATACCATCACAACTTACTGCGCATGTCAAAAAGATCGTTCAACTTACGTGGCGGCTGCTATAGGTGGTGTTGCTCTGATACCCCTAGGTGTGGCTTCGATCCCGGCCGAAGACAACGAGGATTTTTTCAGGGCGAAAATAATCAAACAATAAATAAAGGAGAACATGTGAGTTCGTCACGGAAACAGTTTTGCATTGTTGTTGCACGTTTAAGCATTGTTGGTGCTCACTTAAAGCACACGCCGGAACTGAACAGTGACCTGACCATTGTTGTCTGAGCAACAATTTTTTTCATCACTCAATCACAAAACTATAAATAAAGGAGAAAATGTGAGTTCATCAAACGAACAAAGATATGAATTGAATTTGATAAAAGTAATTACCGCGCAAACTGCGCGTGGGCCCCGTTCATATTATATAAAAGAAAGAGCGAAAAATTTATACACTCACTCATTCATTCATTTATTTATTTATTACGAAATCTCCAGAACTATGAAGCTGCAAACTTGAAATTTGGCAGGTATATTTCTCTAGGTTTCTAGGTGAGGGTGATACAGGGATCAAATCTAAGCAACATTTACCTTTCATTTTTTTCTCTGGGGCATTGTTTTTGAGATAAAAAAAAGCTGAAATCCTACCTGCAGGAAACAGTTGTTAGGAATCTGTGGAAACACTTAAAGACATTGGTATACGAGACACCAGTGGGATCCGATGAAGACCTGGTAGCCGGAATCGCCATAGCTGCGGACCAGATTCGCGAAGAACCAGGAACTTTTGAACTTTTCACGTCAGTCCATGCGGCGACGTTGTGAAGCATGCATTCATGCCAGAGGGAGTGAATTAGAAAACTTATTATTGATGAAAATAGGAAAGAAAAGTCCACAGCCTGGGTTCGAACCAAGAACCTTCTGCTCACCATGCAGACGTGTCAAACCAAATGCGCCAAAGTGGACATGGAAGCATTAACGCTATCTACATGTCCTTAGAGCTGGTTGGAGCAGTACCCACTTCGCAGGCTGGAACTATCTTTCCTACTGCGTATAATCGTTAAGGATTAATAAATGAAAGATCTTAGGAGAATTTTTTTTTTCCACGCCAAACCTTACACGTTGAAATTATTGAAGAAAATAAGAAAAGAAAATTCCACAGCCTGGGTTCGAACCAGGAAGAGGGTTCCTGGTTTGAACCCAGGCTGCGGAATTTTCTGTCCTATTTTCTTCAATAATTTCACGATCTGAGGTTTGGCGTGAAAAAAAAATAAACAATGAAAAAAAAATCCTCTTAAGACCTTCCATTTATTAATCTAGAACACTTATTGTAAAACATTTGCATGTTTCATAAAAAACAAGTCACATTAATGTACTGTATGCAATGTGTTTTTTGTTCTTTTTTTTACATGATTGACCATGATTTTGACGTGATCCGGAATTACAGGTTGAGAAGCATACTTCGTTTACGCGACGTCCAACATTTTTTATCTCAAAAACAATACCCAGAGAAAAATATGAAGAGGGAAATGTTGCTTAGATTTGAACCCTCTATCATCCCCCATGTTTGTACGCTACCCTGTGTACAGAAACATAAAAAAACTATATTTTTCTCCGAGCGGCGCCGGGTATTTCAGCTAGTTGATCTATATATATAAAGAAGGATGTTTGTTTGTGGGTATTTAATAAAAATCTACAGTTTTATTCCGGTCTTGGTGAAACTTTGCACACCTGACCTTCAAAGCATGAGGAAGTTCACTGTATACATCAGACTTAGAAAAGATAATAATTATCAATAATAAATCGATATTCACGATTATGGCATGGCATGGCATATTAATGAGAAATATCTCATGACCAACAATGCAAGGCAAAGTTTGTGCATTACAGAGAAGTTTCAATTTGTAAAAATGCACAGAATTCCTGTTATTCAGGCTTTTCTTAGAAAAGAGAGTTCTTAGTACTTAACAATTTCTTGAAAATCTTTAAAATTGATCAGTAACTGGAGATAATGGAGAGTTAGCAGACTATTGAGAAAGAGTGGAAAGACGACAGAGGGGAGTGTGTTACAGCGAAGCAAACCTCGCTGTAACAAAAATAAAGCTTGTTGGCAACAGAGGGCGCCACCGGAAAACAAGGAGAGGCAGAAGGCGGGATTTTCAAGTAAGGAAAACGGAGGAGCGTCGTTGGAAAGTAAAAGAGCGGGAGGCGACGGGACACGTGGACTCGTGAGTAAAAAGACGAGAAGTTGGCGAGCGAGAGGAGACCCGCGTGGAGGATGGAATGAAGGAGGCTTCTTTCAGAGAATAGCTGCATGTCGTGGGAAACGAAGTAATGGGGCTTCGAGAACGACGAGCGCCGATAAGGACAAGGCAGCACGGAATGCAGACGCATTCGTTCACGGAGAAAGGGAGCCGATAACGGAGAACGTCCGACCACGCCGTCATAGCCAAGCAGAGAGGTTACTAAACGAGCGACAGGAGATTCCACATCAGCCTGCAGTGGCAGTCCCTTTGAATTGCTTGACCAGACTGGAAATCGAATTTTGGAAGGAGCATTGTGCCATATCCCAAGATTCACGAATGGTCGTAATACAGCACGAACGTTGGATAGGAGCCTTCCCACGAGGACTAAACGCCTTCACGGAAGATAGGGTCGGCTACCTACGAATAAGCAACTAAGGAAGCCCTTGAATGAGTTCGTGAGTACTGTATTATTTACTAATCTGCAGCGGTAGTGTTAAGCCAAGTACGTGAAATTGTTCCATGCGAATGGAAATATTTAGTTGGCAATATTAGTCGCCATATTGTGTGTTTCAAGGCAGAATATTAATTAAGCTTTATTTAAGGTGTGCTACGGAAGCCGTTAAATTTAACCCTACTACTTAAAGCTGAATTAAATGTAAGAGTGATAGCTAATGCATTATTACAAATTTGTGTTGTGCGTTTTATGTGTGTAAACGTAAAAAGAGTTACGGTCGTTTACGACTCCCGTACAGGGATTAGTGCTACGATACAATATTACACCAAAATTATCCCAGATTGTGGTCGGAAACGGGCGTAGAGTGGCTTATCTAATTATGCCTAATGTTAATGTTAACTAAGTGCAATAGCGTTAGTTGTAACTCATTTTAGTTATTGTTGGTTGTCTTATATTTTATGAACTGCTGGACTTTTTGAACTGATTACGGACTTTGAGTGTTTGTGTGATATTATGCAGTTTGTTTTATAAAACGTGCCTATGTCTGTGTTATTGTAAAAATATCAAGGGTTTAGTTAAATCCGAAGCAAAATATTTTATTATTAAAGTATGGACTGTGGACTTTATGAAGTAATTCTAGCGAATTCAAGCTCGGGATTTTGGATTGAATGTTATCTACATTACCTTTTTGAATTTTCTTTTCTTTTCTGAATGCCCGAGGCGACAAAACAATCTTCGTTATCGAAAGATTTGATATCCAGCGTTAAGAACGAACCTTTTGATGACTGTTACGAAGAAAAGAAGAAATGAATACGAAGGCTCCACGCCAATTTACACGGAAAGTATTGGTTCTTGATCTTGAAGAAAAACCTATGGAGAGAATGGAAGTGGGAGAAAGTAAGAATATTTAATATGAACTATATTATTTCAAAAGGGGTTTGGATAAGAAAGTACTTACCTGAGATGAAGAAAGAAAAGGTCTTCTTGACGTATATACTGTGCAATTAAGTACAACAATACGAATTCGGTTTCAATTGAAAGAGCTTTCCCTTGAGAATTTTCATAGATAACACCGTTGAATCCGTGTGAATAAAAATTTCATGTATGTTTGTTTTTTTGAAATAAAGCCCCGGCTATTTTTTGCATCAGATTTTTTAGGTTGTGCGAGTGTTGATTCAAGTACCTACCGATCCCTGGGGCTTCGATTGAAATCGGCGCAATAATTAATGAAACCTATGACGAGAGGTATCCTACGGATGAATGTGAAGAAACATGATACAAGATAAGTAACTTTATCATTTGAAATGAGGATTTTGTTCATTTCCTTTGTTCATCGATAATCATTGTTTATAGCTTCCCGCTATTTTCTCACCTACAGGTTCTGATGTTAGGAGGACTCTGTGCGGAGGGCTTCTCGTAGTTAGCTATAATTTTTAAAAAACCGTTACAGCGTTTACGTGTAACTTAAACTCTCTATTATGCATACTTTCTTTTTAAAATTTAATACTAAATGCGCACCACAGTTTTACCTTTTTTTTAAAAACTTAGATTTTTTACTTTTTACTGCACTTTTTAAGGTGAAAGTGTGTGCTTTAAAATTTTAATTTTATATTTTTTATTTTATTCTTTATTTAAAAAAATTAAGCTTTTATATGATACCTACAAACCAAAAAACGTTGGAAGTCTGCCCAGTGGGCTACGTCTGTATCTCGGGAAAGCGTTTACAATCAACACCTCCTAAAATAAGGCCTGAGCGCGAAAAGGTCATACATTGTTACATCATCATCCGAAGATACGCTTAATCGCATTTCTACCAATAATAAGCCCTGAAATGCGATTAAACGTATCTTCGGATGATGATGTAACAATGTCTGACGTTTTCGCGCTCAGGCCTTATCTTTAGGAGGCGTTGTTACAATACATTACGCTGGCTAATAATAAACAATCCTCTCTACAAAGACGTTACCAATGACGTATATTAAAGATAGACTCCGAATCCTATTGTTGTAACTTGAAGTAAATTGGGAAGCTCCATGCCCAGAACTGTCATGGCTGAAAGTGAGTGAAGATGATGCAAAACACATGGTTAAACACGAGAGTAACTGATTAATAATTCTTTCACACACCGATCACGGAGTGATAAGTTTATCTTTTCGTTTACTTTGTATTTGAAGTATTTTATTATATTTTATAAACAATTTTTCGATCATGGTTTCAATTTCAATTTCTTTTCGATTGTGTTTCAGTTACGTATTTTCATTTTAGATACGTATTTTTGATTTATTTTTGTGGAAAATGATTCCTGATCCTTTTTCTTGTCTGTTTGTACAGTTGTACGCAGAACAACTTTGAATAATGGTTTTGAATTAATTATTCCTCGGGCCCAAAATCTTCAAAAACAAAGCAGCCAGACAGCTAATTACTGCACGGCTCACTACTGCCCAGAACTGTTATGGCTCAATTTGCATCACTTTTTGCCGCTGTAGACAATAGGATTCGAAGTCTATCTTTAATATAAGTCATTGGACGTTACAATCAACAACTTAGCTAGCCTTGATGATCAAATCAACAAATTACATACGACAATTAACAATAATACAAGCAGTCGTTACGTCATTATTGCATTGTATACATATTAAACTTAAATATTAAATAACTTACAAATAAATGAAAGATTAGTGAAACTAATGATTGAAACATGCATTGTCATCGACAGGACGCCGTTGGGGAAAGTTGCAGAGCTGTAGGTAGTCAGGAAGTAGGCTAAAAATTGAACAAAGAATTTGCGCACAAACAGGCAAACAAGTGAAGTTCAATAAGAGTGTGTAATAAAAAAAGAATTGAAGTTAAACACTTAAAATTCAAATGATTTAAGCTATAAGCTATAAGCTATAAGCTATAATGGTTAAAATTGAAGTGGCACCGTTTAGACTCTTCTAGCGGCCGTTCTGGTAATCAGATTTTGACGAAACTTGAGATATATGTTATACAAACCACAGGGAAGAGAATTTTGTAATAAAAAAGTTAGTTCACATTTTGACCGTTACGCATGAATAATAACAAAAACAAGTTAGAAGCAGAGAAATTTATAAAATCAGAGCATATGTTCAATGTGCGTTCCATTTGTTTCAATGACCTGTTCAAAGCGCATTATTGCATGTTCCACAGTAGAGCGAAGGGTTTCCTAAGGAATCGCAGTGATATGGCGTATTATGCTTGCTTTCAATTCAGGGACAGTCCCTATTCACCCTCAATAGACATTATCTTTCAAATATCCCCACAACCAGAAGTCACAAGGGTTTAAGTCCGATGAACGAGGAGGCCATGCAGTTGGAAAAGTTCTCGAAATCACCCGAGCATCTCCATAATGAGCATGAAGCAGTTCCTTCACTTGTCGCGCAATGCGGAGTGCTGCACCATCTTGCATAAAGACAGTAGTGTCTAAACATTGTCTTTCTTGTAAAGCAGGAATGACTTTCTGCTGCAGAAGTTCGCAGTAACGAGCACCAGTGATTGAACATCTTTTAGCGCCTTGCGGAGTGTTTTCTTCAAAGAAAAAGGGGCCAAGAATGAAATGTGAAGTGAATCCGCACCATACAGTCACGTAATCAGAGTGCAAAAGCTTTTCATGCACAACCATCGGCTTTTCAGTACCCCAGATGCGACACTTTTGAGCATTCACTGCTCCGTCTAGTGTGAAATGCGCTTCATCTGACCACAAAATGTTCCATGGTCATGCATTATCGACGGCCATTCTAACCAGAAACTGGCAAGCAAAATCATTGCGTTTTTCCGGTTCTTCATGAAACAACTTTTGAACCACCTGGATCTTATATGGATACCACTTTAAAATGAAACGCAAAACTTTTTGTACCGTAGACCACGGAATAGACAAATCACGTGATACGGCTCGAGCACTTGCTGAAGAATATTGTGAACTTGCAGCACTCTCCACTACAGCAGCAGCAACGTCTTCCACAGTCTCATTAGCAAATCGTTTCCGTCCTCTCCCTGGCAGCACACCCAACTCACCAGGAAATTTCTTAATCATCTTTTTTAAACCATTAATGGACAGAGGCCGATTTCGCAAGTTTTTCAAATGTCGATATTCTCTTGGTGCGGCAGAAGCATTATTGTAATTCTGGTCAAACAACTTCACCAATAAAGCTCGATCCTTTTTAGCTAAAGCTATCGTAAAGAATGACTTTACATTTAATTTCACTGTCATTTTAAAGCTTTTCTAATTTTATATTTCATTTGCATAACGTCTCTGATTAAGTAAAAATTCTCAGATAGTTTCTTACCTGACCAGCGCCATATTTTGACGTAGCGGTCAAAATGTGAACTAATTTTTTTTATTGCAAAATTCTCTTCCCCATGGTCTGTATGATATATATCTCAAGTTTCGTCAAAATCCGATTACCAGAACGGCCGCTAGAAGGGTCTAAATGGTGTCACTTTAATTCTTCTTCTTTTCCAGCCCGCCTCTCCCAGTCAATGCTTATCTCGCTTGTTTCTCTTATTGGCCATTTCCTATGTATCATATTTTTACGCTCATTGGTCCATCTGTACTATTTTTCTGTATATAAGGCCTGCGAGCCTCTTGTTGTGTACCTTGACAAAGCCGGGAATAAATGGCGAAACTAGTTGGTAATTCTATTGTCCATCTCTTATACTGTAAGGCCACTACACACATTGTAAATAAGCACAGTATTATGAACCCTTCTGTATCCGAGATATTATGATTGCTAAAAGATTTTTCCATTTTCTTTCTATGCTGTGCCAGAGTATTGCATTCCAGCAAAACGTGTTCCACCGTTCCAGGTTTCCCACACGAGCACATGTTATTTCTTATAAGATTTAAGCGGTCTTGAAATGATTTGAGAGGGAAGTGACCACTACGAAGCCTAAATAAAGCAGCTTTTTCTTGGTGATATATTTCTTTGGGGGAGAGAAGACCCACTTTGGTTAATGAGTGAAGATATTTTTTTATATTGTTGACCGCAATTATTAGCTTTCTATTCCAAATTCCACAGACGGCAGGTTCTTGTTTTCACATACATCTTCATCGTATAGGGGGTCTAATCGGACGGGTCGGATAGGTTTATTTGATTTCCTAGCCCAATTAGCGAGGTTATCTGCTGTTTCGTTGCCCTAAAATCATCTGTGGCTGGGGATCCATAAGAATTTTATATCGTATTCTAATGAGGAGAGGTGGTTAAGCAGCGCTAAGATATAACCCATTATGCCCCTGTGGAACCAAATGTTCTTACGGAAAGCCGTCTCCATAGCAGTGATAGAACTTTTACTATCCGTTATTATCAGATATTTGTCAGGGGTTTTATACAGTATTAGCGTTAGAGCTTTATGGATAGCCAAAAGTTCTAAGTAAAAGGAGTTTATTGCAGGAGAGACTCTATGCGAGATTATGAAGAGATTTTTAGCAAGTATACCAACCCCCCCCCCCTCATCAGAGCCACAACCGTCTGTATATATCCTGTGGTAACCACTGTACTTATCCTGTGGTAACCACTGTATTCACTTCCTATTATACTAGTGAAGATACATTTTTAACATTTCTGGCGGAGTGGTTGATTTACTGACATGAACAAGTTGGAAAGTATTAGAAAGGAGCTGCGGCCCTTTAGGGGAGTCTAATATGTTCAAACTATTTAAAAAGATGTTATTAATCTCGAATTTCTCGAGAATATTGTCCACCAACACCTTGAGTTTGTTTGATCTTATGATTTTGCTGCAGTTTTCCTTTAACGATATATGGTCCTGGAATTCTTTTAACGATTGAGCATATGATTATATAAAAGATATGGTGGCAGATTCCCATCTTAGTCTCGGAGGAGGAAGATTAGACTCTGCATATAGTAGAGGAATGGGGGAGGATTGTAAAGCGCTCAATCCTACTCTGAGAATTTTCCTTTCCCATTTCTCTAATGGTTCAATTGCGTTCCTTGTAGGCAGAAGAAGAAACGAAAAAATATCAATAGACCGGATTATTGAGGTCAATACGATGTTGGACCCCATTTCGATTTTATTATGAGCCGGGCGCGTGCCAGGTTCTTCATAAGTTTATCATATAACATGGATATTTATGGCCGCCAGGTTAGACGATCATCGATGATTACTCCCAGAAATTTATGAGCACGCCTAAACGCCAGCTTTTCTTCTTTAAAGTAGATCGGGATGTATGACATGGGGCCCTGTTTTGATATGCACATAACCCTTTTATCTGGTGAGAAATTTATGTGGTTATTTTCGCTCCAATCATTTAAAGCGTGACTTGCTAACTGAAGACAGGATTTGATCTCCGCGATTGCTTTGTTCGATGTCCATATTGCAATATCGTCTGCAAAAATGTTATGCTATATCTGGGGAGGTAGTATGTCTACAATGTCCCGAATGAATATATTGAAGAGAGTAGGGCTAAGGACTGACCCTTGAGGAAGACCTCTCTGCTGCATACTCCACACTGATCCCCTCGGGTACTGGATTCCCACTTTCCGAAATTTAAGGAAGGCAGATATCCATGTTATGAAGTTTCTAGGAATGTTCAAATTACGCACTTTTTCGGTTAATATTTCATGATTGACCGAGTCGTTGCTTTTTCAATGTCCAGAAATATTATACCCACAAGTTCTCCTCTTTCCCATGCTACGTATATATGATCTGTAAGTTTAAATATTGGGAAGACGTTATTTTCCCTTTTCGGAAACCAGTAATACCCAAAGGCAGGGTATTGCTTATTTCCATGAAGTGTTGCAGCTTATCACTGATCATTCTTTCCAAAAGTTTAGCGATACATGATGTCAAATCAATAGGTCTGTAGCTACCTGGAGCAGAAGGGGGCTTTTGTGGCTTAAGGATAGGGCATATTATGGTCTTTTTCCATTCTGGTGGAAATATGCCTGTAATCCAGGACTTATTCAAATGACGAAGCAACATGTTCAAGCTTAAGCGAGAAAAAGTGGAGTTTCTGATCTGCTCGTCACCTGGGGCCGTGTCCTCGTTTCTGATGGCATTTTTTAAGTCAATAATTAAAAAGGGTCGTTCCCATGAAACCTCAGATTGTTCCCTGAACGATGATATCTGAGGGACAGCCCAGTGATCCAAAGGTAGCAGGCAGCTACCAACGGCCTGCTTTAGAATGGCTTCTGCCGACTCTCTTGGTGATAAGATAGCATCGTCCTAGGTCGGCGGGAGAAAATTCCATATGTTTCCTTTACTACCGCCTTCTATTAGATTTTTCCAGTAGTCTCTTCTCATCATTTTTAGAAATCTTTTACACACAGCTTTTGATTTCTTGTGTTGCTGCCAGCAGTCAAAACATTTACACTTCTGGTAAGATCTTTTCGCCTTATTCCGCTCCCATATCGCCTGTTCACACTCCCTGTTCCACCAAGTTGGACTAGGGGGGATGTGCCTTTTAGATTGTCTTCCGGGACCGCCTATTGTCACGTGGATTTGAGCGTGACAAAGAGAAAGGAACGACAAAGTTTTTAAATAAAAATAAATCGTTATTTGATCTTAAAATAAAGACTAAAAGTTAATGAAAGTAAGATTTGCACAGTGGAAAATTTCTACGCACTGGGAATCTGAGTTGGATATAAAGTCTAGGTAGTCGTTGCCCGTCTCGGATGCAACGCTTGACACTTTAATAGAGAGATCGCTAACGGCGATGATCTTCGGCGTGGATTATTATTATTATTTTAATTTTTTTTTTTTTTTTTTAATTAATTAATTGGATCCAATACGTCCATCCAGGGCCTGTATGGCCAGAGGCCGACGAGTTGGGTCCCTGGATGGACCTGGATTCACGACTGCTGTATGATGGTCACAGCAGCCGGGGGGGTAAAGATTGGCTATTATTATTATTATTACTATTATTAGAAAATTGCATCCCAACAAAGGATATTTGCAAACATAGGATAATTTTTTCATTTATCCTTCGACATATAGCTGAAATATTCTCGCTACATGTTGATTATGGTTATAACACTTATCATAATTACATAATAAAATTTCGGCTTTTAATTTTATGTTCAAAGAGTTCCATGTTGAAAATACATTATATGGAAAGAACGCAGCTTTAAATTTAGTTACAATGTACGGCGGGACTATTTTAAACCTTTGAGTCTGACGAGTATGCGGGCTATCATTAATCCAATCTTTTACATAATGCATTGGATGCTGGTCTTGAGAAATAGCATGATATAATTCCTTCAGTCTGGCATACATAATTAATTTGCTTAATGTTGGTATACTATGTGTCTTACATATTTCAGTAATCGAAACTTATCTAGTGAGATGAAGGGCCGCACGTATTGCATTATTATATGCCGTCTAAACTTTGTATACCTGTTTATCTGTAGCCGCCGACCATATTAAAATAGCATATTGTAATTTTGGGATTAAGACTGCCTTTATTATCTTAATCATTTCTTTAATCGTTAATATGGTTCTCAGACGCTTTAATAAGAAGCTCAGTCGATTCAATTCGATAATAATATTTTCAATCATCGGAGTTAATGTCATTTTATTGTCAATGACTATTCCTAAAATTTTGCAACTTTGTTCAGCACAATCAGCTTTTCTGTCTAATAGTAATATCTTGGTTTTATTTTGATTAAATTTTAAGTCATTCTGGGTATACCAATTGGATGTCGGATGCTGATACCCTCGTTGAGCAGATCGTGACGAACACGTTGAGACGCAATGTGCGAAGCTATGATGACGTAGTGATCGTAGCAACACAATGCAGAAACCAAAGTAATGCCCAGAAGTAATTAGTATTGGCTATCTGTGACGTAGCTTGCTTTTTTGTACTTTCGTTGCACAATTCCAAAACACTGGTTGCTGACGCACTCTTTCTGAAGCACACATAAAAACGAACAAGCCTACAGAATCTTACTGTAACTCACGGCGAAACACCATGCACTATTAAATGACATTGACTTCATATATTAATTGAGGTGCCTAGAGCAAACACATAATTTTTTCTAGATAGCCACTCTTTCTGATACTACTTATCTTCACACATACTACTTATCGAAAATAAATTTAGCTCACTCAAAAACTGTTACTTTCATGTAACCACAAACTTCACTGAATTAAGGCGATCACACTATCACACACTTTAAATTGCCACCATACTCATATCGCTGCTTATTAGTAGAACTGCGTACTAACTCACACAGCAATTCCAACTTTATCGCTTGCAGTTCGTTGACGACGTTGGCAACTGAAGCAGTCACACTCTTGTCGTTTCCAACTTGAATACGCACGTCGGGCGCTTGCACATAACACACTGAAACTAATGTAAAGGATAACGCTGTTACAAAAAGCCCCAACGGTAGCAAGATTTGCAAACTCTAAATAGCAGCAAAATTAACACGTCGAATATGCCTTGCCGAAAATCAGTGCTTCGAGAATGACGGAAAATAAAATGTTCGCTGCGTCGCGTGGTTGGGTGTCTCGTTATGCAAAATAATATCCAAGCCGTTAATTAATAATTTAAGAGACAAGTCCGGTGGGTAATGTCCAAGGAGATTAAGAAGACGATTAAGGAAAAGAGGACGAGGAACGTGGAATAATTCCCCCTGTACCGCTTATGTAATAGGCACGAATTTTAAAGGGAAATATGCGCACGGCCTCGTCGTTTTCCGATAGTTCATTAGCGTCGGGGCGAAAGACCGTGCGAAATTGTCTTAACACCGTGGCTTATATTACAGAGTAAAAAATCGTAAGGTTACTTACTCTGTCAATAGTCTGCTAAAACTGCCTATACGGATCGTTAGCCTCTCGTCTCGTGAAGGAACTTGATGATGATGCGTTTCCCCTTGATTCTCCGCCCTTGGTTCCATCCGTCGTTTTGCTCTTGCTCATTCACGAGCGGGGGAGGTCTGTCGGAGCCCGCGACGTTCTCCGTAGCTTGGGCAGGCGAACTTAACAGCTGGATAAACTGTTCAATGGCTTTTCCCAGCCTCTCTTGATGTTTGTCGGCCTCTCGGTTACACTCGTCGGCTACCGCTCGTTGCCGTTCCTCGTCGGCGTGTTGCTCGCCGACCGCCTTCAGTTCCGTGACTTCGCATTCCCCGCTATCGGCCAACGGTCTCCTGGCCTCCGCCTGTCGCATTAAATAGGTGGAGACGCCTCTTGTATCTCCTCCTTGTCGTCGGCGACGCCGTTCTCTATCTCCGCCACTATTTCGAACTTGACGTTCGTCTCCTTGCCTCCTCTCGCTCCATCTTGGCTTCTTCTTCTCCAAACGCTCTCTGTCACGTGTCGCCTTCGGGATGACGAGTTCGGCGTCAGCTCGCCTGCTGACGTCACCTCTCCTCTCTCTCTTTGCCGATCTCTTTCCTTGGCGAAATCCACGTGACACATATTTTTTGAAAGGCTAATAATTGGCCAGTTAAGTTATGCGTCATTGCTAGGCACATACTTTCTGAGCCCCAACTATTAGTAGGGTGATTTGAGGTAACAGCTGGTGGAAATGGGCTTTTTGGTTTATGACAGAAGTCCAAGAGATTCATAGTCAGTCGTATCGGCTGGTGGTCACTGTCATATGAACCGAAGACTTGCTCAATTTTATATTGGATATTATTGTCCATGGATATGATGGCAAAGTCTAAATTGGAAGGTTTCCACTCCCATCTCGCTGGGTGGTACGTTGGGTCTGCGGTGTATAATACGTCTAAGTTTCTCTCCAGTATAATTTCTTCTACTATTTTCCCATTGTGGTTGTAATCATGACATCCCCAGTGAGGACTCCTCGCATTATAATCTCCGATAGCAATAAAAGGGGGTGTGAACAAAGATTTCATTACATACGTTCTTGTTTTTGTAACCAGGGACATATATACTGTATACATGTATCCAACAGTTGAAAATGTGCAAAACTATATCCATTACAGCTAAATTTTGAGTGTGCTTACTGAAGTTATGGAAGTGAGGAATATTAGCTCTTATTGATACCAAATTACCACCACCATAGCTTTCATATTGTTTAAATATGTAGAATTGTGTCAGATATGAATCGTGGCATCGTGCTTCAAAAAAGTTTCACTGATGGTTATTAAATTCGATTTCCTAGACAATAAAATAAAATCTTCCCAATTAGCAAAAATCCCCCTGGCATTCCAATGGATTATACTAAAAGATCTGTTATCCAGATGCTTCATTCTGGAAATTAATTTTAGTCAACTGATGCCACCAACATGAAATATCCTTTAACCACGGGGGGGAACTTGTCAAGGCTAGCTTTAATTGAGTTAATCGTGGCGTCAATACCTGCGGGGTCCTGGTCACTCTTATATTTCTCCATTAGGGCTGTGTCACGTGCAACTAGTAGCAGAATGATATAATGCACAGTGGCAGTAACAACACAATGATAGAAGACAGAAAGATAAATGTAAAGTTTATTTCAATAGCCTAATAGGCAACAAACTAAATAAAAGAATAACTAAATGCTTAAAGCTATGCCTTAATAGATTAAAGCACAAGATCCAAAAATACACAAACAAATATCTAGTTTTACACACTAGCTTCTGCTAAAACGCAATAATTAGCGTTACTTGAAAAAGCATCACAGTTCAATTGAAAAGAATCAAGGAAATAAATAAATTCAAAATTATTTGGTGACTAATATTAAAGCATTTTAAAGGTAATACATTTAGCACAATGTCTCACTATGATCCTCGAACACATTTATACATTGTAGCGGTCTGCTCGATGATCTAATTCACCTAACACTATAAACCA
>JAHWFO010021340.1:2187-15119 GCA_023313115.1 Rhysida immarginata
GGTAGGGCATTATTCCCAAGGGCTTCCACTAATTCACTGTGACATTCCATCGCATTTCTCCCTCGGAGAAAGGCTATTTTGATATAAGCGCGCTGCTCAACATGGGTTACTTCCATCTCGCACGACACTCACCAACTGACTGATTTCACAGCCCTCGCTGCGCTACTACCAGCTATCACAGAGCCATCTGTTGTTCTGCATACACACTATGCCTGCAGAGCTTCCACACGACACATATACGTTTGTGATCCGTTCACATATCTACAAGAACAAAAATAGTTGCCATGACTTATGCCCCAACCCTCATATATAAAGAAGGATGTTTGTGGGTTTGTTTGTGGTTTGTGGCTCCGATCTTGATGAAATTTTCCATACTTGACCTTCAAAGAAAAAGGAAGGTCATTGTCTACCTCAGATTTCGAAAAAATAATAATTATTGATAAAAAAATCGATATTCATGGTTATGGCAAGGCATCTAAATGAGAAATATCTCATGACCAACAATGCAAAGCAAAGTTTGTGCAATACAGATAAGTTTCAATTTGTAAAAATGCATAGAATTCTTGTTACTCAGGCTTTTCTTAGAAAAGAGTTCTTAGTACTTAACAATTTCTTGTAAATCTCTAAAAATGATTATTAATTGGAGATAATGGAGAGTTAGCAGACTATTGAGAAAGAGTGGAAAGACGACAGAGGAAGCACCCTTTTATGTCCGTGCTATACTGGGCAAATGGTAAGCAAATAAATATAAGAATCGGCGCCCCCTAGACTTCACAAAGTGATGAATGGCCAAGTTTTTCCAAATTTTCATTAAGAATTTTTACTGTATTAATTCCAAGCGTTTTAAGGTGTTTATTTTTAAGATATTGCAAAATTTAATCCAAAAAAAAGTCCGAGCCTCGCCGAAGTTATCACCTAGCTTATTTGGTAGCACATCAGATCCAAACATTTACAAAAAAATACATTTTGACTATATTCTTTGAGAATGTGTATATTTTCTAAGCTTGAATGCTGATAATGCGATGATTGAACGTTCGTTTCCAAGAATTATTAACAATGACCATAAAATGATGATGCAGTGATAGGACATAAATAAGGCAGCGTCTATTGATGAGGCAAAGGAGTCAGACGTGTCTCCTTTTGGCTCCCTATCAAACGTTCAGACGACTGGCAAAAATGTATGTGCCTGGAAAGGAAAAAGAAAGAACGAGTATTGGCCAGAGAAACTCTCAACTAAAGCAAAAAAAGCTATATGGGCATTTGAAACATCTGAACAATGGGAGTTTTGAATAGAGCGAGAAGGTATAAGAGCTTCTACGTCAAGGGCAGGAAAAACTTGGGTCTAAAGTATCCAGCGATGATCCCCGGTGGTGAAGATGGATATCAATTTAATCTGAGGCAAGTCGACAAGAGGTAAATTAAGTCACGGTACATCACCTAGAATTCCTGTTTTTTGGATTTTCATAAAATGGATAGCCCCTTCTCTCTTTGTTGTATTCATTGAGATATTATTTAACCAATTTGGAGTTATAATTTAACTTCTTGAGATTGTTCCGTTTACCAACATGTATAAATATCCCGGACAACACAGGGTCCTCTGCTAGTAAATTATAACTTGGTTTCAAAAAAGGGTTGTTGGAGCCAGAGATGGTGATGATGCTCCAGCGTACGCCCTTCAGATGATCAGTAATCAGGGCGAACAAACAGCCCTTAATAGGTTACGGTACCTAAATAAATACCTCGAGAAGAAGGAAATTTAATAACCACTTGTTTCTATTGAGAAAAATTGTTTTTAGCAACTACATTCAGCATACCTCTTTTCGGGAAGGCACAGCATTCTACTTGCACTCCTCTGAAAATGATTAACAGTGAGCAATACAAAATATTGTTCACCGGAGTCGATTAGTGGAAAATTTTCCAATGAAATTCATTAACTATTTATGAGACTATCCGAGTAACCCATGAATCATATAGCTAAAATTAACTAAAGAGTAGGGCTGTGCGCGAATGACTCCTGGAACCGGGAGAGTCGATTCCTTCAAATCGCGGCACTGGAGTCGAATCGCATGCGAGGAACCGGTTCCAGAAACGTCATACTCACCCACGCGGCGACGTTATCTGTAACTATTCATGGTGTAAATGTAAATGTTCTTAGAAAGTTTGGAGTGTAAATAGCGATTCTAGCGTTCGTTTAAAATAGACAGATTAAATTTTCACAAACTAGCCACACCCTCCATTATTAAAATGTAAATGTACTTGTTTATTTAAGAACAAGCTAAAAAGTACTAGGCCTAAAAACGGTATTTGAAATAAACAGAAAAAATTCAGAGAAACGTTTTTAAATGTGGAAACTGAAAGAACTATTCATTTCAGAGTACATTTCAAGAATCCTGTTATTTTTTACTAGATTCGTCATTCTTTGCATAGCTAACTTCGAACGTACTTCCTTCTGTCTGTAACCCCGCGTAATCAATTATGCCATATAAAATTTTGTTATTTCAATGTGCTGAAATAATTAACATTTTCCATAAAAACATGGACGCTTACTAATATATTTAATTGAATATTCATAAGAATTGCATAAAAATGATAAGTTCTTGTATAGGAACAAATACTTCAATGAATTGATAGCAGATGGTGCCACGGGTAAGAAGGGAACCGGTTCCAGAATCGGGTTACTCGATTCTCAGGGATCAGGAATCGATCTCAACCGATTACTTCGCTAGCACATCCTTACTAAAGAGGATAAAATCGGAAATTCTCGAGCGCTTTTTGCGACATCTAGTGAGTGAAATTTATAACTGTTGTCTGCTAGTAAATGTGAAATCAGATTTAGGGAAAGAATTATAATAAATTTTCTTACACATTCAACAATCCCACCAAGAAACGAAAAACACTGATTGTTAACATCCAAGATGGAGACAATGACAGTTGGATTGTAGCTAGCATCCCGATGGTTAGGTGACTTTTCCACTTCCAGACCTTGTTATCTCGTGAGCCTCGTCGACGGAGCGAGTGACGTAATTTCTCGACCAATCAACAAGCAGATTATGATCAGCAACTTCCGATATTGCTGCATGGTCATTCATATATTGATGACAGAACAATATAAGAAATAGTCTTCTTGCGATATTTGTGCTGCATCAATATTTAGTTGACGCTACATAAAAAATTGTAAGGGGTTGTGTTGGGACAATTTAAAAATTTTAATTTCTGACAAATTGTTTTATATACTTGCAATATATCATAATGTTTTTAGCCAGACTCAGAATTTTTAACCGAACCTTCATTATAATTCATTCACAACTTACAAATCAGTGGTCTGTGCGAAGAGAAATATGATACAAATGTCAACAGACATCAATATCAAATCTGTAGTACTGCCACCCAATGTAGTTGGTGATTCGATGGGCATGTAATCTAAATTGAAACGTTTCTTCACAAGAACAAAAACTGTAAGTTTAATATAGCATCTACATTGAAGTCTCCAAATATCATAATTTGCACATCAGTATCCACATCCATGTTGTCTTTGATAGGTGTAGTTGCTGGTGAATATTTCATCACCGCACTTAATAACAACTTTGCCATAACAGATTTCGAACAGTAGGATGATTTTAAACAATGCCTGGTATAAATCTCACCATACTTTAACCATACAAATATTACCGTTACCAGCGTCAATCAGTCATCTATAGTTTGAACAGTCTATCAGTATATGTTCGCATTCGGTTAAAGAGTTAATATTTCTGAAGATCGCAACACCGCCTGCTTTCCTATAACTTATTACACCATGTTTGGTGAGTGCATCGGATCTTATACAACCAGACTGATTCATTTGTGTCCTCAATTCGAATCCATCTACACTGTCATATCAATGAATTATGACTAGCACCCCTTCAAGGCACACGAATGGTTCGCCTCAACAAAGATTACACATTCCAAAATTTGCATAACGGGCTGAGAAAGCTTAAAAGCTGGTGCATCAAACGGCAGGTGCACGAGCCTCAAGATGGGTAAACGTCCGGATTTAACGGACATCCAAAAAGAAATGATAATAGGCTATGGCAACAAGGGTGGCAGGATCTCTGAAACGGCGCGATTTGTGAACTGTTCACGGTCCGCTGCAGTGAAGGTGTACAAAGAGTGGACAGCGGGGAGAGAAATCGCGTCCCAACGCCATCACTATAAAGGGTCACGAGCCATCGACCAACGGGGTGAGCGGCGCCTACGACGACTCGTAAAAGCTGACAGGAGAGCCACAGTCCATCAACTGACCACCAGATACAACAATGGTGTATCCGACATTACCATTGAACGGATGGGCCTGAACAGTCGACGCATGGTTGCTGCACCCATTTTGACCAGGGGTCATCGTCAACAACGCTTAGACTTTGAGCGTGAGCACCGCCATTAGACCACAGACGAGTGGGCTAAGGTCGCCTTCTCCGACGAGTCAAGGTTTTTGCTCTATAAGATTGACGGGTGATGGCGAGTGTGTCGTGAACGCCATGAAAAGAGACTGCAGGAGGCTATTGTGGGCTGGAAACAGGCTGATGGGGGTTGTGTGCAAGTGTGGGGATCTTCTGTTGAGAGTAGTTAGGTCCACTGATTCGTCTACAGGGCAATTTGAGTGCCTATGGCTATCTGTCAATCGCAGCAGTCCAGCTGCACCCGCACATGCTCATGATGTTCCCCCAATGTGATGGTGTGTTCTAGCAGGACAATGCACCCTACCACAAGGCACGTCTCCTTCTGGACTGGTTCGAGGAACACTACTGACTTTCGAGTGCTCCTTTGGCCCGCTAATTCGCCGGACATCAATCCAATCGAACATCTGTGGGAGCACCTTGATCGCCATGTACGGCTGCTGGACCCTCCACCTATGACTCTCGAAGCTCTGTGGATAGCGCTTCAAGCGGAATGGACTGCCAATCATCGGACACATATCGAACACTTCTTGCGTATATGCCACGACGCCTAACAGCAGTTATAGCGGCAAAGGGTGGCTACTCCCATTACTATGCGGGTGATCATAATTCAGTGATATGACAGTGTATATGTACAGGTTCACCTGCATTCATCCAAGTCTTTCTTATTGCCAAGTAATCAGATGTAATAAGTACTGTGCATACAGTACTAAATACTGTGCACTGAGATTGGTAACTACAACGTTTAAAGTATTCCGTTGTTCAATGGAATTATCATCATTGTTGTAGCTAACAGAATCGTTGTTTGCATTTTTAATATGAAATTTTTAACGCGTTTTGTGAATGTTAGCAGCATGTGCGATTCCAATCTCTCGTATTCGTCTCTGAACTTTTTCATCGAACATGCTTGACTCTCTGGAGCGAGATAGCAATTACAGTAGTCTTTAGAGTTAGTTCAATATAATCGATCTATACTGGTTACTCTATTCAATCCAAGCATTTTATTCTGATATGTCATAATCATAGAAGTTACGATCAAATTTAGCACCTTGGGATTTAAGTGCCGTGACCTCAGCGTTTACATTTGATCTTGCCACGTTAATTGATGTTCGCTGTACGTTTAGTGATCGCTGTCCATTCCAAAGCATCATTTATGTTGTCTTTGAACTTGAAAATCAGAGGTGGCTTACATTTGATTCGTGCCCATTTCTTCGTCTGGCAAACTATAATGATGCTTTTTTTTGCTGATGTTATAGATGTTGTTCACTCGTTTCTTTCTTTTCGAACTCACAACCATAACCTAATGCACTGATCTCTTTCACATGTGGTGCAGGAGTGACCACAGGGTCAATAAACAACATTAGAAAAATGCTTTCGAACGTTTTCGGATTTGCTCAATAGACTTATAATGGGAACAATAAATGACTATAACTCGGAGACTCCTTGATGTCTGCCACTGATGTTTGTCACGCACTTATCCAAGGACTTCGTCATTGTTTTATACAAAATTAGCTTTCTTTTTTCACGGTTCCTTGTGAGTACACCGATCGCACCGTTTACAAATCCATCGTCCACATCGATGTTCACACTCAGCACGTTCGGTGAGTCAAAGCCAAGCAGGTGGGATATTGCAAGCCTCCTAATTCGCCAATACCCACCTTGTGTAGCTTCGTTCTTGCTGGATCTAATTCACTTCAGCGGCCATAACCATTAATTTTATTACTGTCAAAACAACTTATTATACATGATATCATTCTTGTTGGGAGGATCAACGCTGTTATTGCGATGAAACAGCCTTACTACATCGGGAAAATTTTCCATGCCCCATTGTTTAATTTTAAATCTTCTCTAAATCAACTGCTTTCTCTTGATGAAGCAATCATTCACCATTACCGATCTTGGTCAGTCTAGTTGAGAATATTTCATTACTCTGGCACATCACTCGTGACAAGTGAAATGAATTGTCGACGGAATTGAGCATCACTCGTCTGAACTGACCATACTTATCTTATCAATTATTACACATTTCACAGAAGGAATTGGCGATGATATTGTTGTAGGACCTTAGGAGTCAATCCACTGACCCTTTTGCTCTGCGGTGTAATTCTAAATACAGAGTGTACAGGTTCTAAACAGTGCAGAGTGTTCTCGTTGAAGTTCACTGCAGCCTTACCAGTGGATGTACAGACTATACAAGCATTACGAATTGTATTCTGCCATTGTCCGAATCAATTTAAGGTTTAAATTTCCATGATTAATTTCTATAATTAAATATTTTGCCATTGCCAGCAATACGGGCCAAGTACACCTGTATGCATTCGCTATCGCATGTGCATATTCTGGGAATAAATTCTAAGATCAACTCTCTGTTCACATTACTCTGCAGATGTTTGGACATCACATTGCTACACTTTCTTACAAGTGCGATAGCCTTGTCGGTCTCGTATTCGAAGTCATCGTTGTTCTCATAACGCGCCTCGCCAACAACACTTCGCATGTAGTCTTCTTTCATCTTGTTCTCTTTGCAAGTTGTTGGCAATGTCGCCGTCTTTCTTGCATAGTTCTCTAAGTTCTTCCGTCTGTTCCTTGCGTATTCTTTCCTTTTGGCTAAAATGTTCACCTCGTTCGCATCATACAATTGGACGAATTTTTGTACATCTAATACATCTGCAACTTCATTGCGAAATGGATAGAACAATGTAACCGTTTCAGGCTTGCAATTGATTGTGTCATCGATGCTATAATGACGGTATCTAATCACTCTGTGCCAACATTTCTGCGTCTATATGCATTGATATTTGAACTAAAACTGTCATAGGGTCCATCGTTTTCATTACCAGTATTTTGTTGTTCAGTGTCTTTATGACCATCTCTATCATCAACATCTTTTCTCTTGATATGACTTATATTCATTACCGGTGTATACCATGCAATAAAATGAGCTAAACTTATGCTATCTAACTCTGCCGGTCTCTCATCATATTTTTGATTCATAGATTTAGCCTGTTCAATTTTCATCTAAATCTTCTTTGTCCATCACTGCACATCTCTTCTTAGCTTTGTGTATCTGTTCTGGCAAAACGGTCGAAATGTTGGCGACTAGTCTACATATGTGGCTCATCAAATGGTTGACGCAGAAGATACTATATCCTGCGTCTTAGGCTCACATCTGCAGCGCGTCTAATAGTTTTAAATTTGTTCCACAATGAATACACAGCATGAAATCATTCACATTGGGCTGATGAAACTTATGCAGCAAGCATATCACAGAAGCGTTATGTGGGTACTGTAAGTCCTTCTCAAACTAAAATCTATTATAAAAATTACTTGAATATCCAAATTTATTGTTAATGAATATAAAACGAAATATGAATTCAGTCACCCAAATTTTCGCATATATGTCGCTCCTTAATAAAATTATATTTGATGCAGTTGCTGTTAATGTTGACCGTTATGGCTCGTTATGGACTTCCACTGGTTGAATTCTGTCAGTCTATTTAGAAACGTTTATGCCATCAGATATGTTATTTACGTCGAACTTTCAGTTACTGGCGCATTCGTATCGAGCTATATACACTACTGTTTATAAAAATCGCAACACCCTGATGGAATGGTCTAATCCATATGCAATTTGCATTATTTGCATACAATGGGTCAGAGTATAAATGATTAGATTTTCAGAGTAATTGCTTGAAAGAACACCATGCCTCGACGACGACGAAGGGTACCATATCAACAGCTGACAGACTTTGAAAGAGGACGCATAATTGGTCTGCGTGAAGCGGGATGGTCGTATCGTGACATTGCTGCTCGTGTAGGACGTAATGCAACGACAATTATGCGTGCATGGAGGCAGTGGAGCGAAGAGAACAGGGCACACCGAAGACCAGGCTCAGGAAGACCCAGCACGACCACACCGCGAGATGACAGACACCTCTATCGCATGTGTGTAGCAGATCGTACACCCACTTCCGCAGTTTTAGCACAACAGTGGGGTGCTACAGTAGGCAGGACAATGTCTGCTAGCACTGTACGACGCCGTTTGATTTCCAGAGGATTGATGGCACGAGTACCATTGTTGCGGATTCCTTTGACTCAAAGCCACCGGCGCCTCAGGTTGCAATGGGCCCATCAACACCAACAGTGGCAAGCTGAATGGCAACAAGTTGTGTTTTCGGATGAGTCAAGGTTTAACTTGCAGCACCATGACGGCAGGATACGAGTCAGAAGACATCGTGGCGAGCGCGACCTTCCAGAATGCATCCTGCAGCGTCATTCAGGACAAACGCCAGGGGTGATGGTGTGGGGTGCAATCAGTTACGATGGCCGTTCCCGTCTGATCAGAATCCATGGCAATCTGAACAGTGACCGGTACATCAGGGAAGTTGTGCAACCCGAGGTCATCCCCTTCCTGCAGAACCTTCCAGGCGCTGTATTCCAACAGGACAATGGCCGACCGCATGTGGCCAGAAATGTCCTCGCCTTTTTCCAAGCACATCAGACGCCCTTGTTCTCCTGGCCTGCTCGTTCACCAGACATGTCCTCAATCGTACATGTGTGGGACAGGGTTGCTCATCGATTGGCTCGTCAGACTCCTGCAGCAGCAACTCTGGATGAACTGTATACCCGTGTAGAGATGAACTGTAGGAGCTGAAATTGTCAAGGCCATCCAGACAAAATCGTTTTTCATCTGAAAATATGACCAGGGAAAAATCTGTATGGGCGGCCACGTGACGCCTGGCAAAGTTATGTCTCTCCTCCTTATGTTTTGCAGTCAATGGCATTTGTTTTTCAATGTGCTGATATGTAAATCCATTCTCTGCTAAGAATCTTCGTATTGTCCTTCTCGATGTATTTACGCCAGTTATTTTCTTCAAAATTCGACTGTTAACTACCTCACCGCGGGCGATGTTTGCTTTGGCAGTTCGTTTTACTCGATTTTTATCACGATTACTAAGGGCAGCTGGTCTCCCAACCCTTTCTGCCTGTCTTTTGATTCCGATTTTTGATGATATTTATCACAGTTGTTTTGTGCAAACCAGTTAACGTTACAACTTTGGGCAAACTTTTGTGTTCCTTATACAACCTTCGAATTTCTTCCCATTTTTCCTCTGAATACATGTCTAATCTATTCGTTAGCTTGAAATCAATATTAGCCTGTATAATATTGTATATACACTAAATATGACCGTTTATACCTGATGAAATTTACGAAACACCCAGTGGTACACAAACTTTTGACCACACGATTCCTAAGGATTCAACCATGTACTATTAGGGGAGGTTGGGAAGCGCTACTTCCTTATGTATTCGTATCCTAATTTAATGTCTGTTTTAACATTTCGTTTAACTATATTTTATTTAGTTTTAGAAAATCAGGTGGTGCAAAACATTTTGGTCAGCAGTGTAAGACAGCTTAAGCTAGGTATCAGCCGTATTTTCCATTACATTTCAATACAGTCTGTCAATAATTTTTAGAAATAAAGTAAAAACATAAACTTAAGGAAAATAAAATAAAGAATTCCCAAATTAAACTTGATTTACACACCTTATTTAATAAAATAAGTAAAGAGAGAAAAATGAAGCATTTTTACCACCCTTATTCTCAAAATGAAAGTTTAAGTTTTATCACTTAGAAGGAAAAATCTAATTGGCAAAAGAAATTCTGTGATGTGAATCTTAATATTAATAAAAAAATTGACGGAGGCTCTGGTGACTGCCAAAGCCGCGGGTTTTTAAGGCGTAGAACTACTACTGTATGTTATTATTGGTTACCGTTAGTGCGTATTTTTTGGCGAAAAAATGAATAAAATTAAAAAAAAAGTTACTATATTCAATTTATTACAATTTTGTGAAGAATGGGTCTGTGATATGAAATAAACAGATGACAAAAGTTTCGGAGTTATATTTCTAGTAAATGACAGATCAATGTAAGTATTTTTTGAATCTAAACGTGAAGTATTTGGATGTACATATATCGAGCCCAATATAAATTTTGAAGAAACATTTAAGGTAACGTCCACTAAATATAAATCGCCAACTCCATATTCAATCATTCTCCGTCTTACATTTATGTGATGCTCGACAGGTTTACAGTCTGCTACACTATTTAAATTTCTATAAATTGCCAGACCACTCGCTTTACGCTGCCCATTTGCTATCTTAGATCGAAGAGTATTGTTCATGAATGCTTTTAATTCGAACCCTTGTATCTGAATCAGTCCTGAAGAAAGCCACGGCTGAAACGCGTCGACTCTATGTCGTAAAATCACTGTTGTTTTAAAGACCCATATATTTATATTTTTACAAACAACTAAGACTAACATGTTTGAAAACATATATATTTTTAGTCAGATTTATTGTTTTGTTTTAAGAAATTAACAAAATTTCAAAGTTCTGTTAAAATAATATATATTTTATTATTTTACAACATATTTTTAATAGAAAACTAGAAGCGAACCCACCCGTTTGTATAATCGGGAAATAACCCATTGATAGATTTTTTCTTTGTTGTGACAACGTCCACCGTCGCTGATTTTATATAAATGATGATGTACTGATTTCGCCGGCAGATGACAGGATTTCATGATATTATCTTAAAACGCTCGTGTGTCCATGTTTTTATACCTAATGCACAGGCCTTCTTTATATTAAATGCACAGGCCTTTTCTCGTAGGCCATGGTTAGCTCCAATTAGTTCCAATACACGCCGCACACGTATATGCTGCAGCAGCGCCACTCCGTTATTACGATGGCGAGCATAAAATTCACTTAACTTTAACTTGCTGTAACTTTTGACCCAGTGGCTCATTTGGTGAAATTTTTGCTTATTATTCAAGACTCAACCTTCCTCTTTCCAACGCGATAATGACCATAGTTGTAGGATATAGTGATAGAAAGATATAGACTGAGATATGTACATCACTTTTTGAACGAAAAATCGCGTCTGAATTTTCCCCGGCTGCACCCCTGATAGACGTAGTTCTACGTCAAAAAACTCTTTAACCACAACAACATTCCTGTCAACAACAATAAAAAACTGTTCAACCACTTTGTTGTTGTGGTAAAAGAGTTTTTTATTAATATTAAGATTCACATTACAATTATCCACAGTAGTCTTTATTTTCGTTTAAAAGAAATTCTGGCGTCACAATCTGTTGCGCGCAAATAAAACTCCATAGACATGCAGGAAAAAATAATTTATTTAAATTTTTTTTGTGAGGAAAAAACCCAAAATTAGAAAGAAAAATTGCTAAAATGTAATGTCATCAGGAACAAACCTGTATGCAAAATTTAAGAGCGAACGGAAAAGCGGAAGTGCTTCAAAATTCGTCTGAAAAGTTCCGTACCATCTCACAAGATCCAAGAGCGAGCTAATATAAGAGTGGTAATAATAATAATAATAATAATAATAATAATAATAATAGCAATAAACGTTTAAACTGCTTCATTTATACTTCATTCATTCTCAAGGTTCATTCGTTTTGTGTTGAAATTTTCCTAATATGATGGCATTCTGTTGCAATGTATGAACTATCAGATTTCAGAAATTTAAACTGTGTAATGAAGAAGTAAATTAAATACTTCATTTACTGTGTTGTTTAACTTCAGCTTTTTCCCATTTTTATATGGGGTCGCTGTGGCAATTATTTGATTTGGCAATGGTGGGGTTTTTTGTTTTTTTTACTACGGCCGGATGCCCTTCCTGACTCCAACCTACGAGAGGAAACGTTAGAGAAAGAACAAACATCTATGCCCTCGGCGGGATTCAAACCCGCGCCTCGCTGGATCCGAGAGCAAAAAGACCTGCGCCTTAACCCTCTCGGCCACGAGCCGGCAAATACTTCATTTACTAATATAAATAAATAAATAATGTGTCCGGTGGGGCCGGGCTCCCCTACGGAGGCGCCCGGGGGGGGGGGGGCCCCCACGTTTACTTGGAATGACGTCATTTAATTCTCGTCTGTGTGACGACATTAATGAAGTGTCCCTAGAGTTGCATCTGACAACTCCTGACGGCGCCACTGGCGAAAATATAACAAGTTTGCTATAGGAAAACAATGAAATGTCATGTCTCGCTAATTGGTCGTCGCTGGCTGCAACCAGAGATCCTTAATCTAACGCAAGGCCTGAGCATGCTGCTGAAAAGTGCGTGCGTGAGTGATTTCAAAATTTCATCACTAGGTGTCCTTCTTTCTCTATAAACAAACAGAAAGCCAGCCATTTCAATTGTATAACATGTGCTTTTGTAACCATAATAAATTCAAAAATAAATAAATAAATAAAAATACCGCTAAGCAAAGGTCTTAAATAAACCATTACTTATGAAAAAAATTATGTACAGCTGTATAAATGAATTTCAGATGTAAAAAATAAAAATCTTTCGATCTTCTCGTGGTTAAATCACGAAAAGATCGAAAGATTTTTATTCCCCGTCAGATGACAATTTAAATTCATGATAATTTCAAAAATAAATAAATAAAAAAATATTATGTAAATTTT
>JAHWFO010021342.1:0-17839 GCA_023313115.1 Rhysida immarginata
AACAATGTATTCAGTTTCATTGCGGAGGCCTTCTCTCTCGGTGATAAATTTCAAAGGGCGGGGCCTGTTTTTCTCGTTAGCATGGGCACCACCCGAGGCCTACGAGATAACAAGGCCTGGAAGGGAAAAAGTCACCTGACCAACTGGGTGCTAGCAACCATCCCAACAATGCTGGCCTCGGGCACCACCACTTTGACGAAACAATGATTTATCTTTTCCATGTTCAGGCCTGGTAATTTCTAGAAGGCCGTGGATCACCTTAATCATCACCTCAATAGAGCTTTTAGACCACGCGACCATATAATGCACTGTGGGTTTGGATCATTGTTAGCAGGTCAGCCATGTTGGATAACAAAAACGCTTTCGCACGCTATGGCAAGGTCAGCGTATTATACGAATCTTCCAAACAACAATACCTAACAAGAGTGCTTAACCGATTTCATGAGTGAATGCGATGATTGGGAAAGCGAAACTAGAGAGTAACGACTTTTTTGTGGTCCAGTATGGCGGCATTGACGTCATGATGACGCGTAGTGAAAAATCCCTATTCAAAGCCTGAGCGCGAAAATTTCATACATTCTTACATCATCATAGGTAATCATAATTAAGATTGGTTGAAATGCGATTAAAGATGTCTACCTATGACGTTTCCGCGCTCAGGCTTTCTCTTTCGATGGTGTTGCCCTAATAGGCAGAGCAACAATAACTGTCATGGTGGCCATCTTGTTTTAACGATGGAACTTGGGTTGTTAGTCTGCTTACTAGGATCATGGCTCTATTAACTGACCCCCCCCCCTCCCTTTCCCCGCTTCTGAACACAAGTAAGTAGATAATGGACGTCCCGAAGACCCCTTATGAGTGGTCGATGAGCAAGTGAACAAAGAGTGAGAGCAGTGAAACCGAATGACGAAAACCAGAGCCCTAGAGCAGCAGCTCGTTTGTTCAGTGAAGAAAGTTTGAGACAAGCAGTTGTGTGCACGAAGCCAGAAGACCAGCAACGACAGCAGAAAATGTATTCCGTCGCTATTATCGGAAGCTGTGTTGCTAAGCCAGTAAACGCCAGAAGCTCCAGTTTCTGGATCATCTCAGCCAAAGACATTATCGTACCAGGGGGAGGGGGGGGGGATAAGACTTTGGGCAACGATTTCAGTCGATATAATATTTGTGATGGCAATGCCAATTGGACTGCGGCCAGAACATTAATAATTTACTTGACACACATTTCAGAGTGCCAAGAGGAAAATATGCCGAAGGTGGTTTAAATACACTGAGTGAGCATATTATTATGACCACCCTGTCGGTATCTCGTTGGGTCACCTTTTGCCTTTAATACTGCGGTGATTCTTCGTGGCATTGATTCCACGAGACGTTGGAAAATGGGGGGAGGAATCTGACATCATGCCTCATGGATAGCACTGTCTAGTTGGGCTAGATTGGACGGTGGTGGATCCAGCCGTCTGATGGTTCGTTCGACTTCGTCCCACAAATGCTCAATTGGAGTGAGATCTGGGGATTGTGGGGGCCACCGAAGTAAGGTAGAGTCCCCCTTATGTTCTTGGAACCACTCCTGCATAATATGGCATGGCGCATTGTCTTGTTGGAGTAGCCATCTCCATTGGGGTACGCCGTCAACATGACACGGTGGTCTGGATCGGCGACGATACACAGGTATGCTGTGCCATCCAGACATTGCTCAACACGTATTAACAGACCCAACGCATGCCAGGGAAACATTACCCAGACTGCACCCGCCTAAAGGGTTGTACTCATGCATGCGGGGCCCATGCTTTCGTGCTGTTTCTGCCAGATTCTCACGCGGCCGTCTGCATGATCTAACTGCAATCGTCACTCGTCAGACCACATGATTTATTTCCACTGCTCGATTGTCCAGTCCTTGTGCTCCTGAGCGAATTGGAGTCGTTTCCGCTTGTTGACTGCAGACAGCACAGGTGTGACGGACAGTGCATTCAGAGACCGTTTTGGAGGACCCCTGATTTAGGTGAGCAGTGATTTGATGCACAGTTGCCCTTCTGTTATTCTTTAGCAGTCGTGGCAGTCTCCGTTCTGTCCGATCATCAACCATCCACGGGCGGCCACAACGCGAACTTTTAGACTCCGTTTTCCGGTTAACCGTCTTTAAATACTCTTGAGCACCCCACGAATGTTGCTGTTTCGCTGATACTCGCTCCATAGCTCCAAGCACCTACAATAATCCCGCGTTCGAAGAAATTTTAGTGGAGGCCATGGATTTCTTTTATGTTGGCCTTTCTCTCATAAATGCAAATGTGTGCAGAACAAATGCAGGGTCCTCCATATCTGGAACGAGCCTTACGCTAGGTGAGCCAAATGTAGACCCAACAAATCGTACCTTGAGGCTCCCCATTGACAAATAACTCCACTAGCGTCCTCCTTCTCCACTTTATTGGCCAACTTGCCAATTCCTATAGGTGACTCCTCAACATTTTCCCTGAGAGCGTCCTTGCGCGTCTTTGAGTTGGTGCCTTGTGAGTGCGCGCGGACAAGCTCTATCTGCCTGTCTCTGCGTCTGTCTTTGTGTTTGTGTGCACCTATGTTTCTGCACATTGACACTTCTAAGACCAAAAGTCATAAAATTTCAAATGGGTCACTGCAGTTACGTACGCCTGTCGACGTGGACTAATGCAAAGCAGTGCCCTTTCACGCTTGTATCTCTTTGTATCCGTGTCATTGTGATCATGACAAGGCGATGAGAGTGCTCTGAATTGGAACGTTGCACCAGAGTTGCACTCATGGTATTTCCATTGCAAAGCAATTGCAACATTTCCACTTGTACGGTGTCCTCGTGTGTAAAGAGAACACAGTGGCCGACTAGGATCACTCTCCGATCGTCACCCCCGGCGTCTGCTTAGAACTAACTCCACCACCTGAGGCGACAGCACCAAAATGCCACTGTTAACGCAACAACATGAGGTGATCTTTGAAAGACTGAAAAAAGATGATGTCCCCGTCGTATCACAGTTCCAGCTAGAGCGGGATGATGAAAGAGTCGGACGCGGCGCATCCCTAGAAAGCCATGGAGCCAACTTGTCGACAAACATTGCACCTTACAGGCTCGGGTTCCACGTAAGTGTCAGCTGCTTATGCATGGCACTGTTTGGTTCCGTTAGTCCTGCTAGACACATGAGTGAGCTACTTGAGGACTATTTGCCACTTCATGAACTTTGTGCACTAGCTACAATGATGGTGTCTTCCAGCAATATACACTGAGTTAGCAAAACTCATGGGATAGCAAGCACATTGATTGATGGGCATGGCTCACGAATTCACAGGGGTAACGGATTCTGGGAATGGACCATTAGACGTTGTGGGAAGAGCTTGGATAAGTGATTAATCAGAAATGGCACGTCGTCGCGAGTTGACGTCTTTTGAACTGGGTATGATAGTAGGTGCCCGACGCATGGGAAATTCCATTTCGGCAGTGGTGCAAGAATTTGGCTTTCCCCGCTCAACTGTCTCCAGGGAGCATCGGGAATGGCTGTATGAAGGCATCACAGTCCACAACAGGCACCATACCAGGCGTCCAGCTGCCCTGAATGATCGTGACCGGCGACACCTGGGACGAATGATTCAGAGAAACAGGAGCGCAACAGTGCAGCAAATCACAGACCAGTTCAATAATGGCCGCACTAGAAACGTCTCTCGGTGGACAATCCGTCGGAATCTGCATGCCCTCGGGTTTGGCAGCCGTCGCCCTACACGGGTGCCAATGCTTACCCAGCGTCATCGGACACTCCGGCGTGCATTTGCCACCAACCATCTTGGCTGGACTCTGCAACAGTGGCGTAACGTCATATGGTCAGATGAGTCACGATATCAACTGTAGACCGCTGATGGGAGGCACCGTGTGTGGCGCAGACCTCACGAAACGATAGATCCCGCATGCCAACAGGTGGTGGTGCAGGGTGTTGGGGCGTCAATGACGGTGTGGGGTGCATTTTCCTGGTTTGGAATGGGCCATCTGGTTATTCTGGACCAAACGTTGAATGGTCCACGGTATCGTCAACTCATCGGAGACCATCTGCACCCGTTTTTGACATTTCAACATCCTGACGACGTAGCAGTCTTTCAAGATGATAATGCTCCACCACATCGCTCCAATGTCGTCCGCGAATGGTTCGAGGAGCATGCAGGAGAGGTCCAACGACTGAGCTGGCCAGCCCGGAGCCCTGACATGAATCCCATCGAGCATATCTGGGATGCTGTTGAAGTCAGGCTCCGGGCACTGGATTCTTCACCCACGAACGGGCAGCAACTATCTTCGGCTCTGCAGACTATCTGGTGTCAACTGCCTCCAGAAGTGTACCAGGGACTTGCAGACTCACTACCACGCCGTA
Organism: Rhysida immarginata; assembly: GCA_023313115.1. Lineage (NCBI taxonomy): Eukaryota > Metazoa > Arthropoda > Chilopoda > Scolopendromorpha > Scolopendridae > Rhysida > Rhysida immarginata. Next base: position 4,374 of record JAHWFO010021342.1, read on the forward strand.
CTGCTGCACTCCACTGGGCCAAAGGTGGCCCGACCAGATATTAAGTAACTATCCCATGAGTTTTGCTAACTCAGTGTAATGCGCCATGTCATCCAGCCCTGCTCCTGTAGAACTGGTTTCAGGGGCATTCAGGAGAGTTCCAACGCATGGAGTGGCGGTCTTCGTCGGGCCAGAGGTGTCCAACAAATGATTGAACAACTATCTCATCACTTTTGGTCCTCGACTGTATGTGGGGGACTCTCTGTGTAAAGAGGGTCTGCGTTTGTCCGTGTGTTTGTGTGTCGTTTAATGCTTGTTTAACTTTTGCGCGACCATGTATGCAACGTTTGATGTTATGTGTGAATGTGTGCATGTGTGTGTGTGCGTTATCCGAATGAGCCGAAAGTAGGTATACAGCAACAGATACATCTCAACACACCTTCATTAAGTTATGGAGCCAAGACGTGCACTCGTTTGTACAGGGTGTCCCAACGAAAAGCGGCATCAGTAGGTTGTGGCACACCTCTAGCGGCGATGCATTGTTCCAGCTGCAGGTGTAGGTGATCATACAGTTGGCGATCATACAGACAATGCGGGGTGATCGTAAGCGACGTCCCACACGTGCTCAATTGGCGATAGGTCTAGGGATCTCGCGGGCCATGACAAGCAGTTGACATCATGCAGAAATGTCATGCTCATGTTTGCCGTGTGCGGTCTGGCGTTATCCTGCTGAAAGACTGCGACGGGTATGGTGTGCAGAAAGGGCAGTAATACGGACTGCAAAATCTCTGTGACGTACCGTGCTGCTGTCAAGGTGCCTTGGATGGTGACTAAAGGTGTTCTGGTATCGTAGCCGATGGCATCCCAGACCATCATCCCGGGAGTTGGTCCACGATGGCGATACCGGATGCATTCTTCATTGGCACGTTCAAGTGGTCTGCGCCACACCCATCCGAGTCTGTCGTCGGTGTGCAAACTAAAGCAGGATTCGTCGCTGAAGGCCACCGGGCGCCATTTCATTCGTCAGCCCACTCGCTCACGACATCATTGCAGTCGTATCGCGCCGTGCTCAGGTGTCAAAGGAAGACACAACAATGGACCTGTCAGACATTCTCGCGGCGTATACCGGCTTCTCCGGCTCCCAGAGCCTGGTCTTCTGGCATGTGTGCCTTCCTCTCGCCATTGCCTCCAATATCGGCATACCACCCGTGCATCCCGCGACACATGGACAGCAGTCCGTCTGGTTGATCATCCTGCCTCGGAGAGGCCAATAATCCGACCTCGTTCAAAGTCCGTTAACTGCTGAACGGTTGTCGTTGTTGTCGTCGCGGCATTGAAACTGTTGTGCGGATTACAGTACTGTACATTCACGTGGCAGTTGCTTCCTCCTTACTGCATCGAACGTCTGGTACCGGTGTCAAGTGATGAGCCTGTACAGGCACACGGACACTCTGTATCAACCCAAATGGTCATGTCCCATGAGCATGTATCTAATCGTTTCCTAGTTGGAGGTAGACGAAACCCACCCCCTACTAAATATGGATAAGGTCGGATAACTCCTTGTTGGTGGGGCAATGTCATTGGAGAGCAGTGTATATTTGTGGGTGCACGCTTCTTCGTTTGACTTTGTGTGTGTTTGTGTGCTTGCCAGTGTGTTTCCCTCTTTAGTATCTGCTTGTGCGTGCATGTGTTCTTCAGTGTTAGGGTTTCTGTGTACTCGTTTGTCTTAGGAAAGCCAATTTGTTTTGCAATCAAACGAAAAGACAAGGTTCCTTAGAGAGATGGTAGAATTTAACTTGCACGTATCCTCCATGTACTCATGCAATTGTGACCTGAACTCATGTGGGGATCAAGGAGACATTGGTTCACTCGATAGGAAAAGGAAAGAATTTTTTTACTTAGCACGTGATCATAATTACACAGAAATTAAAGAAAAAACAAAACAAACAAAAGCTGTCTAGAATGTTCATCGCTCCATTTTAACTTACTCAAAGCACCATTCACGAGAGAGGAAAGAGTTTCATGGCACATAACTCAACATCAACTACTCCCCAGTGCAAGTGATGCAGTATTTGTTCCACATAGTCATCCATCGATATTCCCATTGACTAAGGCGAGAACTCGATGAATCCGCCCCGTAAACGTCCACTTTGATGGTGAATTTGTCGTCCAATGGAAACAGAGATCGAGGAAGAGCACGTGGAAGATCAACATAATTATCGACCCAGGAGCATTGTCTGACGAGATGCGTTAGCAACATTCTCCGAATTCCGTTCACTCCCCCTGACGCCTTCAAATCGTTCCAATCCCACCCACTCCCACGGTGAAAGTAAAAGAGGAATTCGTGTAGCCATGGCGGAGGAGCATTCGATTTCTCTTTTCTCTCCTCCAAACCTTTCACGACACACGCGATCAGCCAATCAAAGGACGAAACGTCACGAGGAATATGAATGAGTTGTATTATCCTGAGATGAAGAGAAGAAAGCAGTCGAGTGAAAGCAACATCAGAAGAACCACGTGCAATGCGTTCAATGTAGCCGAAATTCAAAGTTAACACTCGCAATTGGAGGAGACTGGAAATGGCAGGACTCAACGACAACGACTCATCAACACTCAGTGCGAGTTCCTCCAATTTCTGTAGCCCTGGGTATTTGTCGTCAACCAAGAAATCGAAACACGCCATTAGACAGTACAACCATTTGATCCCTTGGAGGCTCTGAATCAATTTAGAATTCTTCTCTTCACCACCCAAACAAAAAATAATGGCTTCTTCTGTTAAAGGTTTTGCATTTTCAGTTTCATTCAAAACACTCAAAGAACCATTCAACGATAAAGATTTGAATCGAATGTTGTCGTCTCTGTTGTAACGACTTAAATCGAAAACAGGTGAACAGGTAGAATCACCATTAACAACAAAGAGATCGTCGACAGTTTTTGATTGGACGACCGAGTGAAAGAGTTCCTGTAAATCTAAACTCATTTGTCGCTTCTCTCGCTCACTTTTAGCCCATTTCTCTATCCACACATAGACGCCATCTTTGATTTTGTTGTTGGTCACGAGATCGAGCAAAAGACGTAGACAGAGGGGGTCATCCTTCTCTGTTAATTTGAATCTTATTCTGTGGATGATCTTCCCCTTCCATTGTCCTTTAGTCAATTCCTTGTGAAGAGCAACGAGCACACAACTATTCAACCCTCCCTCTCCTTCAACTAAATCAAAGCCAGTCGTTTCTCTTTCGATGCAGTCGACAACACCAACAACATTCGGCCATCGTTCCATTTGAAAAGAATTTGTGAGACGAAGGGAAAGTGTTTTGCATTTCAACGAATTCTCTCCACTCAACACATCCCCCTCCGCAGACAAATTAACACTCAAACACAATCGAAGATGGTTGATGATGATATTTTTATAAATGGAGATCGAGTGAGAGGGGCTCCATTGCAGACAGTGAACGTGATTGGGTTGTTGGAGAGCCGAGTTCAAGAGGAGCGAGTGAATGGGTGACGAAGTGACGTCTCGGCCGATGGAATTGAACCCACCACCGAAGGAATATCTAGATGGAACGAAAGAAGGCAGCAGAGGCCTAAAGGAGTCCATAAAATTGTGAACGTCTTCGATTTCCATGAGCGTGTTTGTGAAGCACAGGTTCTCTAAATGGAACCAACTTGAGTGGGGGAGGAGGGCCTCGAATAGAAGTGAGGCTCTGTCGTTGAGAAATCCCCCGATGAAGACGAAGAAAAGAGAGTCGCCAGTCGGGAGTAGTCCATCTCGCGTGACTCTATCGATTTCCGTTTTGAAAGCCCGCTCACCGAAATCTCGAAACACGTTGTAGAGGTAGAAAGCGGCCGAAAATTCTATAAAACTTTTGTGTATAGGTTCGTAGTAAACCTCGGCGCTGTGTCGCTCCAGTTTGAGGGTTTTTATGAGTAGGCCTAATTTCAAGACGATGTCGTCTTTGCACTCGCCTAGAACTTTCTTTTCGTTGAAGGTGAGAGAATTTTCAATTAATTTTTCGAGTGCAACTTTTCCGAATCTGCTGAGCGGTGCAATGCAGGGGTGGGGGTCGACAGAGTGAACAATGTCAATGGTCTCGTCAATGAGGAGTAGCCCGTGTCTAATCAAACTGCGTCTAATAATGAAATTGAAGAAGCGCACGTACATGGTTGTCTTTGATCGAATCCCTTGGAACTGTTCCTCTTCTAGCATCGTGGCCAACAGGAGAAGGAACAGTGGACACTTGCAAATCTCCCTCATTTCTCCCTGGTTCACGGAATCGATTTTCTCTTCAACTTCTGTCGAGGTCTCCCCCAAATATTTCATAAGAAACCTCCCAATGTCTTCCTCGTTAATCCCCCTGACGACCACTCTCTTATTGAAGAGCTCAAGTCCTCGCGTTTCTTTATGAACCATTTGGGAAGCTTCTCCCATCGCTCTCTCTTTATCCCGTTTCATGTGAAACGTTCCACTCCGTGATGTCACAACAACGTAAAGCGAACGGAACTTGTCTCTGTTGAGCAGCGGGTGGAGCTTCCGTCTCCCTTCTTCGCTCAGTTCGTCGTATCCGTCCAAGATGAGCAGCGCTTCCTTTTGATGTTTGTAGACGCACTCGAGAATGGTGGACGGCGTACGAGCACTCCACGGACAAGCACGGGCCAAGAGGTCTTCGATGGATTCACTCTCTTTAAGCTCCCTTAAGAAGAAGAGGAACACCATTTTGAATTGTCCAACCAAATAAGTCCTATCGAGTCCGTAGTCGTTGAGTAGTTTCCAGCAGAGCGTCGTCTTGCCCATGCCTGGAGCCCCCTCCACGAGAATTCTGCGAGGTGCCTTCTTTCCCACGCGCTCGAAAAGTTGTTCTAATCGGATCGATTTACCCACACTGTCTTCGTAGTCCCCTCTCACGTTGTGCATTTCTAGGTTCATGTACATTTCCTCTATGGGAAGGGTTTTCGTCAACCAGGGTGCTTGGAGTGGAAGTTGGAGACCCACGTAGCTCTCCTTCTGACGTCTCGTGATCTCCTCTAAGGTTCCTATCAAATAGAATAACAACAATTATCACGACACAATGGCAATGAACACGCATGAGGAAGTTTTTTAATCATGATCGCTAAGAAAAGAAAGCGGCGCATATACACTGAGTGGACAAATTTATTTGAGCACACCACCGCCTTACAAACTGAATTAGTTCGATCAAGTGACAGAGAAAATCGATCGTTGCCATAGACTCATCAGTTGTCGTGGCTAGTTTGTTGGCAGTTAGCGGGTGAAGTTTCCAAGTGACTTCGACAGAGGAGACATCGTGTTGGTGGAAGGTGCACAGAATACAACATCGCCGAAACTGTTAATATTTTAAGATGTTCTCCAAAGACGTTTGCTTTGAACTGGGTCCCACGAAAAATGAACATGGCGTTCAAATCAAAGAGGGTTAAGTTAGAGCACATTTACAAATCACTATTCGCATATATTTGAAAAATGGACACTTACAACAAACCTCCACTCCATGCACTCTCATTTCCACCGAAAACAGGAACGTTCGCTCCCAGCGGACCCCTGAACGCAGCCGACTTACTGTTGATGAGTGACAGAACATGGTCATTGGACGAATCTCGATTACTATTAAAGCAGGTGGGCATGGAGTCATGATACACAATACTTTGCAATGAAATTGCTCCACCAGCAAGGAGTTATCCGACCTTTCCATATTTAGTGGGGGGAGGGTCGTCTACCTCCGACTAGTAAATGACTAGATGCATGCTCACTGGACATGACCATTTGGGTTGATACAGAGTGTCCGGGTGCCTGAATAGGCTCATCAGTTGACACCCGTGCGAGACGTTCCATGCAGTAGGGAGGAAGTAACTGCCTCGTGAACGTACAGTACTGTAATCCGCACAATGGTCTCAATGCCACGACGAGGACAACGACAACCGTTCACGCAATTAACGGACTTTGAACGAGGTCGGATTATTGGCCTTTCCGAGGTAGGATGATCAACCAGACGGACTGCTGTCCATGTGTCGCGGGACGCACGGGCGGTATGCCGATGGCGAGAGGAAGGCACACATGCCAGAAGACCAGGCTCTGGGAGCCGGAGAAGCCGGTATACGCCGCGACAATGTCTGACAGGTCCATTGTTGTGTCTTCTTTTGACACCTGAGCACGGCGCGATACGACTGCAATGATGTCGTGAGCGAGTGGGCTGACGAATGAAATGGCGCCCGGTGGTCTTCAGCGACGAATCCTGCTTTAGTTTGGACACTGGACTTTGAATGCCGAGGTTGGATTATTAGCTTATCCGAGGCTGGATGGTCAACCAGACAGATTGCTCTCCATGTGTCCCGAGACGCACGAACGGTAGGCCAGTGTTGGAGGAAATGGCGAGAGGAAGGCACAAATGCCAGAAGACCAGGCTCTGGGGCCCGGAGAATCACGTCAGCTCGTACTGATAGGCGGATACTGCGAACAGCGCTAGCGGATACAACCATCACCCAGCGGCAACTGCGCGACAACATCACTCTTCCCGGTACTGCTCCAGTGTCAATAGCGACAATAGCACGCCGGTTACTCGCCGCGACATTGTGTGCCAGGCGTCGATTGTTGTGTCTTCCTTTGACAACTGAGCACCGCGCGATACGACTGCAATGGTGTCGTGAGCGAGTGGGCTGGCGAATGAAATGGCGCCGGTGGTCTTCAGCGACGAATCCCGCTTTTGTTTGGACACCGAAGACAGACGCGGACGAGTGTGGCGCAGACCATTGGAACGTGTCAATGAACAATGCATCCGGTATCGCCATCGTGGACCAACACCCGGGATTATGGTTTGGGGTGCCATAGGCTATGACATCAGAACGTCTTTAGTTACCATCCAAGGCACCTGACAGCAGCACAGTAAGTCGTATTACTGCCCTTTCTGCTCATCATACCCGGCGCAGTCTTCCAGCAGGATAACGCCAGACCGCACACGGCAATCTTGAGCATGACATGTCTGCATGATGTCAACTGCCTGCCATGGCCCGCGAGGTCCCCAGACTTATCGCCAATTGAGCACGTGTGGGACATGCTGGGACATCGTTTACAATCACCCCGCAATCTCCATGACCTGACACAGCAGGTTCACCAGGTTGGGCAGACGTACTCAAAGATGACATTCGCCACCTGTATCATCACCTACACCTGCGGCTGGAACAATAACCTACTGATGCCACTTTTCGTTGGGACACCCTGTATAAACGAGTGCACGTCTTGGCTCCATAACGTAATAAAGGTGTGTTCGGATGTGTCTCTTGCTGTATACCTACTTTTGGCTCATTCGGATATCTCCTTGTGGGGGGGGGGGGCAATTTCATTGCAAAGCAGTTTAGAATCAGCACTACGAAATCATTGACCTCGGCAGAGAGAGATCGATTATAGAGCGAGGAACGTTTCGATGGCAAACCATAGGATCACTGATTCCCATAGAAGGAATAATGAATGTTGCCAAATAGGTTCCTCCGTTCACGTAACATCTTCCATTCCAGAAAAATATTTCGCGGGATAACGCTCCGTGCTATAGGGCTCGATCAGTGCACGCTTTTGAATAAGCATAACGAAATCGCCCATGACCAGGTCTGAATCCAATCGAGCATCTGCGTGATAATCGCCGACAGAGGCATCTGCGCTCGAAATCACAAACCCGTCTAATCTGTCGAAGACCATTTTAGGAAAGTTATTGTGGCCGAGGAATTCGAACTGTAGTATTGGCTCCGATGGGACCCCAACACGACATTAGATGGCGTGCCTGATAAATTGGTCACTCAGTTTATCTTAAGTAAATCCTTCTCGTTATTTCTCTTTTACCTTGCATAACTTTGTCGTGCTCCGTAACGTTGAACTTGAGAACTAGGGCAAAAGACAAAACAAAGAAACCGTCGTGAACACCGTGAGAAAAGAACAAAAAAGATACAACATCCACTTTTCTAGATTTGAGTGCAAGCAAAGGTACATTTGGATCGAGAAAGTAGAATTTAAGAGCTACCAACGCAATATCAATAATTAACTTTCACTTACCCTGATCTACCAGGTCCTTCCTATCGATTACTTGGAGAGCTTTTGCTAGTCCGTCAATCACATCCATTTCTTCCGTTCCACACGATGCCCACGTGCTCAACATCCGATACATGACTTCCGGTTGACGCATAAGAGAAATGTTGTTGTTCAGATGGAATTGGTCCATCGTTGACTGGGTTAAACCAAGTGCTCGTCCCAGAGAAGGGAACTCGTCGACCTTTAATGAGCAACTCATGGTGTGGAAGATGTTGTCTATGACTGAAAGAAAGGAAAGGATGAGATTGAACTAAGTAAACAGTTGCTGATATTCCAACAGCTTCACTTAAACATGTTTGCAATTATACACACACACACATATACACAAATAGTATAGTGAAGAGCTCCTTTTATAGCATCATCACACCACCTTGCAAAGAGATGCTGAAGGCAGAATTATCGATGGAATTCGTATGTGAGCATGTATGATCAAAAATATAGGGACACCCCCCCCCCATAAATCATGGAATGTGCCAAATGTTGGATGACAATGGCAGGTACACTATTTAAATAGCACGACACGCCTTCAGACACATATCTGCTTCGTAATATTAAGATATGGGTCGTTCAAAAGACCTCAGAGGAACTTCCAACGCGGAACCATCTTAGGATGCCACTTGTGCAACAAGTCAATTCGTGAGATTTCTACCATTCTACAAATATCCTGTACAATTATAGGCAACGTGATTGCGAAGTGGAAGACCCAGAGAGCAGCAACAGTGCAACCATGAAATTGGCACAGATCGTCGAGCGATTGCACCTGTGACCTGCAGCAATCGAAGATCTTCTGCTGAAATCATTGCTACAGAGTTCAGAAACTCTGCTTCCTGTGATGCTAGCACAATCACTATTCGTCGGGAACTCCATTCCCTGGGTTTCCATAGTCGTGCTGTTGCTGACAAGCCCTTCATCAATGACAACAATTCCAGGAGACGTTTAGAGTGTTGTAAAACGCGCAGAAACTGGAGCTTAAAACAGTGGAAACGTGTCCTATGGACTGATGAATCATGGTAGACACTCTGGCAATCAGATGGACGAAGCTGATACCCGGAGAACGTTTTCTATCTGAGTGTATGGTGCGCACTGTGAAGTTTGGAGGAGGTCCAGAATCAGAGGGAACCTGTAATCGGCAAGGAGATTTGAAATACGGGATACGTATTTCAAATCATCTTGTGGATTATAGGTTCCCTTCGGTTTGGTTGTTCCATTCCACAGTTTTTGCTTAATTTATGTTTGGAGGAGGTGGCATCGTGCTTTGAGGTCTTTTTCATAGTTCGGACTGTTGAAGGAACGATGAATGCTATTGCTTTTCGAGACATCTTGGACAACTCTGCACTGCCAACATTGTGGGAACATTTCGTAGATAGGCCTTTTCTGTGTCAACATGAGAATACGCCTTGCTCTAATGCAAGGTCTGTACACGACTGGTTTGAAGACAACGGGGATGAAGAAATGGGTTAGCCTGTTCAGAACCCCGATCTCAATCCCATCTGTGGGATGAATTGGAACGTCGACTACTAGGCAGACCATGCCGTTCTTCATCTTAACGACCCAGTGCTCCGAGGCATGAATGAAGGAAAATTTCAGCTTTTTACTATCAAAAACTGGTGGAAAGTCTTCCTCGGAGGGTGGAGGGTGTCATTAGAGCAAAAGCGTGCAACGCAGGAATACTGGTGTCTCTAAACGTCGTTGTTGTTAACGTCGCTGGTGAACCATTCGAAAGCGTCAATTGGGCTTAGCCTCATTCTCAGGGACACTCTAATACTTTAGGAAGCAATACGTGTAGGCGATCATGTTGTCTTCTTCTCTTCTATATAAGCTGTTCAAAGGAAATGAGAGAACTGAATCACAAGGCGTAGACGTACGCTGCAACGTGACGACCCTAAAACCGCGTCCACACTATACAAGCACGCGAGAACAAGCATGACTAGTACATCGTAGAACGCTATTCGATCTTTTGTGGTTACATTAAAAAGAAATTGCTTTTTCGTGTTGTTTGTGTTTGCTCCATGTGGACAGGACAGTGCAGTGTTGGCAGTCTAGTGCATGTTGTTTGCCACAGTAACATGGAACTGTCTGATAGCATTATGCTTTCAAATGTTACTGCAAAGCCTCCATATTACTAATAGCGCCAAACACCTTCAAGTGTATAGACGATAGCATTATCTTATAATTTAACAGTGGCGTTTATGTGTTTCGTATGCTGTGGATGATGTCTGTGATTCCTCCTATAAATTTCCCTACAAATGAGAAGAAGGGTTGGAAATAAACATTTATAACTTTTGTTCTGATTTTGCCGCCATGCAATACAGGGTTACAGTAAATTTAGCAACTCATTGTTTACAAATTTTTTAATCCAAAAAACGCAAAGTAACGCAATTGACAACTAATAAATAGAACATGGTCCCTTGGTAATAACATGTTCATTCGGTTTGGAAGTGGGCTCCTTTGGCGGCAATACAAAGAAGCCCCAAGCGTGTCTTGAAATTGTCAGCAATGGGCCGCAAGTCTTCGGGCGACAAAAGGTCGCATTCTTGGCGCAAGGACTTCTTCAGCGTCTCCAAACTGTTGTGGTGTTTAGCACAGGTCCTGGCTTCCAAGATCGACTAAACGCTTAATCCATCGGATTGAGATCCGGCGAGTACGGCGGCCACTGCTGAGACTTGATGAAATCCGGAAAATGGCTCTTGCACCACGCTTGCGTCATTTTCGCTCTGTGAGCTGATGCAGAGCCTTGTTGAAAGGTCCAATCCGCATTGCCGAAATGCTGCCGAGTCCAAGGAATTACCTCGAGAATGTCACGACGGTGAACTTGTTGACTGATTTTGACTTCTTGGTCCACGAAAACGAGGGGTGTCCTGCCACCAGCGCAGGGACTGGATTAGTTCATGGATTACATCGCGAAAATTTCACCAGCAACTGAGCATGACCTTAGTTGTTAGTAAAAGGGTGGTTCAGCAATGTGCTGTGCGGGCTATCAACCTTCTGTCAAGGCTCTTTTTCGCGTAAAATTCGCGTTTGTGACCAAACGATGTAAAAAGCCTTCACGTTTTTCTTTCATGTCGAACGCGAGTCTTTACGGATACTTTCTTTACAACCCGACTGCCATACGCCGGCTTATTTCACAATTCTCAGAATGAACAATGACCCACCTCCCTCACGGTAAACTTAGTTTCTTAGAAAAACCTTAAAATATTTCATTAATTAAGCGTGACAAGGTTCTGCAATTGGTCTAATCTTGTCTCTGAAGGGAGCCCCACTGTACCTTTACAATACTCTGTCTGTAGACATTCTGAATTTTCTCGGTTTCCGTCTGTCTGCATTGTTTTTACGATGCGTGACATATGAAATACGTAATGAAGGAGTCTTTACATCGCTGATTACGCAGATCGTTTCCAAATTTCGGTGGCAGTAACAGTTCCCGAGATATCGGCCAAAAATAGAAGTTCCGAAATATGTCATATCTCGAAAATGACAACACGCAGCAAAATGGAACCAAAGCATTTAACATTATAATTAAAATCAATGCTATTTCAACGGATACTATCGAAATATCATTATCGATAATCGATATTCAATATTTCTATCTCCGTCGAGGCGCTTTATACAAACGTGATACATTTGTTGCTCCTGTCGTTAGAAATGGCTTGATTGCTATGCAACACTTTCGAAACCGACAAATGGGAGATACAAAGATCCCGTTGAATGCTTCTAAGACTATTTCACGAAATCTTGACAGGATAAGACGTTTAGATAAATGCGTTTGCAGATGTAAGCCTCTTTTCACTTATTCGTGAAGCCTAAAAGACAACTAACTCGTGTGTTCGTCAGGATACGTGTCATTTTGCGCTACCGAGTTGTTGCTTTCTCACTAATTTTTCTCGCTATAATTTTGATCCGTACGGTCAACGCTGTTGGTCGAAGATTTCTCTTAACCCGGCGTTAGTGCGGTTGAGGTGTCTGAAACCCCAGACCTGTTCTTTTTGATTTTATCATAACTTGGCGTAGTTTGTCAACAATGGCTTTTTCTATACCTTTCGACACATAACCATAGATAACGTACACGAAGTTATATTCATTTTGGTTGAAGACTTCATCGTGTAAGCACGTGTTGATTTCTCACACCCCACCGCACTAATGCAGTGACAGAAAATTCTAGGAAAAGTAGGCTTCTTTGCATTACTTGTGTCAATAATAAGACATTTTTATCTGTTTTCTTGTTTATGTAATATTGAAGAATGTTTTTAGGAAGATCCTCATTATGTCCGAGATATAAAGACAGAAAAACTAAATATTCCTGCCAAAGATGTAAGCAATTCTTGTGTTTGGGACATGTAATATCATATTGTGAAAAATATTTTTGTAGGATGCAGAACAAAACAATGTGCAGTCATAATTTAGGTTACATACTATTTCATGCTTTTATATTAAATTTGCTTTTGTAATAGTTAAATTCTTTCATTTATTTATCTTTTTTTTTAAATAAAGGAAAAAAATCATACTTTCTCTTTATTTTATTATTTACTGTTAAAGTAAAATTATTTTTAGTTAAATTGATTCATCATAGCAATTTATAAGCTTAATAATAAATTATAAAATAAAACAAACTGGAAAATTTCAAGAAATACGTTGGGATATGTGACACCCCACCTCACCACTGGTGTGATTTTTTGTCACCGCACTAACGCCGGGTTAAGGAACTAGGAGCCTATTTTCATGAAAGATGAGGAGAAGTTATCCACATCTCTGTTGCTGTTTATTCAGTAAGAACGATTTAATATTAGTTCTTTCCAAAAAAAACGTTTTTACCGAGCTTTCTTTAGCGCGACTGAGATAAAATTCTCCTGCTCTCCTTTGTTTCATGTGGATCGTCGGTGTTAACTACTTCAGTTCGTCGATTGTCTTCGTGTCTTTCCGATGAGAAGGCATCATCGAGCGAATCAATTTTTTCCCCCTAGTTTAGCAGTCCTCCTTCTCCGAACGAATATCAGGATTTGACGTTTGACTATTTTAGATTCTTCATTGACTCCTCGCTTCATTTCCTCAAGTGGAAGCATACACTAAAAATGCCAATCTTTCTTTCCACCGGTCTCATTCGCTTCGTTGACAAATTTATTGTTTGTCTCAGAAACATTTACGTCGGCGTTGTCTGATTCTTCATCTCTTTGTTTGAACCAGCGAACCTCCTCAAGACAAAGGACGCTCCTTAACAAGAAGATCGACTGTTTCTTTGAAGTTATTCTTATCAATTTAAATTATCATCAAATTAGTTGAGCCTTTTAATAAAAAAAATAAACTTTATAAAGTACTTGACTTTTATCCGTTTTTATTTCTCCACTATACCGAAAATGCACGTGTACACTCACGTGCTTTTTAATCTCCACTGCGAGCGTGTTCTCTTTTT
>JAHWFO010021344.1:0-22950 GCA_023313115.1 Rhysida immarginata
AATGCAGATTGGGCTATTCCATCAGGGTGTTGCGATTTTTATAAACACTAGTGTAGTTTTTTCTATTCTGTTGATGAGAATATTTGATATTTAATAGTATTACCCAACCCTCTTCCTTCATCGTGGTAATGATTTATATTGATCACATTACACTGCATTCGCAAATCTCAATACATAACTCACTACTTTTATCAATACCCCTCCAAGTTCTCTTTATTCGCCCACCGACGTTAAAAGTTGAAAAACTTTTTTTTTCTTGCCAGGCAAATTCATGGGAAGTTCTTCTTTTGTATTCCGTGAGCCGCTCGTGTTCCTTTTTTATAGAGCCCTGCCTGGATTTGCCCTCCGAGATGCCGTCGGTTGCGTGATTTGCATTCGTACTGGCAAGCTTACTCACTTAGGCCTACTCCCTCGGAATGTAATGAAATCTTTATCCTTATTTTTAGACTAACGCGTTGTTCATTGAAAAGTTCTCTCTCTCTTGTGAGTAATATTGATTTTGTGTTGAATTTTGTTTTCATATCGAGTTAGAAGATCACCTTTTCTGCGTTAATGCCCGTTCGGAAACGAGTGTGTATTGTACTCAAATATTTATTGAAAAGTGTGTTAGTTGACAAAAAGGCTTATAACTATGTCTTTAATAGAGTTGGTGGAAAATGTGAAATATATCAGGAATGGACAACATGTACGGGCATTTAACAACACGCCAACATTTTGCTCCTCGTTTTTATTAAGGTAAACACACTGACCAATGAATTAGAAACCCGTTATGAATTACTGTACTGATATGTAAAGCGGGGTCACAGGTCAGAAACGATTGTGATATGCAAATGAATGCAATCATGTGAGGTACATTGCTCATTCCAAGCTGCAGCTGCTCAAGTTGAGCAAAATGGGGGAAAACTGCAGACCTGTGTGAGTTCCAAAAAGGAGTTATTGTGGGAGCCCGTCTGGCTGGAGCTACCATTTCCAGGACAGTACAACTGACCGGTATCTCAAAAGGTCAAGTCTCCAAGGTGTTCAGTGCGTCGAAACGGAATCTACAAGAGTTGTCGAAACGGCAGAATTGTGGATCAAAGACAATCGACACAGACAGGGACCGACGTCGTCTGAGACGGATTGTGCGGCAAAACTGTGGAGCAACTGACGGCAGACTTCAATGAAGGATCATCGCAACACGTCTCCTCCAGAACAATGCGCCGAGAGTTGAAGAGAATAGGGATGGGAAGTCGCATGCCAGTGAGAAAGCCCCTGGTGTCAAAAGGATGTTACACTTCATATATTTCAGCGAAGGTTTTCTCCCGAAGGCAAATAGGGAACCAGCAAAGTGAACCAAATAAATAATGTTTGGAATCACCCTGTAAAAAATGATGCTTGAAATGCATTGTAGCTGTAGCATATGCTTAAGAGGCTTATTTTACTATTCTGAGTTCATTTGTATGAGAATAGCACGTATATTCATGGAGATATAAAGGTTTCTTTAAAAAGGTCCAAATGTTTTCGTAAGTTTTTTGTTTATAATACGCAGGATTTCCAACCTTATGCAATGCAATTTGCAGGAAACTTGACAAATACAGTACAGACAACACCCTGCAATCAAAATAGAAAAATATTAAATATTTGATGAAATATGAGCATTTTTACTAAATAATGTTTAACTGCGCATGCGCATGCGTTACCAAATTGTCTTTTGCATAATTTATTAGCCAAGTGTATAGAGCTACTCTTATAAAAAGCCCAAGCAAATATCCTGAAAATTGAGAAAGATATCGTCGATAGAATGAGTTGAATTTCAGTTGCTCTCAAAAATAAACAAAACGATAAGGTATTTTCTCCAAATTTTTATTTTTTTGGATTGGACACCAGTATCAACTTCTTCTCCTTAAGCATGAAAAAATATTGACTTTATATTGACTTCATATCAGCGTAAAAAGAAGAAGTTGATACTGGTGTCTGATCCAAAAATAAAAGTTTGGAGAAAGCCCCTTATCGTTTTGTTTATTTTTGAGAGCAACTAATAAATAATAGTTATAAATTAAAAATACAAATTAAATAAAAAATAAGATATAATAAACAAAAATAATTGATCAAAATCAAAATAAAAAGCTGACGTTTCGGATAGAGACTATCCTTGATCAAAGCAAAAAAGGATAATTCTCTAAAAGCAAATAGAATATTAGAGAATTATCCTGAATTTATGAAAGTTGTACGACAGTCGACAATCGAACAGTGAAGTGTACATTTGTTAGGATGGGACGAAAGCAGCGCTTTCACAAGCTCATCTAACCAGAAGAGACTCCAAATGAAATACACTGAGGCAGTCAAGAAGCCTAACCAACCCAAGCGGTCTTCCATATTAGACAACAAAAAAGAAAATAAGATTGACGATTCTCAGAAACAAAAACCAAAAAACAAAATTGAAAGTTGTACTAACGGACGGGTTAATATAGTTGCATGGGGAATAGTAAGACGGTATTGGCTGAAAAACAAGAAGAGAACCATTGAGATTAATCAGAAGAACTGTTGGGATAGGACAGGACGGAGGACAAATAGGAAATAATAACGGGCGGCGAGAAAAATGCAATAGGATGACACATATGAAATTGAAATTATAAAAAAGTTTAGGAATGCCAGGAATGAAAACACCCTGGTTTCCGGTATCCTGGACCACCCACTCGCTGTTAAGGGTCCCCTCAGGTTTCGAAGACCCCGCCATGTCCTGGATGCCTGCTTTGATGACGTTAACAAGGCCGTCTTCCCCAACTATTGGATCTTCTAGATCCTGCTGATTTTTGGGGACTCTATTCGTCAATCCACAATTTGGGGACTCATTCTCTGGAGGACTAAAGAGGTTCATCAGGCTTCTCTCCCAGTTCAGTGTACTTCCTCTGGTTTACTTTTTGGGCGAGCGTGCAAAGTGAGCTTGGCTCCTGGACCACTCGCCTCTTTCTTTTTCACTACACTGCTCGATTGTCGATTGTTGTCCAGGGTGCCTAGCAAAAAGATTATTCCTGATTATCAGCAGACAAAAAAGGCTGTCATGAAAGAATATTATTGACATTGTTCAAAATTATCGATTTTGTGACATTCCCTGACTGTTCCCGGTAAAAAAAAAAAATATTCCCTGACAATTCCCTGTCGCTAGTCACCCAGTAAAATAGTCCCACACGTACGAGCATCGAGCCAAAGGTAGAAAAATATGAAAGAACATTGAAATAAAGAAAAAAAGAAATAGAAGATAAGATAAAGAAAAAAGAAAAAGAAAAAGGCCCATAGAGCTTGCGACAAATTAAGGAATAGCTGAAGTTGGAGAGGGATATGGGAGAGGTAATGAGGGAATGGTGCCTTTGCTAAGATTAATGCCATTAGGGGTGAGGGAATTGAATTTCCAAATAAGAAAAGACTCGAATAATATTTTTGTTTATTATATCTTATTTTTTATTTAATTTGTATTTTTAATTTATAACTATTATTTATTGTATTCCAGGGTTCTTGTGTCTCGTCCTTCTCTTAATTTATATCCGTTTTTTGAGAGCAACTGAAATTCAACTCATTCTATCGACGATATATTTCTCAATTTTCAGGATATTTGCTTGGACTTTTTATAAGAGTAGCTCTATACATTTGGCTAATGAATTATGCAAAAGACAATTTGGTAAGGCATGCGCATGCGCAGTTAAACATTATTTAGTAAAAATGCTCATGTTTCATCAAATGTTTAATATTTTTCTATTCTGATTGCAGTGTGTTGTCTGTACTGTAGTTTGTCAAGTTTTCTGCAAATGGCATTGCATTGGGTTGAAAATCTTGCGTGTTATAAACAAAAAAACTTACGTAAACATTTGGACCTTTTTAAAGAAACCTTTATATCTCCATGAATATACGCACTATTCTCATACAAGTGAACTCAGAAAAGTAAAACAAGCCTCTTAAGCATATGCTACAGCTACAATGCATTTCAAGCATCATTTTTTGCAGGGTGATTCCAAACTTTATTTATTTGGTTCACTTCTTTGCTGGTACCCTATTTGCCTTCGGGAGAAAACCTTCGCTGAAATATATGAGGTGTAACATCGTTTTTACACCCCTGAAATTTCAGGATAATTCGTCAAGTGTTTTTCTAGATATTCGACAAACGTCCAAAATCGAAAGCGTCCGGTCATTAATGGCAATATGGTGTACACTGTGTCATGGTGTACACTGATTGATGGGCATGGCTCACGAATTCACAGGGGTACCGGATTCTGGGAATGGACCATTAGACGTTGTGGGAAGAGCTTGGATAAGTGATTAATCAGAAATGGCACGTCGTCGCGAGTTGACGTCTTTTGAACGGGGTATGATAGTAGGTGCCCGACGCATGGGATGTTCCATTTCGGTAGTGGTGCAGGAATTTGGCTTTCCCCGCTCAACTGTCTCCATTGTGTATGAAGGCATCACAGTCCACAACAGGCACCATACCGGGTGTCCAGCTGCCCTGAATGATCGTGACCGGCGACACCTGGGACGAATGATTCAGAGAGACAGGAGCGCAACAGTGCAGCAAATCACAGACCAGTTCAATACTGGCCGCACTAGTAACGTCTCTCGGTGGACAATCCGTCGGAATCTGCATGGCCTCGGGTTTGGCAGCCGTCGCCCTACACGGGTGCCAATGCTTACCCAGCGTCATCGGACACTCCGCCGTGCATTTGCCATATGGCTGGACTCTGTAACAGTGGCGTAACGTCATATGGTCAGACGAGTCCCGATATCAACTGTACCACGCAGATGGGAAGCACCGTGTGTGGCGCAGACCTCACGAAACGATGGATCCCGCATGCCAACAGGTGGTGGTGCAGGGTGGTGGGGCGTCAGTGATGGTCTGGGGTGCATTTTCCTGGTTTGGAATGGGCCCTCTGGTTATCCTGGACTAAACGTTGAATGGTCCACGGTATCGTCAACTCATCGGAGACCATCTGCACCCGTTTTTGACATTTCAACACCCTGACGACGTAGCAGTCTTTCAAGATGACAATGCTCCACCACATCGCTCCAATGTCGTCCGCGAATGGTTCGAGGAGCATGCAGGAGAGGTCGAACGTCTGAGCTGGCCAGCCCGGAGCCCTGACATGAATCCCATTGAGCATATCTGGGATGCTGTTTCAGACTCACTACCACGCCGTATTGCTGCACTCCACAGGGCCAAAACTATAATATGAGTTTTGCTAACCTTGATGCTATATCTCTTTGCTTAACATTGTGTAATGCAGCAGTCATGGATCTTCCTGTAGACCTGTGATAATTCTTTACCTCCAGGCATTGTACTTAAGCACTTCTATACCAGAAACAAGCACTTTATATTGTTTCACACTTATTTGAATATGCAAATTTTGAAATAGAAGCATCTATTCGAAGGTAATAAGTTTAGGAGGGGTTGTCTTATAAATACTTAACAGCGTAAAAAGCATTAGAAGTAATTTTTTTTTTATTTTTGTATCAAAATCGGATAAAATTCAACACTGAATTCTTTCTATAGAGTAAAGGGATCTTTTGAACCCTTCCTCTATAAGAAGTAGGCACTTGTACAGTAGTGTCAATGCTTTTCAATAGCGTTAGATTTGTTTACCAGGAACATTGTTTTCCTCTTTAAGGCAACTCCTTTTTTTTTTCTTCTTCCTAGTGGAGATTAAAGGAACTCTCTTGCCTTCTTTGTCGGTCTTTCCTCTCCTTCCCCTTAGTTGTCGTTGTTGACGAAGGAATGCTTTATATTTGTTTTACGAAGGTTGCATCTGGTGCGCGCGGGTTCGTGTCATTGGCTGAATCATTGGGAGCTGATTGCCATCGGGGACTCCATGCCAAAATGGAATGTAAGGAGAGGGGGGTGTATGGGGCCGAATTGCTTAGAAGAAACTCCACTTTAAGCCGTTTCCCGGTGAATGGCTTCGGAGTTTTGCTCGTTGCATTTAAGAAAACGCTGATCTCTGGTTATTGAAAAAGGTCAACGTCTTTCCCTCTCTGCAAGCGAAATACGAATGGACGTGGATGTGATTGTAAAATATTATTTCTTGACATGGGTATTGTGTGTCAGTTTGATTCGAGGGAATGTAAATGTACGCATTCGGTTGAGCGTTTGTATTTATGCGGGGTAAGGAGAAAATGGAATCATTGCTACAACAACTAGTCTCAAAATGAGCGTTCTTGTAGTAAGAAGCTAAGTACGCAGAAAAGCAGAAATGGGAATATGCGAATTCTTTGAATTTTTAAACAGAATTGGAATAATAAGTAAAAAAAAAATGTAACTCTTTAAAGATCAGATTTCATTCCGGACTTGATCATTCCATTGAAATATTCAATAAACACATTTCAATTTGAAATTCGATAATAAATGAGTCAGGGCAAAGTCGATCAGTGGAGAAAGTCGATCAAGCTAAGCTGGCAACAGAATAACATTTTTTTTCTGATTATATTTTGGAAGTGCTAACCATTGGCAATAGTAAACGGCAACCAAGCAATCCTAAAAAGTTAATGGCGGTTTCGTCGGATTAAGTTGTATAGCCGAAAAAAATTTCCAACTGCTGCTGGGTGACTATGTGGTAAGTGAGTTTTTCGGTCTATAACGCTGACCACAAACGTTTCTGGTCGTACAAGTACTGATGTTTGGCTTAGTTGTGGTACCTGGTAGAGTTACTGTTGTAGAGTTACCCCCCTTTTATTTTTTGAACCGAAGCAGATATATCAATTTTGATGAATCCAATGAATAGGAAGTTGTGGGTGGCCTATCCCATGGTGCACTTTTCATCATCCCAAATATGCAAATTAGGACACATACAAAATTCATCTCAAAAACCGTAAGGAATAGAGAAAAAAAAACAATTGCAAACTTGTTCAGCATAAAAAAAACAAACAAAACAGAACAAAAATCATCCAAATCGGACCAACCAATCACCCACAATCACGTGGTGAACTGTTTGTAGCTTACACAAGGAAAGGAGGTGGCCGTGGCCTGGTTGTCTCGTCGGTTGGATTGCCAATCGATGTAGTTCAGCAACTTCAGGCGCAGCCAGCTGCTGGTTGGGTGACGGCCAGGGCTTAAGGGCCACTGCTGGCGGGACAGCTATTTGGGGCGCGGCTGTTGGGGGACTTTAGTCTGACCCATTTGCCGATTGACCATAGCTGATTTTCCAGCAGTTGGTGACAGCCTCTGGTTCGTTTATTCCCAGCAGCTCCTCCATCATGAAACCCCCCGTGCTTCGGAGGGCACGTTAAGCCGTCGGTCCCGGCTGCTACTGTCATCTCGTAGCAGTCGTTATTTACCGGGATGGCGCAATACTCCCTCTGTACTAGATACTAGATACTAGATACACAAGGACAACCGAATGTTGATATTTCCACCCTGTAAACATGCAAATCCAAAAATTAACATAAACTACCATCGTTCAGTAAGGAGTCCATAGTGCTGTTTCTATCGATAAAATTGGTAGAGACTTTACAACACAACAAAGGGAGAACAGAGTTTCCGACTAGTTTCGCCATTTATTCCCGGCTTTATCAAGGATACACACAAGAGGACATAAGCCTTTATTTTTGATTCCCGTTCTACTTCACCCGTTGACATTGCTAACCTTTTCAACATTTTCTCACCCCACATCCAGTTCACCTTTGAAACCGAATCTAACCGCTCTCTTCCATACCTTGATATCCTCATCACTAATGACCCCTCCAACCACCGCGTTTCATTCTCTGTCTACCGTAAACCCACCACATCATCTAATTTAATCCATTGTTCCTCTTCAGACCATCCTATCCATAAACAAGCCTCCCTCCGTTTCTTCATCGACCGTGCTCTCAAGTTACCCCTCAGTCCTCCTTCCCGTGCCACCGAATTTCGAACTATACGCGCCCTCGCCTTAAAAAATGGCTACACAACTTGCACCTTCTCCCGGATTCTCCAACGAAGAAAACTCGCCCTCTCCAACCCTAAACTTCCTCACCCATCCCCATCCAAGAAATGGGTGTCCTTGCAATTCATCAGCCCTCAATTTTACCGCCTTTCCGCCTTCCTCTCCTCACTCGGCCTCCAAGTTTCCTACCGCTCATCGAGCCCATGCTTTCGCTCTCTTAGTCCACCCATCCAAACACACACCGACAATTTCTCCCGTTCCGGAGTTTATAGATTAAACTGTGGATTTTGCGATAAATACTATATAGGCCTATCGACCCGCAACTTCAATAAACGATTTAAAGAACACATGGACTCCTACAAGAAACAAGATAATAATTCGCACTACGCGATCCACCTTGCCCGGACGGAACATGCCCCCAAAGAGCAAAGTGAAATCATGACCATTCTCCATGTATGCAACGACCCATTCAAGACTGCCACTCTCGAAGCCATTGAGATCTTTAAAGCTAAAATCTCCTCTCCAGATCATCTCTTCAAATGCCAAACCGTTTTTGATATTTATTCAATTTTAAATTCTTTATCCGATATCTTGTAATTTTTCAAATTTATATATTTACTTTCCTTTCCATTTTTTTATTAATACCTTAGTTTACGTTAACTCCGGATGAGTCTTCTTCTAGGTCCGCGTTTTCATTTTTGTTTGTGTTACGACATTTTTTCCTTTATATTTCAATTAATTTTCCTCTCAAGGTTTCCTTATAATTTCATTGTTATTGGTTCCTTATCCAACCATTTTCCTTTCAATGTCGCCACTGTACAATTTATATTATTTACTATTTGTTATTTCTTCATCCAATCATGTTCACATTCTGTACCATATTTTCTGTATATAAAGGCTTATGTCCTCTTGTGTGTATCCTTGATAAAGCCGGGAATAAATGACGAAACTAGTCGGAAACTCTGTTCTCCCTTTGTTGTGTTGTAAAGTCTCTACCAATTTTATTTATAAACTACCATACTCACATTCACTTTGATGCGGAAAAGCAAATACAGGGCATGTTTCAGCACACTGAAGACAGAAATGGTCAACATGATCTTCTGATTGTGGGTGATTGGTTGGTCCGATTTGGATTTTGGTCCATATTTACGTAGCGTTTTACGCCAGTGTGACCCATGCCTTACAATAGCCGCTTTTGTGTGATTTAACAATGTATGACGTTTCTGTGCGCAGGCCTTTTGTCTAGGTGGTGTTGGAAAGACAGGCCCCGACCAATACCACCTAGACAGATGGCCTGCGCGCAGAAACGTCATACATTCTTACATCACAGAAAAGCGGCTATTGTTCATCGTATTTTACCAATAATAAGCCCTAAATTTGGCCTTTTGATGACAATGATGAAACAATGTATACAGTTTCTGTGCGCAGGCCTTCTGTCTAGGTGGTGTTGCCCAGGCGTGGAAGAGGCACCTAACCTTAGTAGTCCGGCCAACAATTCAACATTCATTGTTTTCAACAAACTAAAAAAATACTGATTGTTAAAATCCAAGATGGGGCAATGTTAATCGTATTACTACCACGGTCTATAGATATTCATGGTCATCGAGCTCCATTGTTAACACGAAGCTAAAGTTTCTAGCTCCCAATAGGGCGGGAACTCTATTGAAAAGTGGCGCTGCATGTACAATAGGCCCAAAAACGCCTGCAGCGCCGCCCTATCGACTGACAGAAACTTTACTTTCTTTTTCAGTTTCAATGAAAAACCTCTATCGCAGGTCACGGTCGGCCCTGATGCGATCTATGCGGCACCTGGCGCGATCTGTTTTTTTTTTAGCTTCTCGAAACAATGGAAAATGGCCGAAGCTCGATGACCATGAATATCCTAGACCGGGATCACTACCAATAATAAGTCGCCTTCTATGATAATGTAACAATGTATGATATTTCAATGCGGCCGTATCCAATACCGCCTAGAGAAAATTCCTGCGCACGGAAAAATCATACGTGGGGCGATTGATAAATAAGGTCTCCATGTAACCGATTTTCAAAATTCTGTTTGTATCTTATACTCACATTTGTCCTCTATGTAATTCACTATTCATTTTTCGACATAGTTCCCATCCCTTTTCACGCATTGCGCCAACGCGTGATTAGTTGGATGAACCCGTCGGAGAGGAATTCCGGAGTTGTTGTCGACACCAGGATTGAATGGCAGCTTTGGACCCTCTTCTGGTGTACGATAACGTCCGCCCGCACACGATTCACCACACACAAGAGGCGTTGCAGCGCCTACAGTTCAAAGATGAAAAATTGCAGTTCAAAAATGAAAGACACTTTGCACATTGCCACTTTCACCACTTCCCAAAGAAGAAAGTGCCCCTTAAGGGAGATGAGTTGGTTCTGACTGCGAGGTAAACGCTGCCATTCAATCCTGGTGTCGACCACAACTCCGGAATTCCTCTCCGACGGGTTCACCCAACTAGTCACGCGTTGGCGCAATGCGTGGAAAGGGATGGGGACTATGTCGAAAAGTGAATAGTGCTTTACATAGAGGACAAATGTGAGTATAACATACAAAAAGAATTTCGAAAATCGGTTAACAAATAAAAAGGGTACAGCCATGGAGGCCTTATTTATCAATCGCCCCTCGTATATTGTTACATCACCTACGGTAGGGACAATTTCGGGCTCATTATTGGTAGAACGAGGTCGACGAGATAACAAGGCCTGGAAGCGAAAAAGTCACCTGACCATCAAGGTGCTAGCAACAATACGACTAACAATACACTACCGTATGCGATGTAATAAAGTATGACGTTTCCGTGCGCAGGCTTTCTCTTTGCGTGGTCATGAATAGCACCACCAGTTTGATGTAACAATGTTTTATGTTTTCCATGTTCCATCTTGGATTTTAACAATATTTTGAAAACAATGAAGGTTACATTGTTAGTTGGACTAAGATGGTTACACGACTTTTTCGCTTCAGGGCCTGATTATCAAGCAGGCCTTGGGTGGTGCTATTACAGTGCCAGTGCAACGTCACAATCTTACTAGCAATCTTTCCCGGGACGGTAGCGCGCTGTACCCGCGAAAGTTGTTTACACTATTCGCAAACAAGTCTGCGGGAATAAGATGAGCGCATTAACTTTCCCGAGCTGGCTTTCCCGGGTCGTGCGGCTCGCTTCGCGAAAACTAGGCTGCGCATGAAAACGAGGATCATCTCCGTTGATACGACTGAAACATAAGCGAAATGTCAGAAGATAAGCCGGGAAAGCCTCCACGTTTATTACAACGGAGCATAAAAGCCCATTTTTCTAACTAGAAGATATTGGAAGGCTATTACGTCAATAGGACAAATGCATCAAGACCATCATAAGAAGATACTAACATCTACCTATTTCAGAATCCTATCCCATTTAGTATTTTTAATGTTACTTACTTAAGACTTACCCTTATATTTTTAACCTGACTGTCTACTGCATTTGACTGAAATGATATTTATTTTCTTTTCAGGTCATATTCTGAAAGACCTATCGACATTAAAGGTAAGCAGTCTTTTTTAATTAAAATAGGTTTTGCTTTTTATAAGTCTCATAGATTACAGGGTGTCCCACAAAGAAACGGAGATCGATTTCGAATGCCGTACAAATCTGATACGGAAGTTTCAAATTTAGTTACAGATGTTGTCGACAGAAGGCGCTGTCCGCTGTAGTCGCAGTACGGAGTCCGAGAAATATGCTGTAAACTGTTCTTCCCAAGCAGTCATTGCAATCACATCATAATCGATTCAGAGGTGTGCACCTTTCGCAGAAACAGATGACGCAAACGAAGAATGACTTCATCCACTCTCTTAAGCACGCTACGTACAGCACCACATGTCGGCAGGATTTATAATGATTTTGAAACTACCGTCAAGTGATAAACATACCATTCCTTTCCTTTGTGGGACACCTTGTAGACAAGAGACGAAATTTTGTGTCACCACTTTGAATCAAAAGGAAAGTCTCTAGCAGTCAGAAAGGTTTTGCTTTTCAACATGCAGAATTCATCTTACTGGAGTTCAGGATGACGACGCCACGATAAATAGAAGCTGCATATTCTATATTTTCTTTCCAGGGCAATATTCCCGCTAATAAACAGGGTTGCCATTTGATTATCTTTTCCATCAGGATTGAGGTTCATGCACGCATATCTTCAGTAAGAGTATCCAACCATCCTTTGGTCTACAGATTTAGTACTCTTTAACTACTGATGTTTCTTCACGACGCATTACATGATCGTATCATTTTTTTGTTGATGCCGTCTATGTTTAGTCTTTGACGTATGTCATCAGAAGGCCCAGGTTTCATCTAAGCATTCTCATTTCCATACTATTGAGGCTTGTTTGTGTTTCTTGTCGTTGGCCAGCACCCTGCTCCACAAAGGGCTACTGGACGAATGACTGTCTTGTAAACCTTGGCCTTGAATAGTACACTGCTTTGCAATGAAATTTAGTGAGGGTGGGGGGTCGTCTAACTCCGTCTAGTAAACGATTAGATGCATGTTCACGGGACATGACCATTTGGGTTGATACAGAGTGTCCGAGTGCCTGTATAGGATCATCAGTTGACACCTGTGCGAGATGTTCCATGCAGTAGGGAGGAAGCAACTGCCTCATGAACTTACAGGACTGTAATCCGCTCAACGGTCTCAATGCCGCGACGACGACAACGGCAACCGTTCACGCAATTAACGGACTTTGAAGAATGAGGTCGGATTATTGGCCTCTCCGAGGCTGGATTGCTGTCCATGTGACTCGGGATGCACGGCTGTTGGAGGCAATGGCGAGAGGAAGGCACACAAGGCAGAAGACCAGGCTCTGAGGCCCGGAGAAGCACGTCAGCTCGCACGGATAGGCGGATACTGCGAACAGCGCTAGTGGACAGAACCATCACTCTGCGGCAACTGCGCGACAACATCACTGTTCTCGGTACTGCTCCAGTGTCAATAGCGGCAATAGCACGCTGGTTACACGCCGCGACAATGTCTGCCAGGCGTCAATTGGTGTCTTACTTTGACTGCAATGGTGTCGTGAACGAGTGGGCTGGCGAATGGAATGGCGCTCGGTGGTCTTCAGCGACGTATCCCGCTTATCTTTGGACACCGAAGACAGACGCCGACGGGTGTGGTGTAGACCGTTGGAACGTGCCAATGAACAATGCATCCGGTATCGCCATCGTGTAGAACACCTTTAGTCACAATCCAAGGCACCCTGAGAGCAGCAAGGTACGTCACAGATTCTGCAGCCCTTGTTACTGCCCTTTCTGCACACCATACCTGGCGCAGTCTTTCAGCAGGATAACGCTAGACCGCACACAGCAAACATGAGCATGGCACGTCTGCATGATCTCAACTGCCTGCCATGGCCCGCCAATTGAGCACGTATAGTACATGGTTGGACGTCGTTTACGATCACTCTGCAATCTCCATGACCTGACACAGCAGGTTCACCAGGCCTGGGCGGACGAACCAAAGATGACATTCGCCACCTGTATGATCACCTGCATCTGCGTCTGGAACAATGCATCGCCGCTAGAGGTGGTGCTACAACCTACTGATGCCGCTTTCCGTTGGCACGTCTTGGCTTCATAACGTAATAACGGTGTGTTCCGATGTATCTCTTGCTGTATACCTACTTTTGCCTCATTTGGATAACTCCTTGTGGGTGGGGCAATTTCATCGCAAAGCAGTTTAGTTTATCGACACTTCAGCCAAGCTGCGTTTGCTCGCGAGCGGACTTCTGGCATTGTGTCGTCATCTATACGCCAAAGTGGAAGGTTCTTCTTGAACATCTTGCATATGGCCCGGATTTCTTATCAAGTGATGTTAAGGAGTGGTTTTAGCAGAACACAAATCTTTCTTGGAATTTTCCGCCTAGCAAACCACGGGAAGCTTGTCTCTATGCCATGGGTGACTTCTCAGAAACATTGTATGCAACAACCTAAAGCTAAATCAACGACTCGTTGGTTAATGCATAACAACTTCACCAGTAAAATGGTGGCAATGCAATTTTTAGAGTCATATCCATAGTCACTCTATCTTGTGATTTACAGGTATTGGACATTGAAACTGAAACACCTTCGCAAATAGCACTGGATACCCCCAGGGCTGAATAGAACCTTCTGCTAGGTAAATTAATCATATGCATATCAATGAATCAGGTGTCAAAGTTCTTGGTAGTCACTCCAGTAGAAAAGTTCGATAGTAAGCTTCAAATTGTCTGTGCAGAGCGCTATAATGGGAGACATATCCGACTTCAAAAGAGGGCAGATTGTTGGGGCGCGTCTAGCAGGTGCATCTGTGTCCAAAACTGCCACACTTTGTGATGTCTCACGTGCTACAGTATCCAGGGTGATGTGTGCATATGAACAGGAAGGACGAATCACGTCCAGGAGGAGCAACTGCAGGGAAAAACGGAAGTTGTCGGAAAGAGACGTCAGGACATTGACCAGGATTGTTGCACGAAAGCGGAAAACCACCGCAGCAGAAATCACCGCAGAAATGAATACACACCTCCAGGAACCTGTGTGCATGAAGACAATCCGACGTTACCGAAGCCTTTCATCAGTAGTACAAATGCCTCCAAGCGGGTTCAGTGGTGCCGGACGCATAAAACCTGGACGTTGGATGACCTCAAACGCGTCATATTCTCGGATGAGTCCAGCTACACAGTCTTCCAATCAACAGGGAGGGTATTCGTCTGGAGGAGCCCCTCTGATGCCTACAACCCAGACTGCTTAGCACCCACAGTCAAACACGGAGGTGGATCAGTAATGGTTTGGGGTGCAATATCATGGTACACATTGGGTCCACTAATTGTTCTCGGGGGACGTGTCACTGCCAAGGACTATAAGACCATTTTGGAGGACCATTTACACCCTATGGTTCAAACACTTTTCCCAGACGGTGGTGCAGTGTTCCAGGATGATAACTCCCCCGTTCATACTGCAAAAATTGTCGCAGAGTGGTTTGATGAGCATGACAATGAGCTTCAGCATCTGCCGTGGGCCGCTCAATCGCCGGATCTCAACACTATCGAGCCTGTGTGGGGTATCTTAGAGGATCGAGTGAGAAAACATTTCCCCCCACCGCGTACACGTGCTGAACTTGCAACTGTGCTTCAAGAGGAATGGCTACAAATTCCTCTGCAAACTGTGCAGGACCTCTACCGATTCTTCCCAAGACGTGTTGCTGCTGTGCTGGCTGCGTACGGTGCCCCAACACCTTATAAAATAAAGATTTTGGATTTCTACCAGGTGTTTCAGTTTCAATGTCCAATACCTGTATATCTGATCTGTTGACATTACCTGAGGTCTATAGCCGTTCTTTTATAAATGAAGCCATTTAGTTTCCTAATGATTTGCCTTGGCAAATTCTCTCGGTATGGCGGTGGAAACGATACCTTTAAGAGTAGGAAGTTTCGCTGGGAGATGAGGTAATGTCTAAGCAATTCTAATGATGTTGTGATATTCAGCGACGAGCCTAATCATATTTACTTTCTCTTCACAAAACCATACAACAACATTAAAGAGTTTATGTAATCTATCACGAAAGAACGAATAGCAGTGCTCAGTGCATCTTTTCTTAAAGTGAAAGCCATAATGAAGCAAGGTCATGATCATTAAGTCTTTTTATTTATTGAACTTCATTCTGGATTCAAATGTCATTCTAAGGATTTTATAATTCGAATGCTATTATTTTTTCTCCGGGAAGTAATGATGCATTTGGTATTATGTCTTTACATCCGATTCAGACCATCTTCGGAGGTTATTCTGTTACAAATTTGTAGCTGGTTAAATATGTTCCTTATACACTTAGTGAGCATATTATTATGACCACCCTGTCAGTATATCGTTGGGCTACCTTTTGCCTTTAATACTGCGGTGATTCTTCGTGGCATTGATTCCACGAGATGTTGGAAGGTGGTGGGAGGAATCTGACACCTTGCCTGATGGATAGCACTGTCTAGTTGTGCTATATTGGATGGTGGTGGATCCAGCCGTCTGATGGTTCGTTCGACTTCGTCCCACAAATGCTCAATTTGAGTGAGATCTGGGAATTGTGGGGGCTATCGAAGTAAGGAAAAGACCTCCTCATGTTCCTGGAACCACTCCTGCACAATACGAGCTCTGTGGCATGGCGCATTGTCT
Source organism: Rhysida immarginata (assembly GCA_023313115.1). Lineage (NCBI taxonomy): Eukaryota > Metazoa > Arthropoda > Chilopoda > Scolopendromorpha > Scolopendridae > Rhysida > Rhysida immarginata. Next base: position 16,073 of record JAHWFO010021344.1, read on the forward strand.
TGCCGGAAGTAGCCATCTCCATTGGGGTACGCCATCAACATGACAGAGTGGAACACGTATTAACGGACCCAACGCATGCCAGGAAAACATTCCCAGGCCATAACACTACCCGCATCGGCCTCAAGGGTTGTACTCATGCATGCGGGGTCCATGCTTTCGTGCTGTTTCCGCCAGATTCTCACGCGGCCGTCTGCATGATGTAACTGGAATCGTGACTCGTCAGACCACATGTTTTGTTTCCAGTGCTCGATAGTCCAGTCCTTGTGCTCCTCAGCGAATTGGAGTCGTTTCCGCTTGTTGGCTGCAGACAGCAAAGGTGTGCGGACAGGTGTTCGTCTTCCGTATCCCATGCGATGCAGTGTGCGGCGAACAGTGCATTCAGAGACCGTTTTGGAGGACCCCTGATTAAGGTCTACAGTGATTTGATCCAGAGTTGCCCTTTTGTTATCTCTTACCAGTCGTGACAGTCTCCGTTCTGTCCGATCATCAACCATCCGCGAGCGGCCAAAACGATATGACTGACCCAATGGACCTAATTTTTTGAATTGCCAAGATTGAACCAGTTTCCGAGGAGGGTTACTAATTCTATCCCCAGGGACTAGGGGACGGACAGAAACCGCAGACCCAAAGACTTTGTTGCTTTAACGTATACTGGAAAAAAACATCTACCGTATTTCGAGACAATTCCAGAGGCAATTTATTGGAGTGGCATTCCGTACATCCAACAAGGCGATATGGATTTTGAACCCGACCCGGAAGAGAGACGATATGGACAGCTACCTGTGTGCAGGAGTGTACAGACTGCGGTATCCGGATTGTGAAGCGGGATCGACGGCCAGGTCATTCCGGGAAAGATTCCGAAAACGTCGAAGAGACTGGATTAATGGAGACGGGAGATCGGCCAAACACTTATTCGAAAGGGACTGCATCATCGAACACTTGATCAAGACGGAAGGCGAACAGAGAGGCGGAAGAGCGCTCCATTTCTATTAAGATATAAGGAACCAGCTTGAAACTCGAAACAGGATAGCCCCCGAAGATTGATGTGAATCGAAACGCGTTAGGCAATTAAAGTTCTTGTTTCCGTATCACTTTTCGAACCTCTCTCTTTTTAGCACATTTTCGTAGAAAAGTGCTTATGTGATCGGTTTGTAGACACAATTCCCACAATGCATTGCATAACAACAAAGAGAGTGAATGTATTGAAGAAAACGCGTACTGAGCACATCGCTCTGCGCGTGCTCTAAACGTTAATGAGATGCTGCGCGCGCAGGATGCACGTGATTGACGATTAATGAAAGGGCAGAACGGACTCTAAATCAAAAGTCCGTTTCTCACTCTGTTTTCACTAATCCATTAATATGGGACAGAGCACGAACAGGTACGAACGTGAGATAGCCGGAATAGGTACGTGCTCTAACGGCACGTGCCCTAATGATCAGTCGAAATACTCAATGCTAAGATATGGCATGTAATATATCAAACAACTCGTAACAACGTGTCATGAGTGAATATAACGAGTAAATAATGACAGTGGGAATTGGTTTAGTAGCACGTGCCCTACTGGTACCATATACCATATGGTACCGTTGGAAGTTTCAATGCTAAGATATGGCATGTAATATATCAAACAACTCGTAACAATGTGTCTTGTGTAAATATAACGAGTAAATAATGATAATGGGAATTGGTTTAGTAGCACGTGCCCTAATATTATCATATGGTATCATGTGGTACCGTTGGAAGTTTCAATGCTAAGATATGGCATGTGTTATATCAAACAACTCGTAACAGCGTGCCATGAGTGAATATATCGAATAATTAATGGTAATCGGAATTGCTTAGTAGTTCATGTTTTAATCGTGGTATATGTTACCTTTGGAAACTTTCAGTGCTAAGATATGGCGTGTAATATATCAGCCTACTCCTACGAGTTGATAGACCTATTGTTATCCATACCTTATTTGTATGAAGAGCAAATTGCTCTTAGGCTTAATAGTATCTGAAAGGAAATACTGTGAGACTTATTGCAAATTAATAGCAGTTAATTAATCGCTTGCTTCAATAGTTGGTGATAACGTAGGAATACTTTAGTAAGTCAATATGAAAAAAGAATAGATGCTTACACATAATACTTCAGCAATTGAGAATCACTTCGGTTAACATTGTGTGGGAATCCCTACAAATTAAAGAATAACTTCAGTCTCCATTCAACTTTTAAGTTTTTCAAGTTTATTTGTTTAAATTCTCTCTATACATTTGTTTACTTAAATAGCAATTTACAATTTAGTTTTCATATTTATATATTTTCTCTAAATGTAAATTAATTCTATACAGGATGTTTTTGAATTGAGTACAGATTTTTTGGGAGATAATAGAAGAGGTCCTTAGAAGTATTTTTTGTCATATGAACACGGGGTCCCCGCAGCTCCGTTTACTTACAATACTGCATTGAACAATCAAATGACACCGGGACGCAGTGTGCGTTGGTGGGCCTAGATTAACACAAGCAATCTACTGTCATAACTTTTACAGTAATTGTTCGAAATGACCGCCATTTGCTTCATAGCACAATTCGCAACGCCTTATCATGGATTGATGTACGCGTTGGAAACAGTTGATGTGCAACACGAGCCGCCAATTCTTCTTCGGTATCTACGGGTTCGGAGCAGACCATTGATTTAATGCTTCCTCATAAAAAAAAAAATCCATCGGTGTGAGATCTGGCGATCTCGGTGGCAAAGCAACTAGTTCGCCACGACCAATCCAACGACCAGAATATGTCTCATTTAGGTAATCTCTAATTGCTCTTGTGTAATGGGAAGGTGCGCCGTCCTGTTGAAACCACATCAAATGCCTGGTCATTAGTGGAACATCTTCAAGAAAACCAGGAAGCTCCTCCTTCAGGAAACCCATGGTATGTTTGCCCGTTAAGACGGCATGGTAGGAGATATGGCCCAATCAGGACATTGTGAATCATGCCAGCCCAAATATTCAACGAAAAACGATGCTGAAAACTGTTAACATGTGTTGCACATGGGTTGACATGAGACCACAGATGCCTATTGTAGCTATTGAACATTCCCTCTCGCGTAAACGTTGCCTCATCTGTCCACAAAACCATGGAAGGAAAGTCTGGAATCCTATTCTGTTGCTGCATAAACCATTCCGCGAAAGCACGCCGGGGACCATGATCATTTGGACATAATTCCTGCACCTTTCGAAGCTTGAACGGATGTTGCAGGTTGTCAATAAAATGTTCCATACAGTGGTATGACTAGTACTCAAAAGAGCTCCGACCGCACGAGTACTTGTCGATGGATTTCGGTTAAACCTTTCCAAAACTTCACCCTCTAATTCAGGGGAGCGTAACCACCGTGAATTGGGAAGAATTCTGTTGGGATAACGTTCAGCATAAAAACGCCTTGCACCATCCATGGTACCAGCAGCACCGAGACACAGATGCATGTCTGCATAATCATTCCATGTAAAACGATTCATACTGTTTGTTTAACTTTACACGTGTAAAAAGTACATCAAGTGAACTTGTCTTTACCTACTGCTTTCCCAGAAGCGATTAGTTCATTTCCATATGGACTAATTGTATTTTACAAAGGGGTTATCTTATCTGGTACAGAGGGTAGATTATCGCAAGCGATAATCTGCGGCACCTACTCCTACGAGGGAGTTTTGCGCCATCCCATTAATAACGACTGCTACGAGATGACAGTAGCAGTCGGGACCGACGGCTTAACGTGCCCTCCGAAGCACGGGGGGTTTCATGATGGAAGAGCTGCTGGGGATAAGCAAACCAGAGGCTGTCACCAACTGTTGGAAAACCAGCTATGGTCAATCGGCCAATGGGTCAGACCAGGGTCCCCCAACAGCCGCGCCCCAAATAGCTGTCCCGCCAGCGGTGGCCCTCAAGCCCAGGCCGTCACCCAACCAGCAGCTGGCCACGCCTGAAGTTGCTGAACTCCATCGATTGGCAAGCCAACCGACGAGACAACCAGGCCACGGCCACCCCCTACAAAGGGGTTGGATACCATGGAATCTCCTTGACGAAGTTTGTCCTAAGACTTTTCAACAAACAAGCACGTGCACCTTGAAATTCCTTTGCAAACAGTTACTTTAAAAGTTATTGCAGTAGATTGCTTGTGTTAATTGTTAAAAATAAAATAATCTAGGCCTACCAATGCACACTGCGTCCCGGTGTCATTTGATTGTTCAATGCAGTATTGTAAGTAAACGGAGCTGCGGGGACCCCATGTTCATATGACAAAAAATACTTCTAAGGACCTCTTCTATCATCTCCCAAAAAATCTGTGCTCAATTCAAAAACACCCTGTATATCAATGTATGATTCTATAACACGAAAATGTGCTCTCTTTATCCGCTTTGGCTGGAAAATCATTCTTGGTATTTATTTCACGTGATACTAGATATGGATAACCTAAATATCATTAGAACACGTCCCACCAAATCAAATTCAACGGTCCTAGAATTTGCTAACTATTCATATATATCCGTTCAAGTTGTTTGATATATTACATGCCATATGTTAACATTGAAAATTTCCACTGGTACTATAACGGTATCATAAGCATAGGTGCCACTGATTCAAATTCGACTATCATTGAACTGTACATATTGATTGTGGAAAGCGTGCTTAAGAGTTGTCTGATGTATTACTTACTATATCTTAGCATTGATAATCCGTAGGGGGTACTAGAATGATACAATTAGAGCACGTTCTAATGTTTCGGAAAGGTTCGGGCGTTGAACCATATTTATTGATTGGCGAAAGAAGATTTTGAAAGTCTTTCGAGAAGATCAAGTTACAGATGGAGAGACTAGAAGAACTTGATGACACGAGATACAGCTTTTTGGTCATTGACCTCTACTTTAATGGATCGAATCGATAATAATTTAATTCGGGAAAATTAATAGAAGAATCTCATTGAAAATGTCGTGCAACTTACAATAATGATTTTTAAAATATTAATTTAGAGGATTTGCGTTATCATAATGTCGAGTGATGAAGAAGATCAGTTCTCAGGGGGCGAGCTTGATTTTATGAATTATCATTCCGATTATGAATAGGGACTAGGCAAGTCAATTTACATTTTAAATGATCGTTTATTCATCCTTGATGACGGGCAGTTTAAATTTAAATGTGGGATAATTTCATTTCGACGAGAAATAAAACGCCAATTGATGTATCATGGAAATCCAATAGATTTCACTTCGGTTTGCTTTGAGGAGAGAATTGCAAGCAAATTGCTGAATATGATACATACATCGGGGTTTTTCGATTGAGGGTTGTTTACAGCTAGTTTCTCTTATGAAATCAGCAGTTTTATAAAATGAGATCATAAGCATTTGAAATAGTATGTTGTAATGAGATTGATGCTTTCCATTGTCATCACTGACTTGATCTATTCATTATGCGCGCGTACAAGCCTGTAGGCTGCTTTGCGGAAGGTGATGTTTGCTTTGTATTTTCACCGCATACGTAAGTTGTTTCAAGTGGCCCCACCACAGGACCCCGGCAGCTAATCCAATTATCAAGGGGATATCAGTCTTATGGAGAATCTATAGCGATCACGATCTTCCGCCATCAGGCGCATGTACCCAAGCGGCTCGAACCCAGATTCTCCATGTCGTTTAGCCACCAGGTTCTGGGCCGACTCCTTGGTCTCTTACCCACCGATTTGGAAAAGAACAACTGCCTAGGAAGACCCTTTGCGGCATCCATATCAAAGATCTCTCAATGCGGAGAAGTAACGTCCCCACACTTAAAAACACCTTATTGTACTGCTGTGCACTCTACCTAGTAGGGTAACACCTACCACACCATTCAGGAATCTCATTTCGGCTGCTTGTACCCGTGATCGCACTCTTTCGGTCATTACCCAAGCCTCATGACCACAGGTGAGAATGGGGACAAAGATGGATTTAAAAACGGAGAGCTTGGCTTTGTTACCCAGCTCGCGTTTCGTTACCACGGATCGCCACAGTTCACTCGTGAATGCAATCCCGAGATACTTGAACTTCTCGACCTGTCTCTGACGGTTCTTGCCGGACATTATTGTCCGGAAATCTGACACCACGTAGAAGCTTTTTCGTTTCATTGAAGAGGGTGTTGTCGGTGCTGCGAGGTCTGGTGAGTAAGAAGGATATGCCGATTGTGGAAGACAATTGTCATAAAGCAATTGTCCCACTTTCAGCGGGAGCAGATCCACCATCAGGATGCTATTTTCTTCCACTTTCCAATCTCCTTACCCAGTTTGATGATGTAACCGAGCACTGTCATCAGACACCACCACTATACGAGCAAACTGCTGTAAAGATTTGCGGGTCTGTTGCCTTCCTTCCACAAGAACCACGCACTTCTGCTAATCACCCTCCATGATCTGTCATTGATGATAGACTGGTTGCTTGGCAGATGATGTGCTTATCACACTACTCCTGACATCTACTGGCTCCTCTGCATCTTGGACGACTTTCCAAGATTTGCTCACAAGACCAAGTCTAAATCCTTCGTAAACAATATAAACTTTGGGCCGTTATTGTCCGAGGGGGACGGAGTTGGGGTTGAACCATGAACCTTGTTGGATTCGAACCAAGGACCACGAGTCGTTGGTATCCACTACACGCAAGGATTGCGTAACTTGATGATGTCATATACGTTCCTCTTTCGATCCAGCGATTTGGTTGCATACGTGTAAAGTAAACAGAAGTTTGGTCTCTGTTTTGAGAGTAGAATGTGAGCAACGGAACTCGAGAATGTCTTAGGTTGAGCAAACTTCTGCGACATTTCCGAAGTATAGCCAAAAATTAGGCAAATCTGAAAGTGGAATCTTTCAGATGATAAA
>JAHWFO010021346.1:0-13536 GCA_023313115.1 Rhysida immarginata
CGTAAGGATCGAATGGCTTCAAATGCTGCAAGATGTGCATCTGGGGGCGCTGCGATCATCATTAAGAGGGGAATTCAACACTAAGAATTAGTATCCAAGTCTTATGCAGGTATGGAATCAGCCTCCATCATTATCAATGACGTCTCCTGTGGTGAAGTGAAGTTCGTAGCGCTCTACAATTCACCTAAGCATTATCTTGATATTTGCGAGCTTGATGAACTCTTCAGTGGTGACAACCCAGTCGTCCTTGCTGGTGACCTAAATGCCAAGCATCCAAGCTGGAACTCCAGAACGCAGAATTACAACGGCATGATTCTTTATAGGTACATACAAGGTAGAGATGATATCATCGCTGCTGGACCTGTGGAGGACACCTACTACTGCGACCACTCCCCTAGTAGTGATGTTTTGGACATCTCGCTCTTGAAGGGTTTCTTCAAGCCGTACAATGTCTTCACGATTGATGACCTTTCTTCTGACCACAAGCCTGTGGCGTTGAACTTTGACAATGTTGACATAAATTTCCGAGAGGAACTCGTATATCATCAAGACTGGAAGCTCTACAAAGATACTCTTAAGGACTATGGCTACCATCCCGACGTTGCTTACTGTACAGAGGACATAGATCAACTTGTTGATGACATCACCAGATGTATTAACAGTGCCATAGAAGCTAGTAAGTATCCATCAGAGAATAGACCTTCTCATCGAATCGAACTTACTCCTGGAATCCAACGCTTAATTTCAGAAAGAAACAGGACCCGTAGACTATGGCAATGCTATCGTGAACCTTGGCTCAAAACGAAGTACAACAGGTTAGTGCGAAGAGTTCAAGAAGAGACAAAAGAGCTTCGCGACGCTAGATGGAATGAAATACTCAAAAGCTTGTCGGCTCGCGACAATTCCATTTGGAGTATGGTTAGAGCTTTACAGAAGAAGAAGAATGTTATGCTTCCTCCACTTTGTACACCACAAGGTAACTATGTGCAAACTGATCAGGACAAGGCCCAGGTCATTGCAGATTCACTGGAAATGCAGTTTGTTACTCCCACCAACGATAAGCCTGAGAGCCAAATCATGTCTCAGCGTGTGGAAGAAGGTATTTTCCACTTTGATGAAGTCCCGCAGCATTTTACGAAGTACAACATCGAGGCTGGAGAGATCGCCAACATCATAAGTAAACTGAAAAAGAAGAAGGCTCCAGGAAAAGACAAGGTGAGTAATAACGCCCTTATGAATCTCCCAAAGAACTTTATTGACTTTCTCACCAATATCATTAGCGACTGCTGGAAATTTTCTTACTTCCCTGTGGCTTGGAAGAAATCTATTGTGCAGAGTATCCCAAAGCAGGGGCAACATCCAGCAATTCCCGCGAGCTACCGACCTATTAGCTTGCTGCTCTCGATGTCCAAGGTGTTGGAGAGAACGATCCTCGTCAGATTCCAAGATCACTGTCTAGCAAATGACCTTTTACGGGAAGAGCAGTTTGGCTTTCGTGCTGTCCACTCTTGTCCGATGCAGATAAGGAGGCTCGTTGAAGACCTGAGCACCCCCCCTGAACCTATCCAGGTACTGTGGGGTGGTATTTCTCGATGTTAGTATGGCTTTTGACCAAGTGTGGCATGAGGGCCTTGTCTACAAAATAGTCAGAGACGGGTTTCCTGCCGATTTGATTTTGATGGTGAAATCCTTTCTTGACGGCAGATCCTATCAAGCCAAAGTTGGAGAAAATCTTTCCACACCCTGTGTTGTAAAGGCTGGTGTCCCTCAGGGTTCTGTCCTCGGGCCTATGCTATTTAATTACTTTGTACATGATGTTGCGAGTCCGGGCGAATTAAGAAGACATGAGTATGGAAAAAGAACGTATTTATTAGACGTTGTATATTATTAATAAATACACATTATATTTGAGGAGCATAAAAGTATTGTGTAAACGTAAATGTTTTAACAAGACAGTCATTACATATTATATCCTAGCTTGCAGTTCATCGCCATAGCAACTCTATAGAGCCATTGTGTCAACCTATCGTGAGCACGTGCCACATCCCCATTGTTGACATAATCCTCAGTTACGGGAAACTCATTGTTGCCGAGGTGAAGTCCCACATGGCCCCTCCTCTAACAAAAACGATGAGTTTTCCTACAAAATAGATAAAGAATATAAGGATTAGTGACTCTCTGAAACCAATTTTATTATAGATAATAGTTTCTTCAGCTCCTTTCCAGAAATGTTCTTCGTTAAAAATTCTGCAACCATTTCATCGGCTGGCGTATAACTGATTTGAATGGGTTTATCTTCTATTAATTCCCTTTTTCCTATTTCAGGGCTGTTTAATGCCTCATCCACAGTTATTTGACTAACAGAATTGCCTAGCAGTAGCAGTAATTGGTCATCATCGGAATCATCTTCACGGAAACAATAGGTTTTGTTCTTCAATCTCTCAGATCGTCTCAGACAAGTGTTAGATGCTGCTTGATTTTGTGCATTAGGTGCAAGCTCCGGTTCTGAAGATCGTACATGTGATGACTCTTCATGTTCTTCACTGATTCTATTTTGTGCGTCTTTTTGCACATACATGTCACCAGTGCATTTTACTTCAGGTTGAGCCTGATCATCGTCATCATAGCTTTCCTCATAACTTGGCAGAATCACTTCATTATCCTCCTTTTCCATCTCTGGAGACACTCGCTTGAAGGGGAACACAGCTTCATCAAATCTGACATCTCTTGAAAATAAGGTTTTATCGGCTAAGTTCATTAATTTATAAGATTTTCTTTCATTGCAATACCCTAGTAGTACGACTTCCACGGATCTATCCGCCCAATACTTTCCCGACTGGGAAACTTTAATCTTTGCCCAGCCTTTGCAACCAACGACGCGAAGATGTCGAAGACTATGCTTTCTACCAGTCCAAACTTGTTCTGTTGTCTTTCCATTTAGAGTTCTACTTGGACAGCGATTTCTTATATACGCGGCTGTATATGCCATTTCAGCCCAAAAAGAGTTATCTAATCCTGATTGCTTCAGAAGAACTCGGATGGCTTCTTTAATGCTTCTATTAGCACGTTCAACCACACCGTTCTGCTGAGGTGTGTAGACGCATGTCTTCTCATGCTTGATTCCTAACTTCAATAAGATACTTGTCATTGCAGAGTTGACAAACTCCTTTCCATTGTCAGTTCTTATTCTTTTAATCTTCTTTCCGCTTCTCCTTTCTTCTTCTGTAAAAAACTGTTGTAGTTTCAGTGGCACATCAGCCTTTCTCTCTAGCGGATAAATAAATATCTTCCGACTGTAGTCGTCGACAATGTTCAGCAACCACCTATTTCCTCCAGCTGATAGATTAAAGGGACCCATCACATCTATGTGAAGCAGCTCCAGTATCTGATTAGTGTGATTGTCATTTCGCTTTCCAAATGGAACGGCCGTGAACTTCCTGGATAAACAAATGCCACATTTTCCTACTGGCTTGAGTGATCCCTCGATCCCCACATTCATTTTCTTTAGGGTCTCGATATCTCCTTGATTAAGATGTGCAAGGCGTTGATGCCACAGGTCATAATTACACACACTTGATAGAGTGTTCAACGCTACATTTTCTTCGTGAGCAACATATAAACCACAATCGTAATTCATTTTGAAACGAAACTTGCCTGAGATGTCCCATAATTTGGCAACATTGCCAGCAAATTCTATACGACATCCATTGTTGACCAATTTACTCACTGACAAAATATTCGCCTTAAGGTTGGGCACAGCATACACGTCCTTGAGATGAATCACGTTGTTGCATAGTTTAAAGGTTAATTCACCCTTCTGTGACACGTTCAGTTCATAACTAGAAGCAGTCTTCACAGTAGCTTGGACTGAAATGGAGTTAATCAATCGTGACTCTTTGTTCATGAAGTGGTGTGTGGTACCGGAATCCAATATCCAAGTCCTGTGCTGAACTTCTCCTTCCTTCATTAATAGCACTGACGTTCCAAGTACTGGAGTGGTTGCTTCAGGTAAAGTAGCATTTTTCTTGACCTTGGCTAGACGTTTATGGCAATCTTTATAAATATGTCCTTTCTTCTTGCAGTAATTGCATATAGGAACGTATTGTTTTCTTCCTTTTAATGGTAACATCTGTTCTCTTCTTGCATTAGCTTCGGCAATCGCAAATAGACTGTCTGTATTTTTACTTGGTAAATTATGCTCATAATTCTTCTGTCTTGCTTCTTCATGGAGCAATAATGAAGTCACGCGCTCGCAACTTGTATCACCATTTGCTTCTATTGATGCATACAGGCATTCATAACTTTTAGGTAAAGGTACTAGTATCAGAACGCCGAGTTCCTTATCTTGTATTGGGTGACCCATGAGTTCTAGTTTACCGGCTATTGTTTTCACTTTATTGATGTAAAATCTCATGCCTTTACTTTCATCATACTTCATGTGATACAGTTGACGTTTCAAAGAAACAATTTCTGGTAATCCTAGAGCTCTGGTAATCATGAGTATCCATAGAGCTCTCAAATCCTTCTTCTTTATGTCTTCTTGGACGGGCGCTTGAGGTTCTCCTTCAACACTAGGCACAGCCCCACAAGTCTTGTAGCTTTAGATAAACACGAATTTTCTCTGCCCAAATTAGATAATTGTCGACGGTTAACCTATCTATTCTTCGCAACTCTTTATCTTCTCTAAATGCCATGATGTAATCTCTTCAGCCTTTTAAACGTTAAGAGAGGAAGTAAGAAAAATGCAATACTTGCGAATCGAACGCTCAGTACGAGTAGTGTCCTTGCTGCATGGAGAGTTGAGTCTCATAATCCATGTTGCGAGTCCGGGCGAATTAAGAAGACATGAGTATGGAAAAAGAACGTATTTATTAGACGTTGTATATTATTAATAAATACACATTATATTTGAGGAGCATAAAAGTATTGTGTAAACGTAAATGTTTTAACAAGACAGTCATTACATATTATATCCTAGCTTGCAGTCATTACATATTATATCCTAGCTTGCAGTTCATCGCCATAGCAACTCTATAGAGCCATTGTGTCAACCTATCGTGAGCACATGCCACATCCCCATTGTTGACATAATCCTCAGTTACGGGAAACTCATTGTTGCCGAGGTGAAGTCCCACACATGATTTCCCAAAACCCGATAATTGTAATCTGTATTTTTATGCGGATGACACTGCCATTATGACATGGGCACACCAGCCAGCTCACGTTATCACTCTGCTGCAGTGCGCCTTGAAGCAGTTCGAAGACTGGTTTAACTGCTGGAAGTTGAACCTTAACGTCGGAAAGTGCAAGGCTTTGTACCTCAATAGGAAGCTCAAGCATCCCCCAGATTCTCTTGTTCTGTTCAATAAGAAACTGGACTGGGTGGACAAATACAAGTACCTGGGAGTTATCATTGACTCAAGACTCTCATGGAACCAGCATATGTCCTATGCTCTGAACAAAGCGAAGAGGGCTAAGTACAGTATCATAGCTCTTATGGGTCGCCACAACGCTCTCAGCATTGACAACAAGCTACTTCTGTACAAATCGATTATCCGGACCATACTCCTCTATGGCATGCCTGCGTGGGCGACTATCTGTAAAAGCAGATGGAGTGAACTACAGTCATTCCAGAATGTTACCCTGAGGACCATTGCCCAGCTGGACAGAAGGACGGTGAAAAACCAATCCATCCACCTCGATTTAAACATGGCCCATATCGGTAAGTTTATACAGGATCTCCTTTTGATTATGATACAGAAGATGAAGACTCACGACAATAAGCTTGTGAAAGGGATACTGGAGAACTCAATGAATATGAACTGGCATACGAAGTATCGTAAACCGAGGCACGTTCTTGACATCACTTTTGAAGATATTAGCAATGTCTCTTTCCCAGACTACTGGAAGATGTGATAATCTTATTTTTTTTCCTTGTATTTTTTATTTCGTTTGTTTTTTTTGTTTCAGACAATCGTCAATCTTATTTTCTTTTTTGTATAATATGGAAGACCGCTTGGGTTGGTTAGGCTTCTTGACTACCTCTGTGTATTTCATTTGGTGTTTATTCTGGTTGGATGAGCTTTGTGAAAGCGCTGCTTTCGTCCCATCCTAACAAATGTACACTTCACTGTTCGATTGTCGATTGTCGGTGATTCAGCATCAGTCGACTAACGATAAACTCCAGCAGCACACACTAGGCAAAAATATTTTTGAAGACTTCACAATTGTAAGTAGACTTCACAGTTTTTAGGTTTATCTTCACTCTCAAGCCTAACTATGTTTTTCATTTCGATAGCTTAAAAGCTAGCTAGTAATTATTTTTTATTTTATTAGCCCTGGTTGTGACCACTTCATAGGCGGTTTATTCATACACTTTAAACGTCAGGTAAAAAATTGCAAATGGATGTATGTAGTTTAGATGAAAGTTGTCAGAATACATCACGCAAACACAGCAAAAAAAGAAAATATGAAGCAAAACAGAAGGTAAGTTGTATGTTTGCCATATAATGCGGTCATTATCCCCACTCTTGGATAGTCGCGAGAGGACAAAATGCAACTACACGTTTTGAAGTGTCCATTTGATAAATGCTTTTGGTGTAGTGTTGTGCCGATACCAATACCAAAAAGTATCGATACTTGCCGGTATCGAGTACTCAAGTATCGGGCATAGTAATATGGCTCAAGTATCGATAGTATCATGATGATTTTACAACTTATTAATTTAATTTCTAATGTTAAAAACCCGAGACGTTTTGTCTTCACGTCTCAATATGCCTCTCTGACCCAAGTTTAAAAGTTTTGTCGGGTTTCTGAACGAAAAGTACAACGTCCCATCACGGAAGAAATTTAGGAAGACCTTGCTTCCTTCATCGGCTGCAAAAATCGTGCAATTTTTACGAGACGAACTCAAGTTCGCTGAGACCGTGTGTTTGAAAATCGATCTATGGACCAATCGTTCCATGCACTCATTTATTGGGGTTACGGCGCATTTTGTGTCAAGCAACTGGGAACTAAAAAGCTTCCTTTTAACCTGTCAAAGGTTTTTTGGTCGTCACACTGGTGCCAACATTGCCGGAATTTATGATGAATTGATCAAGGGGTACAGAAGTGGACAACACTGCCAATGACAGTGATAGCGACACTACTGATAGTGAAACTGAAGGGTCCAGAGATGAAAAGGAAGCTGACGTCAACAGTGATGAACGCTTGTCCTTTCTTCTGAAAGGATGAGCTGCTTTTGCCACACTCTCCAGCTGGTGGTTAAAGATGGCCTGAACGAGTGCAAGTTCATCCAGTCCATCATTGCTAAAGTGTCGACCATGGCGTCTTTTGTTAGGAAGTCCACAGTTGCGACACAGGTGTTGGGGAAACAAAACTTGGTTCTACAACAGTGCAACACAACCAGGTGGAATTCGCAGGTAAGTTAGTTGAACCAAATCCCAAGCGCCTACGACTGTTTTCCTACATCATCTGCGTAGATTCTAACTCCACACCATCACCGTCAACGACTTCTGCACGGAATGAAGTACTCCTTTATTTGCAAGAACCGTGCATTCCACTGGAAGCTGATCCATTTCAATTCTGGAAAACCCACAGTTCGGCAGGTCTAAAGATGGTCGCCAAAACCATTCTTGGGATCATCTGCACCCGTTGAAAGAAGCTTCAGTATTGCTGGGAAATTTTACTGACCAGACAGGTGCCGAATGTCGCATAAAACTTTTGAATATCAAATGTTAATAAAATGCAATAAACAGTAATTGTAATTGGTGTGAAGTAATTGTAATTAAAACTTTTGAAGAGTAATTGTAATTGAATGCAATTGCTAAAAATTCAAAGTAATTGTAATTTTAATTAACTACATTTGGGGAGTAATTGACCCAACACTGGTATTAAGCAATGCTAAAAATCAGGCGAGCAGCGGATGTGCGAAATAACAGCGCTGCTGTCGATTTCGACCAACTTTGTGGCGTATTTTTGCTGGCTGCAAATGGCAATTCCACGTTTCATGTTCAGTTTCTGTCGTATATTTTATTGTTTCGCTATTTATACGTGGTGAGCTTATTATAAAGTGTTAATTGTGTAATTTGCATTTCGTTTGTTACGTTTAAAACAGCATTTTTACTCGTATTTTAAAAAATTTACTCGTTATATTTACTCGTGCACATACTTATAGGCCTACTTCATTCTGTGATGACCTCGGGCAGGCGTGAAGTTGCACGTCACTTACCTGTATTAGAAAAAGGCCCTGCACGAGGTTCGTACTTTACAATTCTAAATAAGACCACTGACTCCTTGTCAGTTACTCCATCGTGATGGTCGTATAGCTAAATAATTTCTGCCCACAACGCAGCTGCCTGTACAATAATATCCTACCCCCCTTTTTTTTTTTATACCACCCCCTTCTAGCTTATCCGTTATTGCCACAAACTCCCTTAGCCCAATTCAAACGATAGTTAATAAACAAGAGGGTGTTGTATCACCGACTATACACCTTCTTTTGTTTGCTCAAAAAAAATATGTATGCTTATTTTAACAGGTGAGGGCTCTTAACGGCTCTGATCACCTTGCATCAAGTCTACGCTGAGATACGTCCTTTCACTCGGTGAAAGTAAAGGAGAGATATACTCAACTATCCTCTAAACGCAATAGTCGGGGATACAAGCCAATAAACAAATAAAATAACAAAACAAAAGATAATATAACCTTAGGTTCTAATTTAAGCTAGAGCATGATATAATCGTGGACACAAAGTAAACCCCCATTTCTCTTTATATTTTACACCACCTAAAAAAAAAACTGCAAATTCAAATAGCCAAATGATGCACTCAGATTATGGTATGCTTAGAATGTAAAAGAATATTTATTAACAAAAAAATGCAAACAAATTTCATAACTCAAGAATATTAACTATAAAAAAAAAACTCTCCTTGCCTAGGACTTAAAATCTTCTATTAAGGAAACTAATAAGAACTGAATTGTCTTGTCTTACTATCTAGTGGACATATCTTAAAAAAAAATACAATAAAAGAAAATACAATGAATCTTTAGCAATCTAGTTATGCTTCTCTTTTTTTTATATATATCACTTCGGTTAACCTGTCCCATTTTACTTTAGCTCAGATCCCTCCTTTCTATTCACTTCGCACAATCTGCGACACTACTTAGTTCCGCTCGTACCATCCTTCTTCTAATTATTTTAAGTTTTACAAATTGAAGGAGATATATTGACTTTCACTTTACGCGTGGGCCCATATAATAACGAAAGCTTTCACTTATCTGTTTTTTTTTTTTTTCACTACTCTCAGTTCTTGGACGGTGGTCACCACTAGTAGGTTCTACTGACGCTACATATTGCACCGCTCGGCTCCATTCCGTCTCCGGCGATCGTTAGGCTCTGCTCCGTTGAGGCGATTGCCCTCTCCCGTTCTCACGCTACGTCTGTGCGCTTTGGGTCGGTGGGCTGCTTCTCGTGGGTCGTATCCTACGAACGTCACTTCTCGTTCTCAGCATCGAAGCTCGCCGTGCATATTTCTGGGGTGGATGCCGTCCAGCTCCATGTTAGCCAATTCGGTTGCGTCTCCTACCCCTTTCTCTTTTGCTTTCTGTTCACAGATACGTCTGCTCTCTGCCGAGTCCAGTGCTGTAATATTTTATATATAACAATCCCCTTTTTTCTCCTTTTTTCTCCTTTTCTCACCGCTACCGTGGAGACCTTGACCTTCGTTACTATTGTTCAACACTGTCCGTTCTGAGAATTACGCTCCGGTGTTGTCGGTTGCCCTAGCAACGTCTCTCACACCCTCCTTCTCATTGTCCCCAAAGTTCACTTATTTCCTTTTTCTTTCCTTTCTTTGAGCTAATTCCACCGTTAGGCCTAGCCTGCCATCGATCTCATACTTGATTAATTTCTACATACAACATTCCTTACTTCTTTTCTTAATAAAAGGTCTAAACTATAAAATTCTTATATTTTGACACCTTCCTATGTTTGAAATACCTTATAACATCATTTCCAAAACACAAATTACTCTTCACCCTGAGTGCACCCTTCCGCTTTTTCTTTTTTCAGTTTTAAATCCCCTAATTTTCCCTTTTTCCGTTACTCTTACTTACATTCCATTTATTTTACTACTGTGTGTCCACCATTATTTGCTATTAATTAACACAAACATGTGAGCTATGGCTTCCATGTTTGTAGTGACGGCACGTGTGGAATATTAATTATGATATTACGCACGCGTCGTCACAATTCGTTCGGCTGTTAGCAAATGTCTGACTATCGCGGTCGTTGTCAAGATCACCAGAATTAGGCCCTTTTAGAGTTGGAACAGATTCGAGTTTCAATGAATTTCGTTTTAATTTTCAATGAATTTAAAACTGAAGGATTATAGAAAAAAAGCAAGACGTTTCGAAATGAACTGATCACACGATGCTGTTTGTATTTAGATACAAAATCTTCGCTGGCTAAAGGTAATCCGCTGCTTCTTAATCGATTCCTATTGTATAAATATGTGAAACGTGAAGTTTCTATCGGATTTCTTATTTACACATCCAAAGAGAGAACAAGTTAAAGCCATTCTGATAGTAAAAAGGCAAGCTAGAAATGACTTATTGTTCCGCTGGTTCTCCTAAGGGGACGAGAGGGCCAATTTTTGAATTGTTCTATCTATCGAGGCGTTTTTCTTAATAAGATATTGGGATAAATCGAAATTTTTGAATGATATATTACCCTGGATGCAAAAAAAATAAACTTTTCGAATTTTTTCCGTGGAGTTTACCTTTAAGAAACAGTAAATAAACAGTAAGAATAAAAAAAGAACTCGTGTTTTAAAATTAATTTTTAAAACTACTGTTAACGTTTCATCCTTTTCCTTGTAAGCGAATACTAAAAACCTGCGACTCGCTGGTCGAAAACGCACGCAGTGACATCTTGCGAATGCGCCAGAAAACTACGCAGGCAATCACACTTACTATTCTATTCGTTATGGCCCAGGGAAGAACACTTGAAGAACAGACAAAGGAAGCAGAAATCAAAATTGCTGCTGCAGTTGCAGAACACAATATATCATTTCGATTCATGGATCATTTTTCAGGTGCAGTAACATTCTTTTTTTTTTAAATCAGTTGAAGCTATTTGTAGTTTTCATTTTAGAAATATTTCTGTTTTCAGATTGTTAAATCAGCATTTCCTGATTCAGCCATTACCAAGAACTTCAGCTGCAAAAGAACCAAACCTAGGGCACTGATTTACAATGTTATCAGTGCGCAGTTTAAAGAAGATTTTAGGAATGAGCTGAAGGAAACTGGTAACAAAAGTCAGCCAAAGTTTTCCGTAATTATTGATGAGTCAACAGACATCAATACTGTTTCAAATTTAGCTGTAGTAGTTAAATTTTTTAACACCAACAAAAAACATTGCCATGTAAATTGTTAGATTTAATTCCAGTTGAGAAAGGCAGTGCAGAAGTTTTGTTTAATGCTTTAAGCAAGGTTGTCACTGAAAAAGGGCTTAGTTTTTGCAATATGATAGGATTTGCTGCAGACACTACTAATGTGATGTTTGGATGTAATAACAGCATTGTTCAAAGGCTGAAGGAGTTGTCTCCCAATTGCATATTTGTGAAATTCGTATGTCATTCTACCCAATTAGCAGTTAGTAAAGCAGGCAAGATTCTTCACCGATCCTGTGAAGACATGATTAGAGATACTTATGGTTATTTTTCTCATAGCTCAAAAAGAAAGTTTGAATTTCAAGAATTCCAATCATTTACAGGTACTCCTCATCATGCATTACTCAAATTTTATGACATTCGTTGGTTGTCTCTACTTGCTTGCATAAACAGGATTATAGAACAATGGGATGCATTACAGTTATACTTCCAAAGAGAGTATCTGAATGACAGACTGGAAGTCTCTGAAAGACTATACCAGAAGTACAGTAATCCATTTACAAAGCTTTATTTCTTATTTTGAGTCATGTATTAACAGTCACTGGCAAATTCAACACAATGTTTCAGGCTGCGTATAGTAACCTTGCTTGTCTTTATGCAAAAATGTCGTCATCTTAGAAAGCGCTTTTGAGCATGTACATGAAAGTTCATTATTTGAGAGAGACTCATATAAAATTGATTGATCCAGATTCAAGGGTTAACTTTTTGGAACTTAAGGATATGTATTTAGGAACATCAGTAGCTAGAATGTTGTCACATAATGATGTGAAATCAAACAAGCCAGAAACCATTTCTTTTTTGAACACGTGCAGAGCATTTATGGTATGTCTTTGTCAAGAGCTTAGGTCAAGATTACCATTTGATGATGACATATTTCTTCCAATCCAATGCCATGCAATGCATAAAAGGAACAATTCTGTCACTTCTTCCAGTACTTAATCGATTTCCAAGCATGTTTTCTTTTGATTTTTGCCAATCAGTTGATGATGAATGGCGGGAACTCGCATTTTGCAGCAGAGTAAATGAATTAGTGACAATGAACCCTGCTATTTCAGCTGAGGAATTCTAGGGAGAAGTTGCTTGCATAAAGAAAGCTAATGAGGTGGAGTTTTCTTATCCACACTTGCCGCAACTGGTGTCTGCCTTACTAAGTATACCCTTTTCTAATGCTGACTGTGAAAGAGTGTTTTCTGCAGTATCTTTAATTAAAAACAAAACCAGAAATAGGTTTTCTACAGAGGGTATAGCAAGTTTGCTGACTGTCAAGCAAGGCCTGACCAGTTGTTGTGAATTCAGTTCATCTGCAGAAATGCTTAGTCCATTCAACAAGGACATGTATCAAAATATAGAAAGAGTGTTTGGTCATGATGAAAATTACAGAGAGGAATAACTGTATTTTGAGATTTAAACAGTAAAAATAAAATTTTTCTCAACTCTATGATTTATATTATATTTCTATTATTAAAAGCGAAAATTTTCTACATTTAAAAATTAATTTTAAAAACGTATACATTTATAAAATTCCGAAAGTTTACGGAATAGCATATTTTTTGTTGTACATGTACAGTCATAGTCTGAGAATGAAAAGTCTGTTCAGTCTCGCTTTCAAGTTTTGCCTTTTCTCTCCTGCGCATGCGCTAAATTCCCTAGCGGCAGGTGACCTACACTACGGCTTTATTTAAATTTAGGCTATGTTTTTCCAGGCAAGATTCATTCCTGGTTAGAAACAACATCAACATTTCATTAATTTTAATATTCTTCGCCGTTTAATAATTTATACCGCTGAGAACTATTAAAATATTTCTGAAGTTTAATATTTTTATTTGATTGTCAATCTATTTAAATAATCGATGAAGCGATCAGCACATTGTTCTGCTATAAATTGTTATAATAATCAAGGGACAAGCAGAAATTTATCATTTTTAGGTTCCTAAAAGAAGAAGAAAAGTATGTTTACGATAATCAACTTAAAATTACTATGAATGGATATTTATAAGAGAAAAGGACGAGACACAAAGACCCTGGAATGCAATAAATAGTTAATAAATACAACTAAAATACAACTGAAATAACAAAATAATAA
>JAHWFO010021351.1:0-17056 GCA_023313115.1 Rhysida immarginata
GGCTTACCGCGCACGGTGAGCAGCTTTGCGGTGTGCAGTATCCATCTCTTTTACAACCAATCTATAACTTTATATTTAATGTGTTTTATTAATGGTGGCTGGTAGATTGATATTTCTAATATTTGTATTGTTGTCATTTTTCTGATTTTAGTTTCCTCCCGTCGGTCGACTTACCTTTCAAGGTGGCTGTTTTCGTACGGTCGCGAAGGATTAACCAGAGCCCACATTCCCATGCAAGCTTGTAGCCCCGTGCAGTGAGATAGCAGCGAAGCAGCGGAATGCAGAGTTGACGACTGTAGAGGGAAACCATTTCCACGCTTCCACGTATCATACTTACCATTTTCACAAGCAACGAATTCAGTATTTAACGTAAATCTTGATAAATAGATTTTGCAATTCTTTAGAGAACGTATTCCTACTTTCGTGTATGAATATATGTATATATGAATATTTATATAAAGGAATAGTTTTGTTATTTGTAAATTGGAGAATTCAATTTCTAGATTATGAGAATTGTGATCTTAACGTTCCTAAGAGTTTGCGAACGTCTTATTTTTTAGAATCATTAAATTCGTGATTTTATTCATTATCGTCTCCCATCCCATTTCTGTAACTTATTTTAGCGCTCTCTGCTATTTAACTATTTAAAATATGTGACAGGGTGGGCGGAGCTTGGTAGTAGAAACAGCTGAGAGCATTGCCTCATTGGTCTAGATATTGAAAGAAATGCTTTCTCTGGGGTAATATTCTAAAGGAAAAGTTTATTGTGTTATTTAGTTTATGATAAGAATTTGTAATAATTGTTCCCTTTTTCTTGTATGGTATTAGGTACTAACGTCGATTGCAGCAAGTCAAGTTGGCGGAGCTAGGTAAAAAAGAAAGTGGAAGTCGCAGAGAGCGTTTATGGAGTTTCATTGCAGTAAGAAATTCGGCAAGTGGTAGGCATATTAAAAAATAATAATGAGTCAGGAAGAGGATTTAGAAGTTTGGGTAGACTAAGCAGCACTTCAACGAAAAAGGATTGAAGACGATTAACCCTTTTAGGACGGGAAAATTTTGATCAAAAACGGGAAAATTGCGCTAATTTATTCAAAAATTTTTTCTAGCCAAAGTATATCTATTTATGGCGAATTTTTTTTGCATAGTTTTTATTGATGTTTAGGCCACTATATGAAACAGTTTATTTTATATTATGTGCATAATTTATTTTTAAAAATAACTCTGAAAAATACAAATAAGAGTAAAGAAAAATTAATCTTGTTTTAATGAATTTTTAGAAAAAAAACGAAAATTATTTCCAATTAGTAAGTTAGGCTGAAAATGTGAAGTATTTCATTGTCTGTATGAGAATTAAAAATAATTAAGAAATTTTATTTATTATGAATGTTATGAATTTTTTTTCATAACTATGTGGAGATTTCAAGGGTTTGAAGTTGGCGCCATGACGTAATTTAAACAATATAATGAGATTTATATTAAGTTAGTCAACTCCTTAAAAGGTTGGTCGGAATAAAGAAAGGTAGAATCATTTATAAATTCCTTTTCAGAGGACCTAAGGAAAACAAAGCTAAGTAATCTTTAAACCTTAATGAAATGGGCAGAAAAGAATTGACCTTTGGATAAAAAGGACAGGGTTCGAGAGTTCAGTAAGAATGAATAGGTATATGATAACGAAACCTTTAGTACTAACGAAAAGGAGTTGATGGGGGTTTGGCTAGTAAAAGGAGCTTAGCAATAAATTCAAATGAGTCTTTTTCGGAGAACAGGCTTAAAAAGCAGAAGAAAAAGAGGAAAAAAGAAAATAAGTAGAAATTAGATAATGTACGATTAGAGGGAGTCAGAATTAATAAGGAAAACACCTCTGGGGTAAAAAAGGAAGTTTCTAAAAGTAGAAAAGAGGTTAATCATGTAAAGAAAGAAAACCCTAACCTGAGAAAAGAGATACCTTAATGTTAGGATATTAAATTAAGTAATAGTTTGCCTGATTCAGAAATTTCTAGGACAGACAAGGAAAACGCTAAATTAGAAGAGAAAAAGAAGGGATTAGAACTCATATCGCAATACAAAAGAATGATTAAAGAGACAGGCGTCGAAGCTAAAATACGTCAGTCAGTAGCTTTATTAGTATCATTAGCCGTGGAGTTTATGAATGATAAAGATTGTTAAGAATGTATGGCAGAGGTATTAAACTCGCTTCAAAGGAATAATAAATTTACAATTATAAATGGAGATTTTAGTTGTAAACGGAATTTTACCTCACAATTAAGTGCTAAAAATAGAAAAATAATAATTAGCAATAAAGCTAAGGCTAGTATTATTAAGAAAGTTCATAATGACCTTGTAACGTTTATAAATATATAAACGTTACATTGTTTAAATTAACATTAACATCAAATGCAATGTTAAGCTTTAAGGTTGTTCTATTGACTTATAAATGTCAACTTATTAAAAATATTAGCTTCAGTTTAAATCTTTAAAGTATTTATAAAAGGACTACAAAGAAAATTTAAATTCTTCAAAAGTTACTTTTATCAAAATAAACTACTCTCACAACATTAGTGAGATTAAGATAAGTGAAAAAGATTGTTAAGAAAAGTATAGTGGATTTATAATCTAAACATCATTTACACTAGACATTGCGTTGTGTGTTTTTTAAAAGCTGGAAAAAGGACTTAGAATATTATAACATTTAAGCTAAACCTCAGTTGCAGACAAAAAACATAAGCAACAGGCATGGTCAAAGAATTAAGTTTATATTTTAATATCATTAAAGAAATAAGCTTTATAATGTAGAGTACCCCCCACCCCCGCAATAAGTGCTAGTATCACCCCTGCTTCTAGCGATAGGTTTTGAGGTGAAGGGAAACTAAGGTTAGGGATCCAAAATTATAATGAGGGACAGCCTGACATTGTGATATTTGGTTTTATTAACATTCAATTTATTCATGCTCATTAATTCGCATAATCATTTACAACTTATCTTATTTCTAAAATTCTGTAATCTTTTAACTCTAGGGACCTCTATGATTATCCTGCAAGACACTATACTAACGTACTAATTACATTAAGCAAATGTGTGGTTATGCACAGTGATACCAGCACTCCTGCCCATGATCTATTATCAAGGTTGCAAGAGGAAATTTGTGCTTTTGAAAACGAGGGAGGAGACTGAAGCGACCCTATGAACTCCCCCGTGCTCCCGAATCAAATATTCTCTATGAGTTTACGCTCGCAAGCGCTGTGCGCCTCCTTTCATTGGCTACCAGGGGGGAGGTGCAGAAACCCCTCGTGGTGAGCATGGAGGTTCTGGTCACGACAGCCACGGGCAAGCTTCAAGCTCTGACGATGTTCGTGGGAGTATTATAACACTTGCATGACAATGCCAAGTCAGTAATACCAACTATCCATGCTTCTCATTTCCATTGATTCCCATATTTTGCTGCTAGACCTTAGATCACGGCAGGGTGCTTAGCTAGAGAGAACAAAGCATTCTATTCTTAGACTAGGATGGTAACTAATGTACAAGAACAATACAGAGCAGCTTCGCGAAACGTTCATGGGAGTGATGCTTTGGCATAAAAGCAATGCCGGGAAGAGTTCAATTTTAGCAGATGCCAAGGGTGGGAGGACCAATGACACAACAAAACTCTAAACTGTTCTTGATTTTAGCAGTTCCAGGGGCCATTCACAACGCCGGACAGTTAAACAATAGCAGTTCCAGGGGCCATTCACTCACCTGTTTTCTTCATTTTTACTAATTACCATCTTTCTGTGATCGCTTGTTGCCGCACTGCTCTTCCGAATTTCCATTTCCAAATGCATATAGATGAAGCCGTTATTTCATGACTCCGCTGCAATTTCGTTTCCCAATTTATCGAGCTCTCATCCAATGAAATTCGCCAATATCGCAGTAGATTGGTTGTCGCACGACATTACAAGTATATTAAATTACAGCTTTAAATAGAATATTAAAAAGCAAAGACATTTAGATGTTATTTTTGCTTAGCCTCGTTTTCGAACAAGAGGTAGAAATTCAACCGAGCGCATAGGGTACGTCTATCTTGCTCCGAGAATTTTTACCAAGAAAAAAAAAGAATCTCTTTAAAAAACAAAAACGACAAGCCAGTGATCTATTACAATTTCCTAGAAGTCGACTGCAACAATATTCTACTGGAGGCTGAGAAATCTTCTCAGAAAAGCCACTGATAATTGCTGCTCCAACAGGGAATCGAATACGATCGAAAACAAAGAGCCACACAACAATTGAGCTTCACAACACTCTGTTCACACTCATTTACAATTTAACCATATAATACATGGCAAGCATCTATAAACTAATTCAAAACACGCATATAAATCAAAAAAGAGATAAATAAGAACACTAACAAAGTTCTACCTAAAATTACTAACAGATCTACTTCCATCCCCCCCCCCCCTTTCATCAGACATACATGACTTCCATTTAACCGGAACGTCACATATGCCCGACGAAAAGCCTCGAACATGCCCTGCAAAAGGTTATGTTCGAGTAACAACACAAAAAAATACTTAATTCTATAAGCTTTTCAAACCTCAATAAGAAAACTCATTCAATTAAGCACTTCTCGCCCAAATTCCACTGCATTACAACATCACCGAACTAGTACAAAAAAATCATTAACAGGACAAAGAAAAATATTTCATTTTAACCAGAAAAGATCATTAAACAAAACTGCATTCTTACTACCTTTAATCATAAACAAAACACACGCATTTCGTACATTTTCTATCCTCACAGACTCAACTAAATCCCAACATCGTAAAACATATGCTCTCAAATACATCACCCATCCAATCAAAATTTCTTCATTCCCCATTCACCTATTCAGCCATTCACCCTCCGTTATTACTCCTCTACACATCACTCTTAACTACTACGATCACATTCTGTTTCTCTGAACCCTTCGCAACACACCAATCCAATCACCTAACTACCATACACATTACCAAGCACCCAAAAGAAAATAAAACCGCCACTAAACCAATCAACTTTTGACATAAGATCTCGTTTAAATTCCATTTACTCAAATCAGTCATACTCAACAACGACAAATATTCCCTAAACAAAATTACAAACAACAACCAGCCAATACACATTACCCACAACCTCGTATCCAGTTTCGATTTCTCTCTACAAATCAATTATTCCTAACAGCTCAAACAACGATTATTTATTTCCCCAAAATGCTTTTTATTCACGTTACCTCTATGCTTATTTTCCAAATTCTTAAATGTCAAAAATCCAATTCTACATATCATTCACTAGCTAATATAGCATTTGGAACCTCAACTCTATTCGCCCATCCCTCTTTATCTACGTTTCAAAGATACAAATAAAACTAAACCCCAACACAGCATACAACACGAAAATACAATTCTCCTCCCAAACTAACAATTAGCGAACTTACGCACTAAGGCCAACCCGGCTGCTCGTGTGGCTGCAACCTTAGCCCACACGCTTCCATCACTACCCTCATGCCTAATCTCTTGACTCCATCTTTTGCTATTCCTACTACATTCACCTCCTTATACTTTGAACGGTGCTTAACTCCACCCCGAGTTCTCTTTTTCTTCTTCGGCTTGCGATCACCCACCCCTTCTGGTTTCACGCCACCCTTTCCGCACTCTTCCCGTGCTACGCTCACGTTCCGCTTTACCTCATTGCTCTCAGCAATTTTTGACTTGGTACCCTCCAACGCCAACACAGTGCATTTTAACTTTGAGTGGTGCACTACCATCCCGTTTTTCCATGCACAACGTCCTTCCCCCTTTCTCGTCAGGCTACATAACTGCCAGTTATTTTGCTTAAATAAATTTTGGAATGGCATTCATTTGTTGCCTCAAGTTGGGTATTGGTATCAACCCCCAAACTCAGTGTATGTATTTTAGTGTCAATTCCTTCCTCCATCTCCAGATGTACGTCCTCCCAAGAGTGATGCACTAATTCACTTGAGTTCTCCTCCATTTCCTCGTGAGACACACAGAATCCCTGAGAGTTATGCAACTCTTACATTATTGGTATTGCTTCGTGTTCTCGTAATTCAACACTTCCCCTCATTATATCTGCCCCCTCTTCTACCAAATTCCCACTCATCGAGCTTCCATACCACTTCATATCATCTACATTCGCATTATTTATCATGGACATGCTCCCTTGCTCCTCAAAGCCAGACACCTCCTCATAAGACACCAACATTGTTGCAATTTGCGGTTTGACATCTAGCGTAGCTCCCGTATTTGCAAAGGCTTCTATCGTTAGGTCTGGCCCATCTGATGTATAGCCATCCACCTGGGCTGACATTGGGTCTGCCAGCTGTGCGAACACTCCGCCATTGTCTCCCTGGTGTACTTCCTCCGACGTCATTCCGGACTGGACTGTCTGCCGCCCTTCGCTGGCAAACTGATTATGCCAAGGGTCCTCACCTGGGAAATATGCTCCCCTTTCAATCACAGTGGTTGGACGATCCCAACCTGTAGCCCTGCCCTGCATTCCACTCTGCTGCTGATATCCCCTATCTTGCCAGGGCTTCCAAATTTGCTCTGCCCTTACCCATTTGGTATCCCCAAACCAGAGTCCCTCTAATTTCACCCAGCCTGCCCCATCTGACGTTTGCACCTTAAATGGCCCCTTCCACCTCATATTCTTGGCCCTCTTCCCAGGTACCCGCAATATGACCCGCTCGGAGACCGTCTCCATATACCCTTCATAGCCTGTCTCACCTCCGTTTGGACAGTCCGACCTGGAGTCTACTCCAACTACACTTGCATTACTTCCTGTACATGGTCCCCCATTGTAAGCATCTTGGTCACCAGATTAGCTTAATTTTCAATCAGTGATGCCATGCAGACGAAGCGCTCCATGCACCCCATATTTTCTGACGTTGCCTCACCCTGGACTTCCATGCCTTGCATTTACAAAACACAACAAACAATTCTACTCTAAACACATCACGCACCACCAATACAATGACTCTACCCAGTCCCTTTTAACAACATCTCTTATGCAATACAACATACTCCTACACTTTTATCGCCCTTAATCCTACACATCAACACATCTACATACACTTACCTCTTATCCAACACGCCATATATACCAAAAAACACAATACAAATATCCTACCAATATCACGAAATCAGGAGGCCCTCATTAATCCGGCAATTCCAGATTTTTGGTCGCTGTTCGGGCGCCAGTGTAGTGTACCCCCCACCCCCGCAATAAGTGCTAGTATCACCCTCGCGTCTAGCGATAGGTTTTCAGGTGAAGGAAAACTAAGGTTCGGGATCCAAAATTAAAATGAGGGACAGCCTAACATTGTGATATTTGGTTTTAATAACATTCAATTTATTCATGCTCATTAATTTGCATAATCATTTACAACTTATCTTATTTCTAAAATTCTATAATCTTTTAACTCTAGGGGCCTCTATGATTATCCTGTAAGACACTATACTAACGTACTAATTACATTATGCAAATGTGGTGGTTATGCACAGTGATACCGGCACTCCTGCCCATGATCTATTATCAAGGTTGCAAGAGGAAATTTGTGCTTTTGAAAATGAGGGAGGAGAGTATTAGCTCGACTGAAGCGACTCTATGAACTCCCCCGTGCTCCCGAATCAAATATTCTCTATGAGTTTACGCTTGCAAGCGCTGTGCGCCTCCTTTCATTGGCTACCAGGAGGGAGGTGCAGAAACCCCTCGTGGTGAGCATGGAGGTTCTGGTCACGACAGCCACGGGCAAGCTTCAAGCTCTGACGATGTTCGTGGGAGTATTATAACACTTGCATGACAACGCCAAGTCAGTAATACCAACTATCCATGCTTCTCATTTCCATTGATTCCCATATTTTGCTGCTAGACCTTTGATCACGGCAGGGTGCTTAGCTAGACAGATTAAAGCATTCTATTAACTAATGTACAAGAACAATACACAGCAGCTTCGCGAAACGTTCATGGGAATGATGCTACTGTATATTGGCGTAAACGCAATGCCGGGAAGAGTTCAATTTTAGCAGATGCCAAGGGTGGGAGGACCAATGACACAACAAAACTCTAAACTGTTCTTAATTTTAGCAGTTCCAGGGGCCATTCACAATTAGCAGTTGTTCACTCGCCAGTTTTCTACATTTTTACGAATAACTGTCTTTGTGTGATCGCTCTTTGCCGCACTGCTCTTCCGAATTTCCACTTCCAAATGCATATACATGAGGCCGTCTTTTCATGGCACCACTGCAATTCAGTTTCCCAATTTATCGAGTCTCTCATCCAAGAAATTCGCCAATATCGCAGTAGTTTCGTTGTCGCGCGACATTTAAAGCATATTAAATTACAGCATTAAATAGAATATTGAAAAGCATAGACATTTAGACGAGACATTTAGCCTCGTTTTCGAACAAGAGGTAGAAATTCAACCGAGCCCATATGATGTGTCTATCTTGCACCGAGAATTTTTACCAAGGAAAAAAGAATCTCTTTAACAAACAAAAATGACAAGCCAACGGCGTATTACAATTTCCTAGAAGTCGACCGCAACATTACTCTGCTGGAGGCTGAGAAATCTTCTCAGAAAAGCCACTAACAATTGCTGCTCCAACAGAGAATCGAATACGATCGACAACAAGGAGCCACACAAAAATTGAGCTTCACAACACTCTGTTCACACGCATTTACAATTTAACCATATAATACATGGCAAGCACCTATAAACTAACTCAAAACACGCATATAAATCAAAAAAGAGATAAATCAGAACACTAACGAAGTTCTACCTAAAATTACTAACAGATCTACTTCCTTCGCCCTCCCCCCCCCCCCTTCATCGGATATACGTGACTTCCATTTATCCGGAACATCACAATAAAGATCTGACTTTACACATTAATCCCCAAAAATTCAAGAATACAGATACAATATAAAAGAAAGCCTGCAATTGTATGTGAATCAAGTATTTTACCGGAAAAATAGCAACATGAGAAATTGCTTAATAAAAGTTAAGAGAGCATGCAATGGTAATGCATAAAAAAAAACTTCAGTGCACTTGTGTAGCCATCACAAATGAAAAGGAAAAATGCATTTAAACTTAATCAAGCTTAAAAAATTGAATTTTTGCATGAGATACAAAGCCTCAGATGTAATATGAATGCTTGATTCACCCACAGTTGTAAAAATTAATTTATGACAGGGAATACTAAGAAAAAATCCAGTATATAAATAATATTCCTTGCCATTTTCCATAAGAAAAATGGAAGGCAAAAATTACAAAAAAAAAAAATTAAAATATTTACTTGACTACTCCACTTTAGCCATTTTGTTAGATGCAAAGGGACCAAAATTTAAAAAAAACAAGCTTAAAACCCCCCCTTAAAATGAGTAAAACAAAATTTAGAATTACATTGGGGTCCAAGAGTGAAGATAAGAAAAGAAAATTTACATAAAATTGAATTTTGTAAAATTTGGAAAGGTTAAAAGTCCTAATTGAAAACATTTAATTTTAAGTCCCGATGGGCATGACTAGCACACTACAGAGAAAAAACTTTACATTACATAGTGAACAGAAGATGAAGATGACTTCCGGAGTAGAGATTGACTAGGGATTGCAGACAAATCTGCGTCACAGTTTATGGAAATAAATGTCCATCTCGACAGAAGAGGACTAAAAAGAGAATGAAAAAAGGCTTACATATCCGGATACTTAAGGACTGGTGTAATCAAAACACTATCTTTGCAGAATTATTCAGGAATCAAGATGAAGGTTGAAGACTGTAGTGGCCATGGAATATGGAGGAGCCTCATGTCGCTGGTGGAACTGGAGCCAGTGATATGGCTCCAGAGGGGCACCCTTAGATCGTAAAACAGGCATGGTGCCCAGGCGCACATGCGATAGGAATACAGGCAGCCCTCAAGGGCTGCACCTATGTATACGTCTCAAAAAGAGGCCCGTCCGCCCACCGGTGGGTCATCGATGTCGAGGGGACAGGTGAAGAGGTACGAGAGATTGTCCGCATTCCCTCCAATGACCTTGCAGAGACGATGAGATGATGAATAGCGTCTCCGGAACGTAGCTGGGCCAAGCCGATGCCATTCGAGATGAAGGAAGGACCAGAGATGGTTGGTGCCCATCCTCCAGATGGCTGAGGCTGGCTGATGAACACCATCAGATCGCTTCTGACGGACCAACCAAAGCGCACTGTTGAAAAAAGCAGTGGATGTGGCTAGGTCCAACTTGTACACTGCACCGGTGGAGTAGTCCATCAGAAATCGCACTGACTGGATGGAGAAAACAGTCAGACCAAAGTGTGATGAAAGGCGATCCCAAATGGACCGTACAAACGGGCACTTGAAGAATACATGGTCGATGGATTCCGGAGACCCACAAAACAGGCAACCAGCAAAACCGACTACTCCCCACTGATGTATTCGCTGGAGAATATAGAATCCATGGTGCAGCAGGCACCATTGAAAATTAAATACAGTCAGGGCAAGAACTTGATGGTCTTCAAGATGGCTGACCATGGATACTGTGGGTGCCAGCGCACGATGTCAGAAGACGCACTCTGGTCGGCCTGCTGGAAGAACCAAGATAGACGAAGGCTCCCCAGTCTTGTAGGTCTACCTAACGTAGGTCGAGACCAAAGGTCGCTAGGTCTCGCTGGATGTGGTTGTAAAAGGACATCGTAGGTTGATAGTCACTGGCAGCGAAGTAGGAACTGGTAGCCCATTCACCTTAAAGAAAAAACGCCGGTACAGGAACAGAAAATTAGCCCAAATGGGAGGGGTAAGGTGGAAGACCCGGATCAAAGATGCCATTCTGGCCGCAATGAGGTAGTGCCGGATGTTAGGCAAGCCCAGGCCTCCTCCATCAAAGGGGATAAACAGCAGTTCCCCGCGAACGGGATGATGGACTGCTGCAAACCCCCAAATACCGTCCAGAACTGCACCATGCACTTTCTTCAAGAGCTGGGGAGATAGGCGAATAGACATTTAGAAGTCAGTAGAGGCAAAATGTGTGTCTTGATGAACCTCGTTTTGACAAACATCAAGGTGAAAAAAGGAAAGTTCTTGCCAAGGCGAGACAAACACTTATCAATAACTTGCTGCCAGTGACGAGAGTCCATATCGGGAAGAAAGGAGAAGACGTATCCCAGCACTGTAATTTGCTCACACCACGTTATTGGGAAGGGTTGAAGATAGTCCACTGTCCACTTCCCAATAATGATGCCTTTAGACTTGATGAGATTGATGGAACTTCCCGCCGAAGTACTAAAGAGATCGAAGGATTCTGTGAGAATGTGCATCGGATGAAAATAACACCACGTCATCAGTATATATGCCAGCATACGGATGTTGATGGAAGCAGCTGGCAAATCATACCCCCAGACATCTCCAAATAGAATATATATAAGAGGGGAGAGATGGGACACACCTGCCTGACGCCTTTGGATAGTTCGAAGAAAGGCGAATTGGAGCCATTAATCGCCACCCATGATGTGGAGGAAGCATACAGTGCTGAGATAATCGTAGCAAATTTCCGAAGATGAAGATGGTGAAACACTCGGAAAAGAAACACGTGATTCACCTTGTCGAAGGCCTTTTCCTGGTCAAGACTTTGCATGGCAAGAGTCTGACGACGCACACAGCTTCCTCCATAACATACTTGATGGTAATGATGTTGTCAGACATCCTGCAAGATGGAATGGAGCAGGATTGCCCCGGATCGAAGAACTCTTTGGCGAAGCATTTGAGCCATTGTTGGAGCACGCCAGTGAAGACCTTATGGTCTGTGTTGAGTACAGTAATAGGCCTCCACTGGGTGATGAGTTCAGGATTCGGTACCTTGGGGAGTAAGATGATTCTCCCCGTGGTAAAGTCCTGCGTGATGGAGGAAGGGTCCTTGAGGATCGAGTTGAAAACTTGGACCAGGAAAGGCACAAGAAGTTTCCAAGTCGCATTATAGAACGAATACGGGATGCCGTCTAATCCAGGGCTGGACTGATGATGGCCATCCATCGACAGAAACTTCTTAACTTCATCTTTGGAAAAGAGACGGGTAATTGACAGGTCAGCATCAGCAGTGAAAGGTCTAAGTGTCTCGATCCATTTCATCATGGCGTCGGATGGAAAGACTGGGCGGACAAAAATGACGAAAAATGAGAATGGAAAGCCAACAAGATGTCAACATCGGTTTCCACTGTCCCATTCTCCACCACCAAACGATGGCACCTCTTCTTGTTGGCGCGACGCCTCTCCTCAGCGAACACAGCTGAGGACATATTCTGGACGTCAGATGCCCAGGACAGTTTGGCCCTGAGAGCTGCGCCGGCGGCCCTATGGATCATTAGAGCGTTGATATCGCTCTTCACCTGGCAGAGGTCATCAGCATATGCCCCCTTCGGGATGGAACAGCAGAGGAGGCGCAGAATTTCCTGCAGTAAGAGGAGATGGCGCCGATTGCGTCTAGCAGCATAACACCCAATCTTTCTAAAGAAACAACGTATCTTTGATTTAAAAGAAAGCCACGAAGCTAGCGATGGATGCAGGTTGTGAAGATGTCTTTCCACAAACGGAACGAACATTCCTTTGTATTTATCGATGTCAAGCAGAGAAACGTTTAAGAACCAATTGTTCGAAGTAGAGCCTGCAGAGGGGGCTGGGAATGGAGGTTTCCAAGATCACTTGATGGCACTGTGGTCAGAAAAGGAGCATGGAATGACCTCCATGGAACCAGGGGCACCAGCGAAAGTAGCGTCTACTAGAAAAAGGTCCAACCTTGATGACACAGAGGGCCCTTGGTGAAAGGTAGACCCACTTTTGTTGGAATTGGAAGAAGACGCCCACAGATTGAAAAGTGCATTCCGCTGGCACAACTGGTACACACATCCAGACGAAAAGATGTTGTTCTCATCTGGATGGTAATTGAAGTCCCCAGCAACCACTGCAGGCAGGGACGAGCACAGGTAAAAGTCAAGGTCTTCAAAGAATGTCCGTTTTTCTACACTATAAACACGGGGTGTACACATTAAGCAATCGGAATTTGAGACCAGATAGCAGAAGGTCCAAAGAAATTACCCTGAACTCACAGTCAAAGACGCAGTTTGACCCACGTGGCAAAGATGAGTTGATGAAGAACTGCGCAGATGGATATTGACTGTGAAGGCCAGGGAGATTAGCAAGCTGTTACGAAGCAGCAAGCTTCACCTCTTGAAAAAGGAGAATATCTGGCCTGTACAGGGCAACGAATGATGACAAAACCAATTACTTGAAGAACGAACCAAGGGAACGAACGTTTAGGGAAAAGACTTTCACTGCGAATTTAAGCTGATGGGGGCTGACCTGTATCTGAAGGAAACTTGAGCCTCACGGACGAAGGAGGAGGCTCAGATGTCTTCCATCTAGGGGAGCGAGCACGTCCTGAAGAGGAAGAGGGGCTGCGATGATGACGATCTAAGCAGCTGTCTCGTTCAGAGGACACAGGAATCCCGCCCCTCTTGCTACGATGTCGTCTGGCTTTTTTCTTGCGAGGGCTCTTAGGCGTCGCAAGAAGATCCTGCTGAGCAGACGCTGATGGCTTGGAAGTCTCAGCAGAGGATGAAATTTTACCATGTGTAGGCACACAGACGATTCGAAGAGGCTGCGATGCCGATGAAGGAGCAGGTGGAGGAAGAGCAGGAAACTCCTCCACGTCAAACACTGACTCGGAGCACAACGAATCATCTAAGATGACTTCTGCAGAGTGGCAGTCCTCCACCATCAGGGAAACATCAGGCGAAGGTGGACGCGAAACAGTCTCTTGAACCACACGAGGCCGAGGAGTGGGAGGCAGCATCTCCTTCCCAGGAGTTGTAGAAAGAGGCGATGATGGTTGAGCCATCTTTGATTTCCTTGGTGAAGGAGGAGGAGACGATGGTGGGGTCGTCTTCGACTTCCTCGGTGGAGGACGAGGGGCTGTTGCTCTGCTCGGCTCAGGTGACTTGGCAGGTGAAGTCATCTTTGCTGGTTGTTGGGACGACATTCCTTAGGGCGATGGCATTGGGGCTGCTGATAGAGCGTCTGACCTCTCCTGGCACTGGTGGAATTTGTGCACGGTCTTGTGGCAGGAATCACATTTCCGAAGGAGAGGACAGTCTTTCTGAACGTGGGAAGTCTTTTTGCAGTACCAGCAGCACTGCCTCTGTCCCTCGTAAGACACGGAGACTTTAACTGCGCGCATTACAACGAACTCAGGAATGTCTTTATGAAGCTCCATGTACACTATGATGTCGCCCGTCATCTGAAGGGGAGAATCCGGGTGCAGGGGGTACGAGATACTTCGCACCACCCCGTAGTCCGACATGTAGTCACGTAGATACTTCTCAGCCATCAGTGGCGATGCGCCCCGGAGAAGAACTGGAACATATCCGGGTTCGGCGTAACTCAGGTGGACGGTGGTTTGCCCAACCTTTATGAAATCTGCAGCCACAATTCGGTCTGCAACTTTCTGTTGCCTGCAGAGCATCTTCGACTCTGTCGGAGAAAGCCTCTGCAGGACAGAAACAGCGGGAAAACCTGACAGAAGGACAGGAGGAATACTCGTTTTGGAGTATAACTCCTTCATGAACATGCCGACAGCGAAGAGGCCATCGGCAATCATATCAACCATGCGCTCCATGGTTGATAAAATTAAAGTTAAAGTTTTTGATAGAAGGAGAAAAGACCTCCCCGAGGGGACCCCGGGGGGGGGGGGGGCGAACGCACTACACAATTGTCTGCTCACTTATGAGGAAGATGGCCAAAAGGAAGAGTGGAAGAGTAGTGAAGAAATTTTCTAAGTTGACGACTTTATGCTCTTGGGGCAACAGTCAAGAAGCACACAGCTAGCACGCGGCGACAATAGAAAGGCACACTACAGAGCATGCTTATGTAAATTATAGAACTACTTCAGAAGAAATGACAACAATCAATACGTTTCATAGACATTGTTGACAAAATCAGATTAAGCTATCTAAAGAAAATTTATACAAAATTAATCTTAAATAACTTAAATTCCCAAATTCATATGACCCTTGTATAAATATTGCCAACGCAATTATTGACTACGGAAATGTCACCTGAAGTAATATTAACAAAATTTCTAAAAAAGAAATGTTTTCTAAGTAAAATACTATTAAGTAAATTGGCTCTATTTTGCAAAAGAAAATATTTTACAACTAAACATTTATAAGAAAATGTCTACAAGTAAATAATTATAAATGAATGTGTACACATTATTTTACTAATCAATATTACATTTGAGATGTTTCAAAATCCGCCCAACATACAAATTGGGGAAAGAAAATATATATTTATGGTTTAAATGACAGACAGCCAGAAAAGAAATAGTAAAAAGAACTTTCATTTTACCTAAATAAAAAAAAATTAAGACTTTTTATAATATTGCCCGGGCCAAACAAAAAAAACTAAAAAAATTGAAAAATCCTACATTATCAAGAATTAAAATGAAGTATAACTTTAATGGCTGCAAGTCAGATAACAAATTGAGGTGAATAATTAATCATTTTATTTTCCAAAAAAAATGTGATGAGAGATTTATTCGAACATCACAACCTACTAGGAGGGCCAATGAAAGTGTTTCCGATAGGAACCAAAGTTAAGGTTATTTTTCGGGAATTAAATATAAGCGAAAATGAAATAGTAGTTCCAGATCAAATACCGAGCTTTCTAAGCGAACTGAAGGAAGTCGGGTGGAATGAAGGTATTGGACTAAATTCTGGATTAAAACAGAATTTTAGGAATAGTGAAGTAGGCATTGAGCTACAAGTTAAAGAAGCCGCGAATACTAGGTTAGTTCCAGTGGTAGAATTATTAAATAAGGATAAATTAAAAGATAGAGGTAACAAAAAAAGGGATAGTGAGGGCAAGTCAATGCCAGTTATAAGCTAACCAAATGTTGTAACAGAGCTTAGCGAAGATAGAAAATTGGAGGGGCAAAAGCAGAGTGTTGAATGAAAAAGTAAAAATATTTTATTCATGTGAATAGCAGAAGAGGATTGATCATTCAAATCCGTTAAGAGCGAGTAGTCAAACAGATTTGAATGAAAGTTATAATCACGAAAGGAGGAAATGTAATGAAAGTAATTCAGTGAAAGTTATGAATCATGGACTTGTTAGAATCGAATATATGACTACTATGAAAATATTAGAGACCTTGGAATATTAGAGGGTTGCAATTAATGAGAAAGAGAGACAGATGGATAGTGGATCTTACGGAGGACGGTATAAGGGGAATAGCTGTGGTCCCTAAAGCTAAAATAGGGACTGATAAAGGGCTATGGAAAGCAGACCAGAGAGAAAAATTGCGAAGGCGGTAGCGAGAGTTTGGATTATCAGTGCGCAAAGGAGTTTAACTGGAGTACTACGGAGAAATATGCATCACGGCCGCCGAAGGCGAAACGCAGTTTTCCGACGAGAGTGGTAACGAACTTTAATTACACGTCGACTGAGAGGATTTCAGACAGAAGAAAATTCTTGCCGGCTAAGAAATTTTCAGCCACGTAATTTGCGTCGTGCCACGTCTCAGGAAGGGTCAACGACCTCTGGCGCGGAAGAGATTTGGACGGAGTGACCTCCTCATATTTTTCAAATAAGCCGTAATAATATTAGCAATAGCCAACAAATGAACGTTAAAGACATTAATGCTAACTATTGCTTAAAGCTAAGTGCCCCATTACATGATACGACTGACGATTCTACCTCCCCGGAGTTGAATAGTGCTGTTAATGAAATTTTAACGTGTGAACCGAACATTGACATTAACTCTAGTGTGCTAAGAGATATATCCACTGTCCCGGTAGAAAAGGAGCCCACATTAAGCGCCGACGCCGTCTACGCTTCAAACGACATACTCAACTCTCTCCCGGCGGGATTGCAGGAGCGACATCGTAATTCTCAAGGCAATTACATTGCCGGTATTGTCGGCTGGGCCCAGTTTGGCTTACCGCGCACGGTGAGCAGCTTTGCGGTGTGCAGTATCCATCT
>JAHWFO010021352.1:0-15412 GCA_023313115.1 Rhysida immarginata
TTAATAGATTCATAAGGCATTTCTATTCAGTTATCACAATGTATGTTATCTGCGTAGAAAAGGCATTTTGGAATGATTGGAGGAGATTTACTTATCCAGCGGTGGATTGATAAGGCTTTAATCATGTGATGATGATGATAAAACATGTAATTCTTCTATGCGGTTTTACGGCATCATCACCATCCTCTGAAATTATTTCAGGGGTATTTCAAAGAGTGCTTCATCGATAGGCCCGTCTCCTTCCTTCCTTCATGGGCTCGTCGATAGGCCAACTCCTTCAGCTGCCATCTGATTGGCGCACACGTTCGGGTAACATAAAAATGGGAAACGTTATTTCTCACTATGGAATAGATTTAATGGTTAATACTCGCATCTGAGCAAGGTTACGACATTTAATGCGTAACTTGGAAACTACTCGTTGGATTTCAATCAGTGGCGGCTCGTCCATAGGCACTGCGGCACTGCAGCACCTCCCCCCAGTTTCGCTTTCGATATCGATGAAATTCAATATAATGTGTCTTTTTTTTTCTTTAATACTATTCTTATACATGTATATTACATGATCCTTAAGCTTAATGTCACTAGCTATTCTCTAGTTCATGAAAAAATTAAAATTTTCTGACGCAGCACCCCCAGAAATTTTAGCTACGAGCCGCGACTGATTTCAATCAAATTTTAGCGTATACACAGTTTTATGTACCTTATTATTCCAGATGTTATAAAATCTGAGTTATTAACTTGTTGATCTTGGTGGCGGTATTTTTATTTCTATTCATATCTCAGTTCAAATTCGGACTCATGTTCATATTAACTTTTTTGCTTAGAATCATCCATACTACCTCCTCCTTCACTTCAGTGATTGATGTGAATGCTACAGCCCTGTATTTATTACAGGCTCATCTTCCTGGTGCCCGCCCCGGCCCCCCACGGAGCTGAGGGCATACGATACACTCATTTGCATATCTTCTATCACTTCCTTTTATGGCAACATAAGATTATGTAAAAAGGGTTATATCAAACCAAGCTTTTATAATGCTTTATTTAGTGGCAACAATAAAGCTTAATTTTGCAACAATAAACAATAGACACATTTACCTCTCGCCAATTGTTACAACAATCAATTCGTAGTAATGAGTTAGTACCATTAGAACACGAACCAGTGAACCGATTTGAAAATTTTTTTCTTTATCATAAATTGTCATCGATTCTGCATAAGTGTGTCAAATTGCAGCTCCCTA
The DNA here is from genome assembly GCA_023313115.1 of Rhysida immarginata. Taxonomy (NCBI): domain Eukaryota; kingdom Metazoa; phylum Arthropoda; class Chilopoda; order Scolopendromorpha; family Scolopendridae; genus Rhysida; species Rhysida immarginata. The sequence continues at coordinate 1,239 of JAHWFO010021352.1, forward strand.
GCTTGTCGGAAAGTTGGTTTAATATTGATTACAAGATTTGACCTAAACAAACTAACACAGCAAAGTTATAAAAAGCTTTTAAAAATGGCAAGAACTTTTATGGTTACCTGGTATAATGTAAATCTTTTAAGAAATCTGAGAATAAAGAGAGACAATTTTGTTAGGACTTCACGAGCTATATCGATTTTCTTAAAAAAAAAAGGGAACGTTATTTGTAACCATAAAGATGGGTATGATTGTTTTGGAGATTAAAAGACAACAAAACCGTTATTGGGGAGACTTTGGTTTAGTATTGAAATTCTAAGGGTTAATGTTTGGTCATTAAACTAGTTTTGGGAAGTGTAAAATGTAGTTTCCTTATTCCTTGTAAAATCTTGCTCTTGTGATGATATAAACCGAAACGCGTTAGCAACATAATAAATATAACAGTTATGCAATAACCGGATCAATCATTATTTCGCATTATGCAAAGCAATAACGGACCCAACTCGGTTGTTTTACGAGTGAATCTTTCAGTCGTTATTGTGACTTGTTAAAAATGGAGGTGGGTGGGCAGATCCCACAACTAGCATGCTCCCTAATTCAATAACAGAATTATTCAATACCCACTCTACGCAAGAAATGAGTACAGCAACGGAATTCAAATAACTTGAGAGTTTAATAAACTAAATTTTATTTGGTTTACCTTTACAAGAAATAAATATGTTTCTTTAACATTTACATTCATAATTTACAAGTACTAATTCAGGCCCCTTTTTTTCCTTGTTAAGAATTAACAACAACATCAGAAACTCAACAGACATCCAGAGCTCATGCCCTTGATCCCATAGCACCCATAACAGTAAATTACTAAAGTCCACCATACATTCAATGTCTCTGAACAAATCCTTATTCATTAACACAGTAAACTATTGCTTATACAACATACAGGGTGGTCCATAAGTCTGTCCCCCCCTTTTATTTTTTGAACCGAAGCAGATATGTCAATTTTGATGAATCCAATGAATAGGAAGTTGTGGGTGACCTATCCCATGGTGCACTTTTCATCATCCCAAATATGCAAATTAGGACACATTCAAAATTTATCTCAAAAACCGTAAGGGATAGAGAAAAAAACCCAATTGCAAACTTGTTCAGCATAAAAAAACAAACAAAACAAAAAAAAATCATCCAAATCGGACCAACCAATCACCCACAATCAGAAGATCATGTTGACCATTTCCGGAACATTGTAGCTTGCCATCCTGGAATTGTTCTGTCTTCTGTGTGCTGAAACATGCCTTTTATTTGCTTTTCCGCATGAAAGTGAATGCGAGTATGGTAATTTATGTTAATTTTTTGATTTGCATTCTTGTACATGGCGGAAATATCAACATTCAGTTTTCCTTGTGCAGTGTGACTGTTTGTAAGCTACAAACAGTTCACCACGTGATTGTGGGTGATTGGTTGGTCCGATTTGGATGATTTTTTTTTTGTTTTGTTTTTTTTATGCTGAACAAGTTTGCAATTGGGTTTTTTTCCCTATCCCATACGGTTTTTGAGATAAATTTTGAATGTGTCCTAATTTGCATATTTGGGAAGATGAAAAGTGCACCATGGGATAGGCCACCCACAACTTCCTATTCATTGGATTCATCAAAATTGACATATCAGCTTCGGTTCAAAAAATAATAGGGGGGGACAGACTTATGGACCACCCTGTATATCATGCAATTAATAACGCATATTTATCCCCTTGTATCGTGACACACATTATATGCTTATCATTCTTAAACCAACATTAATTGCTCAACATGACTTCACATCTCATTAACACGAGTCTATCTCAATTAAACGGTCCTGTATTAATGAAAAATACATTTATTGGCAAAAATTAAGTTGCCACTAAATAGATTTGTTAGAGATGTTGCAGAAAGAAAGACCAGTAAAATCCCAAGGCCTGTTAGTCTTCATACATTATCTAGTGAACTAGTGAAGATAAGCAAACTTGCTAGTTTTGTTTTAAATTGTATTGCTTAAATTTTTTTTCACCAATGTTTGGACATTCTTTGGAGAAAAACGCTAAACTCCTTTTTCTTTAATAAACGCTAGGATAATGCTGGCACCAGCCAAGAGCTTCTCTGCATGGCGGTACAGTATTATGTGTTCCAGCACATCACTCATAGGGATCATAACAGAATATGATAGTATCCAAATCGGTCTTTTTTCCGAAGCAATTGAAATTCAACTAAAGACATCAAACATCGGTGTAATTTAAACGGGATGACCCTTCAATTGTGTCGAATTACAATGCTTCATGCACTTGGTCAATACGCAATATCTTTTATCAATCAATATGCAATTACTTTATCACAGACTTCATGATAAATACAGCTGGTCTTCATCGAACATGACGTCGGGTATTCCATTATGTATGGTCGCTCTCCATTCCAGGTTCAGGCGGGAAACATTTTTCTTGCTTCCCTATTTCATATACGACATCGTAATACAGCGCTAGAATTCCCATACATGGTTCATTACTGTAACTGTCCCCATGCTATTTACATGTCTTTCCGCCTTCTGTTTATTCTACCTCCATCCTCCTTCGTTTCCAAACCCAGTCAGGAAAACACCTTTTTCATGAACTCATTGTTAACCATCTTGTGCATAAAAGCAATCTTTCTTACTCATTAACGAAGATTATAACATTGTGAAAATCGGGCTTAACAATTGTGACCCACAATGCCGCATCATGTTAATATACAGCTTTATATTCTAATCATTGAAATAATTGTATGTTAAAAATTGATGGGGAAACTAATAAATCCTGTAAATTTTAATGCACTGAAAGTGAGGTCGATGCAGAAAAGCTCTGAGCCCAAAATTCCCGAATCATAGAGTAAACCGGTTTTCTGAATCTTATTTCCTTTTCCGTTGAATTAAGTACTGGTTCCTGCTTATGAATATAAATTGCAGTACATATAAATTAGTTCTGGTTCGGCATGTTTTGGACTATACCGTCTGTCTAAGAAAAGAGTGTGTGCTGTATGTAACTTTCTAGTCAACACAGTAGAAAACTTTGTGGCAAATGTCCTGTACCGCGCGCGCTACCTGAGTTGCTAATTTGAACTGTGAAACGGCAATCAATGTGAAATAAGCGAAACGTTTCGAAGCAGCTTTCTTGTGTTGCAACCGAAACGTTCGAAAATGGCTGAAGACCACAAAAATGTTGATGACCTACCATAAGGCGAAACAAGAAAGAGAATAAGCAACCAGACCTTCATAAAGAATCTATAAATAACCTTGCGAGAAGGGCAGGAAAAACTTAGACAAAAATGTGCCACTAAAGCTTGTTGCACAAAAACCGACTTTTCTCCGTTTTTTGGGTGTTTTGGAACTTTCTCCGACTTTTCACGTTTTTCAGAAATGGACACTGTTTTATATTTGCCGTCTTTTTTGCGTTTTGGAATTTTGTCCGACTTTTCACCGACTTTCTTCCGACTTTTGGATTTCCAACCGAGTTGGAATTTTCTCTGTTTTTCCAAAAAACGCACAAATCAGGTGAGCTCTGAGGGCGCTGTGCATTGTGGGCGTCGTCGAAGCCAGAAGTCAGATCAAAGCTGCCATTACAAATAAGCTAAAAAGTTTCACGTTGTCGTTGCAAAAAAAAAAAAAAAAAAAAAATGGAAAATTCGAAAGGTAAGCAGCTTAAACTGTTAAAAGAAAAGTTAATAAACGAAGTCAAGGAGCCATGTTGATTTAACTCGAGTCTCACAGTCAACCCCGTATACGTCATGCTCGATTCAACCAATCACATACGAGTTCGCGTCGTCGACTTGTAAAAAAACGGGTAATGTAAAACGGTTAGGTTTTTTTTTTCAAAACTTCCAAAAAAGTTCTGCGATCCACAAAAACGGAGAAAAGTGGGTTTTTGTGCAACAAGCTTAAGTTGTCTCTGGAGGCAATAAGAAATCGTTTGCAGGAGAAAAACATAAAATGGCGGAACACAGTTAAGAAACCTCTCCTATCTGAAAACCACGTGAAGAAGTGTCTTCACCGTGTGATGGCGTCTCTCATAACTCAAGGGATGTGCTGAATTTCGCATAACAATGACATGTAAATTATTTAAATAGCATCGTTCACCTTCAGACATATATCTGCTTCGTATTACTATGATATGGGTCGTTCATAAGTGCTCAGCGACTTCCAACGTGGACCCATCATAGGATACCACTTGTGCAACATATCAGTCCGTTAGATATCCACTATTCTACAAATATACGTACAACTATAGGCAATGTGATTGCGAAGTGAAAAACCCAGGGAGCAACAAAAGGCAACCACGAACGGGCAGACCCAAGAAATGGACAGAGATCGTCGAGTGCTTGCACGTGTGACCCAGAGCAATCGAACGTCTTCTGCTGAATGATTGCTACAGAGTTCAGAAATTCTGCTTCCTGCGTTGCTAGTACGATCACCATTCGTCAGGAGTTGTTTAAAACTCGCAGAAATTGGACCATGAAATATTGGAAACGTGTCCTATGGACTGGTGAATCAAGGTACACACTCAATCAGATGGACGAAGTTGGGTTTGGCTAATAGCTATTGAAGTTTCGAGAAGGTGGCATCATGGTGTGGGGCTCTTTTGCATGGCTCGGACTGGTCCAGCTTGTTTCTGTTAAAGAATCGATGAATGGTGATGCTTATCGAGATATCTTGGACAACTAACTGTGCACTGCCAACATTGTTGGAACAGTTCGGGGATGGGGTTTTTCTGTTTCAACGTGACAATGCTTGCGTGCCATAAAGCAACGTCTGTACACGACTGGTTTCAAAATAACGGCGTTAAAGAAATGGATTGGCCTGCCTAGAGTGTTGATCACCTCTAGGACACCTGTGGGATGAGTTGAAAAGTCGACTATGAGCCAAATCGCGCCGTCCTTCATCAGTGGCAGAATTAACTAGTGCTCTGAGGCAGGAATGGAGGTAAATTGCAGCTTCTTACTATCAAAAACTGGTGGAAAGTCTTCCTCGGAGGGTGGAGGCTGCCATTAAAGCAAAAAAGGGTGTTATTGCTTACTAATTCCTGTTATCTGAAGCCTGCGACGCAGAATTGATTGTATCCCTAAACTTTTGATCACATCCTGTAGAGTTCTGTTTGGAGTTTGTCTTCTCATTTTCCAGAAATAAGCATTTTTAAAGTCATAGCTTACTCTTTTCTTAGACAGACATTATGTACGAATTTTAATCTTCAAAAGGTATGGTAGTAAGATGCAAGATCAAAAAACGCGTTAGTTCCGCTCGCTCTGTAAATGATTGCCACAATGAAAAATAAGTTCGGATACTCTTTGATGAGGCCTCTTATTTTCTATAAATGTAATTGTGACGTAAAACTCTATTTGTAGATTATAAATATTTACGACATGTTGTATTTTTTACAGATACAAGGATAGAGTAATTTCCGTGAAGTGTTACACAGAAAATGGTAAGCTACTTGTAGATTGTTACTGACTTATTTCAATTCTAGCTCTTCTTGGCGCTAGTTACTTTACAGCGCATACAAGGATTCTGGATATCTATTGTTGAAATCAGAGAGTATTAGTAATGTTACAACATATTTGAGTCTTAACTTGTGTAAATAATCCATTTGTTTCATTTGTTTTTTTTCAAGGATGCTTTGACCAGTAGACTCGAGGGACTTTCCCTCGAACAAGGTAGACGAGATGATTCGGACGATATACCTGAACTCATAACCCATCCCAGGACGATTCGTGCTCTCTCCAAAGACGGACTATCGTACAAAGTGAGCGCTAGGCAGGCAGCTAACTTGGAGAAGGCGACCCGCGCTCAGCGTTCTTCGGACATCTGGAAGGCCCATCGGCAGGGAAGACTGACGTCTTCCATCTTTGGTCGCGTATCTTCATGCAAAACAGGACAGCAAGGGCTGATCGCTCAAGTCATGGGATACTCTAAGGTTCCTGAAAACTTGAGGTGTCTTGCATGGGGACGCGAAAACGAAGAAGTGGCGCGAAAGGCTTTTATAAAGCGCGAAAAAAGTAAACACAAGGGGTTTCGTGTGGATTTATGTGGCCTCGTGGTCGATCCGTCACTGCCTTTCCTTGGCTCGAGTCCCGACGGAATAGTTCATTGTGATTGTTGCCCTCCGTCGTGTCTAGAGATCAAATGCCCGTACAGTAGCCGCGAAAAGACCATCGAAGAGTGCTTGAGCTGCGTTCCCAATTTTTACCTGGATAAAGATGGTCACTTGAAAGAGAGGCATGCCTACTACGCCCAAGTCCAGGGGCAGATGGCGCTATGTCACCTGAAACGAACCTATTTTGTTGTGTATACTAAAAAGGACCTCCATGTCGAGGTTATCCCATTCAACGAAAGCTACTGGAAGGATTTGGTGGGCCAGTTGCAGAACTTCTACGCCGATCACGTAGTGCCTGAGTTGCTCAACCACAATCTACAGGGCAAGATGGAGAAGGTAACCAGAGATTGCTTTTGTAATGGAACGCAGAAGGGGGTCCTAGTTACCTGTCATAAATGTCAGAAATGTTATCATCTGAAATGTGTTCAGTTACGTAGATCGCCCCAGAGCGCCTGGTTTTGCGCAGCTTGTTCTCCTTCGGATGCTCTAATAAAGAGTATGGATAAAGGGAAAGCTCTCCAGAAACCTTGCAAAAAATGAATTGTCGATGTTCATTGAGAGTTTCAAAGACTCAAAGAGAACATTTTTTATAGACGTACTAAGTGCTTATTTTAGTAATTTTTTTTAATGTGACTACCTTTTGAAAGGTATAATGAAACTATAAGATCTAGAGCCCTAAGTAAGGGGTATCGTTTGGGTACCACCATGGACTTTGTCCCCTGATCTGGGTACCAAGATGGCGGTGTTCAGGGGCTTCAGGCAATGGTACCCCAAATGACATTTTATCAGCAGAGATTAGATAAAAGAAATGATAAAACCAGCTGGTCGCTCTCTCCACCCGTCATTTCGGTTGCCACGGCAACGGCGGCCATTTTGAAGTTCTGTTTTCTTCCAGAGATGACTAATAATTTTTTATGAATAATAATTTTTTATTAAAAGCTGATAAAAAGATTGAAAGATGAAAAGATAAGTGTTAGGAAATAAAGAAAGAATGAGAGGGAAGGAAAGAAAAGAGGAAAGGGAAAGACAAAGCCCTCTGCATGGTGTCGGACATCATTCTCTAGTTAACAGAATCCCACGCCAGGGCATAAGGAGGGGGACAGATCCCCTTCGAGGCTCACGGGGGGGAGGGGAGAATCACCTTGGAGGCTCACAGCGAGAGCTGCCCATGTGTGTAACGGTGGTGCTTGATATCTCAATGGAGAGTTACGACGACTACCTAAAACCCTGCCAATCACTTTCTGCACAGGTACCAGCGCTCTGGCCGAGTCTCACAGTGCCCCAGCTGCTAGGAGTGGACCGGAACCCCTGGTATATCGCCACTAGTGCGCTCTAGTAACATAACGGGTGGTTCAGGACCACAAACATCATGCAGAGGGTGGGAAGGAGAAGCAGCGTACCTCCCAAAAACATTTCTTCTTTCCCTTTCGTCTCTCTTCTTTCTTTCTCTTTCTTTCCGTTTCTTCTTCTTTCTCTCTTTCCTTTTTCTTATCTTTTTATCAACTTTTAATAAAAAACTTAAATATCTCTGAAAGAAAATATAACTCCAAAATGGCCGCCGTTGCCATGGCAACCAAAATGGGGGTGAAGGGGCGATCAGCTGATCTTATATCTTTTATTTAATCTCCTTGTGATAAAGTGCCATTGGGGTACCATCGCCTGAGGCGTGGGCGTGGCACCTGACCGCCGCCATCTTGATACCCAGATCAGGGTACAAAGTCCTTAAAGGGCTACCCTTACTATTGGTCCTGTATCAATTCACCTTTTTTTGGGATCGATTAAAAAAATAAAAGGGGAGTATGGATGATAATTCCTGGACGGGAGAAGTATATTATTAAGTCATGTCTGAGAATTACCTTCTCTTTTTGGTTAATCAGTCATTCCATTCAGGGCTCTACATCTCCCGGTTTTGTGAAAAAGGGACGTTAACTCCAGGAACATGAGGCAGATGGCTACTAGAGAATATGCATTAGACAAAAAGTATTTGATTTATTTTTAGAATTAATGTTAATTAAGTTTATTAGTAGCAAGAAAAGTTTGCAAAATAAAATCCAATTATATTCAATGATTCAAGTTAATAACCGTTTACGAAACAAATCATTAGAAATTATCAATGATATGTATCGCCAATTTTCTCAAGCAGTAGATGGAGAGAGTAGCGACATGCAGTTATAACCACAGATTACCGAGTAGACAGATGCGACATAAGCCCCTTTTAACAATGGATAATTGGGTGCGCTTTTTAACAATGGATGAACGATCGCGCCCTCAAGTGAAAAAGAGGGGAATTACTTGACAATGTGTACTCTGCAATGGAAAAACAGTGTATTTGAGTTTCAAAATTAATCGGAAAAAAACGAAATGGTAGTAAAAATAAAAGATAAGTAGAATGTATTTTAATCAATCTTGACTTAATATTTCATTCATATTTCATTGATAAAATACAGAGGAAAAAAAAACAAAAATATAGAGAAAATATGTTATATTAAAAAAAATAAAAACATTTTATTTAAAACTATTGAGAGAGGTGCAAGAGAAAAATGTAAAAATTTTGACAAAAAAAAAAAACGGGAAAGCAGACGAAACGTAGTTCGCATGGCATTTCCATTATAACGAAACATAGTTCCCCTCTTTTTCACCAGGATCGCTGGCATACCAGGCGCAACCGCTCACATCCTCTAATGTCGTATCTGTCTACTCGGTAATCTGTGGTATAACTGCAATTTAGCTTACCATGCCATGCAATATTCTTCTATTTCAGTTTCATGATTGTTTAATTTTAATATTTTTTATGAAAATAAAATTTTAATAAAATGCCGAGGTTTTCATCTGATTCTGATTTGAAATTACAAATTTGGGTGTTTGTTTAGTGCGACGAAGGTAACGTGACTACGTTTGTTTAGTCTCGTCAGTCCGTTTGCTGTTGCCAGTGACGCTAATGCAGTTGCGCTTCGTCACCCGACTAAAACTATCGTCACCTTCTGCAGGATTAGTATCGAGAAGGCGATCGGCGTTTTAGCCAATGTCATTATTACGAACGAAAGAATTAGTTCAAACAGAACAGAACATTAGTACCAATAGGGTTTGGATCATTTCGAAAACATAATTTAGAGAAAATGCTGCTTTATCATTTCGTTATTTACTGCGAGCATTAGAAGACATACATCGCTGTTGTCGATTGCCCGCTTGAAAGCAGTCGCTCTCACGAAGTCGTTTGTAATCGTCAGGCTAAAGACTTTGACGGCATCGTGATTCGTAGTGACGGCTAGCCGCTTTCGTCGCAATAAACAAATTTTTTCATTATTTGATATATTAATGATCCAAAATACTTATTGAAAATGTTATATTTCCAAGATGTGATCAAATATTTATAAAGCTTCTTAATATAAAAATTTTGTGTTTTTTTTTAAATGATTAATCGTAACTTGAATGTAATCATATTTTCTTTATTTATATTATTTATTAGAAAAATTTATATATATTATATAAATATTTTAGAAAATAATGTATAATTACACTTTATAAACATCTCTTTTATTTAATGTAACTTTTTTGGAAAATCTTGCTTCCATAAGCAATGAATATAAAAATATTTTTAATCTTCAAAATGGTGTGTTTTGTCTAATTTTATTGTAAACGCTAGGTAAAATCATATAAAGGATTTATAAGATTTATAGTAAAAACTTTTTAAAGGATTTATAGTAAAATAGTAAAAATTACAAAAAAGTAAATATTAAGATTTTATTTAATTAAAAATTGTTGTATTTCCTAATCTTAACCACCGTTTCCTTTAGCACGTTCTGCTTTGTTTAGCTGGCACTCGCTTGTATGGTAGTTATGGAGAAATGTATTGAGCTGCAGCACATTTCAGCTCCTTGTATTTATTCTACTATACTTTTTCATTGCTAGTAAAAACAATGTTTACTTGCTGCTTCTTTGAAAAAATTATTTTTGCACGACGCACAAAATCATAGCAAGTAAATAGATAAATATAAGACATGTTCATATGAAAGTGATTTGGGCTGGAGCACGCGAGTGCGCAGACATGAGGCAATCGGGTGATTGTTGACGTATCATCTGCTTGTTCTGATAAGCACTGCTGTGGGAAGTTGCGTTAGGCTTATGCTCGTATTTCGTTTGTGTTACAATGGACCCTTCTATTAAATTTCCGCCCAAAAGTGACCAACGAGCGGTGATAATGCTCTGACAGCTGAGGACATTCATGCTCGGATGTTGAATGTTTATGGAGAAACATGTGCCTCGAAAGCAACCGTGATGATTTGGGCCAAGCAAACGTGGTCATCATCGATGAATTGAAGACAGACATGGATAAGTCGATTCGTGAGGACAGGCGGATTGGTATACGGTCACTTGCAAAGGATCACAACGTCAGTATTAGTTCCCCATATGCTGTAGTGAAAAGCCTGGGATATGGCAAGGTCTTCTGTCAGTGGCTACCCCGAAAGCTCACGGAAGAGCACAAAGGGCTGCGTTTTGGCTGCTGTTAGGATCATCTGGAACGTTACAGTCGTGAGGGGGAAGAGATTTTGAAGAAGATTACCGCGGTAGATGAGACCTGGTGCCATTATTGGGAACCCTCCGGGAAGGTATCTACAATGCAGTGGAAGCATCCATCTTCACCACGGCCCAAAAAATTCAAGTCGCAAAGTTCGGCCGGCAAGGCTGTGGTTAAGTGTTTCTTTGATTCCGACGGTTTCTTTGATATTGTGCCCTGTCGTGCGTGGGAGGGGGGGGTGCCGTAAGGACCCCCTTACGATAATTCACTCCCAAGCACAACAGGAGCGGGTTTTTGGACTTGCGCGGGGTGAATATTATATTTGCAAGGAGTAGAGGCTGACAACCGTTAAATTATTCAATTTAATTGCTTATGATCAATAATTATAAATACAAAACATTACTATTGAAAATTGGGACCCCATATTGGAAAGACATAAACTTTAACAATCATATCAAAATTAGCCAATAATCAATGAACTTGTTAAAATAACGCGAAATCTTCTGAATTGAACAAACATTTTAATTGAATACGTGCACCAGCACATGGGGAGCCAATGAGCCCGTCATACTCTATGCCCAATGTATACTGGCCTATAACGCAGGCCGCAAGTATCTGACGAGAGTGAATAGATTGTGAGACCTATCCCACGAAAGCGTCAGGCCCTCCTTGGATTTGTTGCCAAACAGTGCTACAAATTAGCGCTGCACCTGCTTGGCCAACCAGGGGAGAGAGCATTAACCCCTCAACAACAACCTTTAGACCTTACACTGTCCGCTCATAGACGCTGTAAACTTCACTCTATTCACTCATGTATCACAATACCTGTAGGCATACGTTCAGTAAACGTTCATGGAAAGCCCCCATGTGACAGGCTTCGCTTCACAGACGCTAAATGGTTATGAATATTGTTTATTGTAAGCATTTCTGATTATCTATACAAAGTTAACGCGATGTTGATCGTTTTCTCAATACCAGTGTGCTTCAGCGCCGTGCAATAAACAAACATTTAACTCAGATTCTCATAAGAGAATTAACTGTCGTTCTTGGGCTATTAATGATAATCGTCACTTTCTTTTGATATGCAGCTTCCCAAACGTTAACTTTCCCCACTGGTGATCATAACGTCAAGTCTGTCTGTAATACTAAAATGGAACGATCTCACCGCTCTGTTGCCGATTCATTCTCATCTTGGTCGGGAAACTTCGTTCTAGGTGCATTCCTTCTTGTACTGCTCGCTTTCGACGTATAACAGTCACGCACATTGAAAGAAAAACATAGCCATCATCAATTCACAAGACATATTATTTAAAATTAATTTGTAACCTTCATACAGGCCTGCTTTCATCAAAGCTCCTATTTTCCAGTAGCCGACACATCTAAAAACATCATCGCTGCTAGCTCGGGAGGGGGGGACTCGAACGATCTTTTCATTTTGATATTTTTATTTCGCTTGCCTGCAAAAAGGAAAACTGACAACGATCGCTCACTCTCCCAACAATCTCTCATTTCCTCCGGGTTTGTTGATGCTCACATACTGAGAAAAGCTGCCCCAACAATGTCTGCTTACGATCATCTAAACAATTGCGGCAGCTTCCCTCAGATAACTAAAAAAAAAAACTGTTTCCAACAATCAGGAAAATATCACCTACGTACTACAAAACATAAAAATTCCTATACAGTAACTTGACTTATTTTTATTAAAAAAAAAATAATTCCACACACATGAACGATATTCGCAACCAAACCCACCACACAACTCTTACACAACTACCGCAACACAATCGCTACAAAACTCATTTATTCAACAAATACACTTAAAACACAGAAATTTGCATAAACGACACCAACCAACTATGAAATAACAACAAAATACCAAACGAACTCAAAACACACACTGACACCAGTCACAATATAATAAATACAAATTGATAAATAATAAGCCACTAAACTTGTATCATTTCTCAAATTATAATTTTACAAAATGTTACTTTCCTGTTAATAAAATAATATTCACATCATTCGGCTCTTTTTATTGCTCTTTGTTAAAAAATAAAGTAAAACAAATTAAAATAAATTAAAAAGCATAACATGCAAATTTCGGTTTTTCTCAGATTTTCCTCATATTTTATTATATTAAACTATAATAAATTTAGATCAACATTTAAAGTTTCTTCAATAGTTTCTTGTATTATTATTTCAACATTAATTTCATCAACAGTACAATGAAATATGCATTAATAATACAATAGAAAACAAGTTAAGAGGAAAAAGGTTATCAAACCAAGCTTTTATAATGTTTTATTTAGTGGCAACAATACAGCTTAATTTTGCAACAATAAACAATAGATACATTTACTCTCGCCATAACGAAATGTCCAATTGTTACAACAATCAATTCGTAGTAATGAGTTAGTACCATTAGAACACGAACCAATGAACCGATTTGAAAATTTTTTTTCTTTATCATAAATTGTCATCGATTCTGCATAAGTGTGTCAAATTGCAGCTCCCTAGCTTGTCGGAAAGTTGGTTTAATATTGATTACAAGAATTGACCTAAACAACTAACACAGCAAAGTTAATAAAAGCTTATAATAATTTATAAAGACCCGGCGATCGTTTCAAAATTTCATTATATTCGAGGGTCACATGATATGTTAAATTTAATTCAAACTCTTAAATTTCATATTAGACTTTTACTAAAATTTCTTATTATTAAATTTTTATTAGTGATCTCTGCACATCTTACATTAGTAGTAAATGTAATTGAAAAAAAAATTTTATTACGTAATTTCTTCAACATTTTTATCTGTGGTTGTTGTTTCACCATTTTCGCTGTTTGTTTCACCCGTTCTCTCCTTGACGAGATATACGAGAACTATCTTTTTGTTATTTTATTTTGGTGAAATCCAATGCATCCATCCAGGGCCTATATGGCCAGAGGCCGACGATTTGGTTCCTAGGATGAATATTTATTAACGACTGCTCTATGATGGTTTGCTATCCATGCAGAGATAGAGGCAGTTTCGCGATTATGTCGTATGAGGGCGCACACGTCCCTATCCATAAAAGAGCAAGGTCTATAAAACCTCTGTTTTGAAAGTATTACAGCAATACAATATATATTTATTTTTTTGTTGAAGACAAACAAGTAATCGTTCTAAAAATGTTGTAAACTGTTATACAAGAACTTAAATATAATATCAGACTTTCGATAAGTAAATAAAATTTAATTTTTTGTTTAAACTGTCCTCTACATAGAAAATTTTAAAACATTCATTTATGATATACTTGTTGATCGGATTTGTGTAATGTAAATACATGTACATCAAAACTAATTATACATTACTGGGCTCTGCAATAACATTTTATTTCAGTAAAAACAACATGGACAGTTTACAATTTCATTTTATCTTAAAAGCAAATTTTTATTAACAAAAGAATTTTTTAATTAACATTTGAGGTATAATAAGATAATAATAAATTTAAAACACACATTTGCTTCTACATTTTAGAATAAACA
>JAHWFO010021366.1:0-15063 GCA_023313115.1 Rhysida immarginata
GGGAGTTAGAGATTACTCTCAAAAAGCCGTCAACTGTAAGTGACACACATTGTGAGGATCTGTTCATGGAAACAACAATTAAAAGCAATGACAGTATATATATTATTACCATCCCATTTAAAGCACCTCTATCAGATTTAGGCGAATCCTTACAAATCACAGAAAATCGTTTCTTTGCGTTAGAAAGAAAATTAGAAGGATTTCCAATGTTAAAAACACAAACCATTCCCCGATTAGAATTATGCGGTGCTTTAATCGCAGACAGACTAGTAGAAAAGGTTCAACAATCACTGAATCACACAATAACCAAAACATACTACAGTCGAACCCTGATAACTCAAATCGTCAGCAGACCACATAAAAATTTTGACTTATCAGGTTTTGGGGTTAACCAGTAAGTCAAAAACGAGGCTACATCACCACTATAAAGATTACATGATACTCACAATATTTCTATGAATTTGATTAGTTTTAATGAGATCCATATACAAATACTGTCCGTTCCAACACAAAATCAATTCCAATGCTGTTTTGCATGGCTTCCGAATTCTACTTCCGACTTGTATTTTCAGAAGGCAATTTTTGCCCATTTTTATTTTCATCTGAAGAATTTTATACGAGGGTTGGGGCATAAGTCATGACAACTATTTTTTTTTTATGAGAATTTCAAGCACGGGTGGAAAATGTGAAGATGAAAGGACAAGGAATGGATGAAATGTACGGACATTTAACAACACGCCAACACTTTACTTCTCATGTTTATTAAGGTAGTTGACAACATTATAGGTTTCATGTTCTGGAATCATGAAGCCTGTAATGTTTCATACGTTTCATGCTTCTGGAAAATTTATTCTGGAACATGATTACAGATTTCATTTTCCAGAATAAGTAACAGAAATCAAAATAAAGAGAACGGCTGTTTTGATATACGAGAGTTGTTCAACTCAGGTTACATCCACCTTGCACGGCAGTTGACTAAGAACTCATTTAACATTGCTCTCTGCGCAACATCAGGAACTCACGGAGCCATCTAATGTTGTGGAAACATACTACCAGTCACAGCTTCCTTGAGACATGACATTTTATGATACCACCCCTTAGCTCTGAGAAAAAAAAAATAGTTGCCATGACTTATGCCCTAACCCTCGTATGTATAAATGTTTTATATTTGAAACTTTACAGAGAATTCATTTTTTTCTCGAATTTCCATTACCTTTACATCGACAAAGGCAATGAGACAGTGAAGTTTCAAAATCAAAATAGTGACGGCCAATCAGAAATGTATGACTGCTTCTAAAAACTTGTTTGCGATCATTCAGGCAATGAACTTTATGGTCAACATGAACATTTCCTCTAAAAATGAATGCACAATCGTCATCAATTACCATGTCTAAATATTTTCCCATTGAACGATCGCAATCAAGTTCGATTCGCAATTTTGTGTTTGCGTTAAGTTTTGATTTTCACAATAGCTGCAAGCGACTGCGAAAGATTCCTGCATCGTTTTCTTTGTCACGTGGATGTAAAAATTAAAGCTGAAAAATGAAATAAAGTTTCAACAGGCAAAGCTTGTTTTTTTTTTACGATAGGTTTTGCTTAAATTTAGGAAAACCTATTCACTAAAACCCAAATTATTTTGAGTTATCTGGGATTTATTAAAAAATCTGTTTGAGTTAATGAGTAAATTTTCTATTGAATTAAATGCTCTGGGGGATGGGACTTAGAATATCGTTTGAGTTAACCGGGAATTTGAGTTATCAGAGTTTGAGATATTCGGGTTTGACTGTACTGGTCAGATTCAAATATAGTTTTAAGCTGGATTTGCATGTCACCACACACATTAAATACCTTTGCTCTCACAGAGTGGCAGAAATACGACGACTCACAAAAACTGATACGTGGAGATACGTTAATACAAAGAGAACCCTGCTGATTTGATTTTGAGAGGAATTTCTCCTACACAATCGAACACTTCAATTTGGTGGCATGGCCCTCATTGGCTGTCTTTACCAGAGAAAAACTGACAGATTCCTCTCGATCATACAGCATTAGGTGAAATCCCAGAGACAAAGCGAGTGAAATCGTTAGCAGTTGTTCAACGGAATCAAGAGACTTCCCCATTCTTCTACACTATGTCCTTTATAAGGCTTCAACGAGTGCTTGCTTGGTGCCTAAGATTTTGCAGCAACTGCAAGGTAAAACATGGATTAAGAAAGACAGGAACTTTAAGAATTGAAGAACTGGACCAAGCCAAAAAGCGACTGATCAAAGTTTCACAAAGGGAATCATTCTCAAATTTATGTAAGAGTCTCACTGTCGAATCTAACATTACCATTAACAAAAACCTCAGTCAACTATCACCTTTTGTTGACTCAGATGGTTTATTAAGAGTAGGTGGCAGACCGAAAAACTCCAGTTTCAGTTTTGACAAAAAATTCCCCTACTTGATTTCAGGTAAACATATTCTTGCCAAAATTCTTATGGTGTATGAACACAGTCGCCTTTTGCATGCTGGTCCTCAACAGACTGCTCCTTAAAGGAAAGATTTTGGCCCATGGCGGGGAGATACTTGGCAAGATCAGTTATGCACAAGTGCGTAAAGTGTTTCAAAATTCGGGCCAAGGGTTCCAATCAATTAATGGGTGATCTACCATCCAAAAGAGGAACCGCCATTTATCCACTTCATACAGTAAGCATTGATTTTGCTGGGTTATTCAATATTAAAAATAATAAAGCTCGTGGCAGGACATTCAAATATTACATATGTCTATTCATTTGTTTCACCTCTAAGGCCGTACATTTAGAGCCAGTGACTGAGTTGACCACCAGTGGTTTCACGGCCACATTTCGTAGATTTATCGGTAGAAGAAGAAGACCATCAAAAATTGTATCAGACAATGCCAGTAACTTTGTTGGTGCTGTGGCTGAAATTAAAAAATTATTTCAGTCTTTACGCAAGGATTTGGTGTCACACATGGCCAACGATCAAATCGAATGGAGTTTCATTCCACCAAACAGTCTCCACATGGGGGGGGGGGGGGTATACAAGTACTCACAAACACATCAGTCACCTTTAAAAATTTTCTTACACTATTAATCCATATTGAATCAGTCTTAAACTCTACACCTTTACATCCCCTAAGCTCCTCACCTAACGATCTCTGCTATTACCCCTGCCCATTTCTTGATCGGTCGGAACTTCACCCCACTACCAGATCAGATCTAAGAGACATGGCATCAAATCGATTGTCTCGATTTCAACACCTGCAGCAGATGCATCAGCACTTTTGGAGATGGTCCAAAGACTACATCAGCGATTTGCAACATCGCACCAAATGGAAGGAACGAAACCAAACATCACAATTAGAAGCTTAATTCTCGTCAAAGACGACAACCTACCTCCAAGGCTCGGCTGCATCATCAATACACATCCAGGTAATGATGGTGTGGTGAGAGTAGTCACTCTAAAGATGCGAAATGGAACTCTGAAACAAGCAGTTTCACGCATCTATGTGCTTCCCATTGTTCTAGCTGTCTCAAGACTTCTGAACAATTTTGTTAATTTGGACAGAGACTCGTTTTATTAATTTGAACTAACAAGGAAATCCCTCGAACATGTATGTCACAGATTTCCACCAAATTGAAATATGTTACTCAATTGAAGCTACAATAGATGCTTGCAAAATAAGAGCGCGGATTTCTGTTTCTTTCAAAGTAAACCACGAAAATGAAAAAATTTGAGCACGCACATTCATACAAGGACTCCATTGTTAAAGCGGTGTACTAATGCGCTTAATGAAACTTCTTTCTTCCACTACTCACAGCAATAAGCACGAATCCAATTCAGGTGAAATAGACAGCAGCAGATGGCAATTGAATGGCTTCTCAAATTTCTAAACAAACTTAGTTTTTAAAATAGATTATTACAATTAGCTAATTGCCTTCCAGTAAAAAAATGTCTAGAGTAATTAATAACCATTTCCTTAATTTATTAAATAATTGGGTAATCAAACACGGGGCTGGCTTTCATGTGCAACGTCGAGTAATACGTTGCGTTGGTGAGGCGGTATGTATCGCAGTGCTTTATAATTTTAAATAAAAATAGTATTCATGGATGCCTACCTCATCTTATAAATTATTTCGAGACGAATAATTTTACAGCAAAATTAAGGTTTTATGCTTAATAACAGTGCTCTAACTGCAATTCTTTGGCGATCGCCACTAGCAAGTTTGCTTCCCCTTTTTCCGCCATGTTTTTTGAACCCTGTGCACTTCCGGTGCACTTCACTGCCGCGCAACGCTATCGCTTCCACGGTGTGCTTGCGTGCAAAAAAAAAAAAAAAGCTATCTGGGGTACCCTTGTAAGAGCCAATGACTCCACCTACAGTTGTAGGAGCTACTTTGAACATAATGCTACAGTTGTGGGGCTTTGGTTTCTTGTGTTTAATTTATTTCATGGTGTTATTCATTCATTTGCATACTACAACTCCTGGCAAAAGTTGTGGAACATAATGCATACTACAACTCCTTGCTTAGTTAGCTGCTTTTATTTAAGTGTTAGGAAAAACATTAAGAACTGGTCACAAATTTGTTAATTTTTTATTAAAGAGCTCTTCAAAGGCCGCTACAATCTGAACAAAAAGACGCTGAGATTGTTGAATAGATAAATTAAGAAAAATATTCCAAAGTTTGGGCCTGCTGGAAAAATATATTGGAACATAAGAAACTGTAGAAAAAAGTAACAGAACATTGCTTTAAAATAATCTGTAACATCTTTTGCGATGCAAATTTTGGATTGTTCCATTTTTAAAAGCATACATAAACGATCACACTAATTGTTTTTTTTTAATAATTTTGATTTGCGAAGTGACAACATGACTGCATGAAAAGACATTCTAGTGATATCAAAAACCTTGCTGTTCGTCATATGGAAGATGGTAAAACACAGACGGAAGTGGCACAAATCGTAGGATGTGGGTTTGGAACTGTTAACTGAATCTGGAATAGGTTCAAAGAAACCGGCAGTACTAAAACAACCTAAATTAGGAGTGGTTGACCAAAGAAAACTTCAACATTGCAGGACCGAAAACTTAAGAAACAGTCTTCACGAACATGGATTCAAATGTTGCAAAGCACAGACCGCACCTCTTATTACCAAACTGCAAAGGCAAAAGCGTCTTCAGTGGGCCAGAGAGCATAAACATTGGGACCAGAGTGACTGGGAAAAAGTTGTATTTAGTGATGAGAGTCGTGTACTTGTTGGATGTGTAGATGTTGGAAACTTTGTTTGGCGCTGTACGCATGAAAAGTATCAACAAGATTGCCTCGTACAAAAGGTGAAGTTTCCAACTGGAGTAATGATTTATGTCGTGTATGTCACCAATAGCTGTTGGCAAATTTTATATTGCCAAAGGAACAGTTAACGCAGACGCCTACAAGGAAATTTTGATGCATTTTAGTATTTCCACCTTGGAAGACCAGTTTGGCGACGAGGACATTTTTCAAGATGACAATATCTCATGTTATCGCGCAAAAATTATTATGCACTTCCAGCCAACAGCCCGGACATCAATCCCATAGAAAACGTTTGGTGTTTTCTAAAGAAACGTGTGAATGAGAAAACCCCATAGGCAAGGATGAACTGAAGCAAGCACTGCGTGAATGTTGGAATAGTATTCCAAAGATTATTGCAAATCATTAATTGCTTTAATAACAAAGCACATAAAAGCAATTATTAAGGCCAAAGGGGGTGCCACAAAATACAAGAAAAACTTTATTTTGGTTCTTTATTGGCCAAGATGGCAATGTTTCATTACTTTTTTTTCCCCACTGTTTCTTATGTTCCAATATTTTTTTCTTCCAACAGACACAAGCTTTGGAATTTTTTTCCTAATTTCTCTCTTCAACAATCTCAATGTCTTTTTGTGTAGATTGTAGTGGCCTTTGAAGAGCTCTTTAATAAAAAATTAACAAATTTGTGACCAGTTCTTAATGTTTTTCCTAACACTTAAATAAAAGCAGCTAACTTAGTAATGATGCATTATGTTCCACAACTTTTTGCCAGGGGTTGCACAATTCCACACTCGTTTTATTTTATATCATATTCAAACATTTTATGATTCATATATTATGCTTGTTGTTTATTTTTCAGCATTTTTTTTCAACTATTTCACATACATTGGTTATCTTATATATTCATTGTTTCATATTAAGACTTCGTCTTAAGGCAGGGAGAATGTTTGTGCATTTTTGGTTTATTTTAAAACTTGAAATATTCATCTCCCTTCAAAAACCTTTCTTCCACTGAAATGTGACACTCCCCTGTCTCTCAGAGGGGACAGAGCAAGGGGGAAGCAGGCAGCGCGCTTCTGGACATGTGGGAGAGAGAACGCTCGAAACAGTACTCTCCACAACCACCCATGTATAATCATAAATATTTAAATTAAAGTTGTTTTGTTATCATTTCGGTATTATTCATTCAATCAATACAGTTCACCAGCTCTCAGAGCATCGAAAGTGTACACAACACACCCCACCAGTTAAAATAATCTTTGAACATGAAGTTTTCTCAGCGTCCAGACCCCCTCCCCCCCTCGGCCGATGCAGTGCTTCAAATGTCAGACTGGGCCATATTAAGTGCAAATGCCCCAACCTGGCCACTTGTTCCTCATCTGTAGACGAATTGAAGGATGCAATTTCTGATTGTTGGTACAATATGGACCCAAAAGTGCTGCAAAATTTGGTTGTTTTGATGAATAATCGCGTCTTCCAAGTAATTAAAGCCAGCCAATGTAAACATAATTTCTCGTTAATGTTGTGATAAAAGTCCAAATATTTCTTTGAGACATCAAAACTATGTCGTTCCTTATTTGTTTGTCATTTTTGTATGAAATACGCAAGCAGTGTATTAAAAATTCCATGTATGGAATTAGTTTGTTTCATTCTTAATAGTTATAAAAGACAATTTCACGTTTAGTATATTAAGTGTGGTTGCCATGAAAAAAATGATTTTGCCTAAACTTTTGCGACGCACTGTACTTACATGGAATTCTAAGAACTATCATTTCTTAAGAAAAGCCTGAGCAACAGAAATTCTATGCATTCTGCAGATGTTTGAATTCCCTAAATCATTCCAGGGTGTATATTAATAAGATTTATCTCATGACCAACAATGACCCATTTTACATGTTAATATCATTTGAAAGTGAAAAAATTCCGCTCTACATAGCCAAAACAGGTCAACCAGGGCTATGGCAAAGGCACTTACCCTAAATCTTCTACTATAACGCGAATTTTTTTGGCCTAAAAAAGCATCTAAATTTGCTGGGTCGCGTTATACTAGAGGATAAAAATCAG
The DNA here is from genome assembly GCA_023313115.1 of Rhysida immarginata. Classification (NCBI taxonomy): domain Eukaryota; kingdom Metazoa; phylum Arthropoda; class Chilopoda; order Scolopendromorpha; family Scolopendridae; genus Rhysida; species Rhysida immarginata. Next base: position 7,357 of record JAHWFO010021366.1, read on the forward strand.
CCCTCCGACGATTGCAGCCGATCGTCGATAACAACAACATCGATAACAACATCGATAATAACTTCTCCCAAACATTGATACTTCTAAATAGGCCTACTTCCAAACTGCCTCGAACCAAAGCCTACAAGAAAGCTTATGTAGTGAAAATATTAAACTGAATAAAGATTACTTGTCTTTTTATTAAGAAAATTGATGTACTGTTGTGTTTTTTTGTCGATGTGCGAGTGAGAAAGCTTTCCCTATCAATGTAGGGCTATAAACTTCCAAACTGCCTCGAAGTTGAGGCAGTTGCTTTTGTCGAAGTCGCTTTCTGTGCTGATGACATTCAGACGAATTTGCCATGCATTATACATTAATTACATTGCATATAATGTCCAGTTCATTATACAATATATTAATTCACTTTTTATTCGAATTACTCGTCGCCAACATCTAACAACATCGATAATAACTTCTCCCAAACATCGAAACTTCTAATAAGGCCTACTTCAAAACTGCCTCGAACCAAAGCCTACAAGAAAGCTTATGTAGTGAAAATATTAAACTGGATAAAGATTACTTTTTTTTATTCTTTTTTTGTAAATGAATCAGATTTTGAAGGTTTTTGAATATTAAATATCCAGACTATTTAAAAATAAAGAATTTTTTTCTGTATAAGTTTGTACATTTTTATTTCTCGTGAGGAGTCAAAAATGGGGGTCGCATTATACAAGAGGATAGGATTTTTGCCGATTTTTTGGGCCGAAAAAGTGGAGTCGCGTTATAGTAGAAGATTTACGGTAATCGTTTCAACATGTTTGTGGATAATTTTATACATCTTAATAACAAACAAGAAATTAATCCTCCCGAGGAAGGAATAGAAAAGTAGCAGAAGCACTGCGGTCATCTATTTTTACCCTTTTATCTGCACTTTTTAACCACCACCCAAATTGATTTTCTCAAATGTAGTAATCAAAAATTGAAAAAGAGCTCTATCTTCTTTCGTTGCTCATCATTTCCGGTTGAATGATATATGACATGCCATATATATTGCCACCCCCCACAACTACGACCCCATTGGACAACCTTCATCACGAGCAGAGGATTGTGAATCACTGAAATATTTTTGCAACTCAAAAAATGTGGATGTTCCACAGCATGCTTCCAATTTAAGGCTAAGGTGTGAAATGCAAGACCCAGGTTGTTCAGAAATGCATTGTTCTCCTGGTTGTACAGCTACAGTTGTCCATCCCCAAGTCGGCATTCCACAAGTCGGCAATTTTTTCATGAAATCCAAGATGGCGCACAACGACTTCCGGTCGTGGATTTTTGCACAAATGCATAATTTGTAATAATTAAGACAATTAAAATATTCTAAGTTAAACAATTTTTATAGTTCCCCTAATGCATGTAGCCCGTTTTTTGGAGGGCTATAAAACTTAATTATAGAGATTAAATATGAGAATTGTTATAAGCCTGCTTTCTTCGAGCTGATTATTTTCCACGAAATTCGGAATGGTGACTGATTATAGAGGCACCTCTTCACCCCACCCCTTCCCACATAAGCGGCTACAATTAAAAATTTAAAATGCTGACTTGTGAATAAGGTTGCCTTAATTTGAAAAAGTGTTACTACATCTTATGTGGTTTAATTTTTCCTTGCAATCCTTGCAATTTTATTCTTGGAAAGCTAGTAATTTACTGAAGAATACAAGTGCAACTTGGCAATAAAGTAGACGCAAATACAGTAGCGAATACATATCTTTGGCAAAGAGTGGAATTGCCAATGTTTTAGCGTTGGAAATGCTTAGCACGTGTTAATTTTAAAAGATTTTTTCCGTTGTACTTTATTCGGTGCATTATTTTACGTTATTTATGTGTTGTTTATCATTACAATCAATCAAAAAGTTAGCTGAGATCAAATCCACACTACCGCTGTCACTTCGTGCTCTTCGTTAATGTATTTTTTAAAGGGGGGGGGGGAAGGGAATTAAACTGTTTTTAAATCTGAACATAATGCATTATTTCTTAATACTGTTAACACTCTAGTCAAAAAAACTTCTTAAAAGCCTTAAGTGTGTTCGTTTTTCCAAGATTCCTAACAGGTGTAATGTTTTTAGCGAATTTGGCCTCTCTAAACTGAATGCTTAGCGATGAAATCTTTGTTATCTTGTCTAGAAGAAGCGCACATTTTTGGGTTTTTTATTTGTTATTTACAGAGTGTTCTAGCTTGATTTTCCAAAGCAGGAATTTTTATTCCATATCTGGTTTATTTATAATAAATAAGTACAAGTTGTACTTCGTAATATTCGCGCTTCATATATGGATGGGGTGGTTGATATAAAAACGTTAGGCCTATGAAAATGCCCCACAATAAAATATGATCCCCATAAAAGTGACATTATGTATCTGTAAATAAAGTTGTGACATCCCAATTAAAGGTTAGTCACGTATGTCTGACAGGAGGATAGTAGGGGGGTGGCTAGCGAAATTTTGTTTTCGTTGTTTAGGGAATTACGTAGTTTTAATGAAAACGAGGCTATGTGCAAACAAGGCAAAATGCCTTTTTGTTTCATAATTTTTTTAATTAATATTTTAAACTGTTATTTGTACGATGACAAGCGACCATGAGTCGACATCGTAGTTTGTGAATTTCTATGGGTGAGATGATCAACAGGTCCGGACCTTGGAATTCCTCGGAGCCGTGAGAGGGCAGTAAATCAAGGGTGATTCGTATTCGATTGGAAGCGGAGATCCGATTGTGGAATGCGGTACTAAATGGTGACAAACACGATAATTTGAGAAGTATAGCAGACAATTGGTGAGTGATTCTTTATTCATACTTTCCAGCGTGGTGAACAGTACTTCGAACTGCTAAATTTTTATTAGAGTCCGGTAGTGCCATTCGTCCTCCCGCCCTTGGCATTAACTTAGATAAACTCTTTTCAGCGCTGCTCCTACGCAATGCACTTTGGCGTCGCTCCCAGTGAACTATTTTCGAAGCTGCTTTATAACTGATTAAACAATAATTACCGGATCTAGTTTAAGAGTAACAATTATCGTTAATTATCTAGTTAAGCACCCTGCTGTGAAAACCAAGGTTTAGCAGCAATATAGTGGGAAATTTCCTAGTATAATGAGAAACGTGTTTGCTGAGTTAACTGATTTGGCATACTGATACAGGTGATTGTGATACACCTACCTACGCACACAATCAGAACTCAGGGCTTGCCAGTGGCTGGCCTGACAGGAAACTCCGTACTTTCCAAGAGGGGTTCCTGCACCTCCCCTCTGCATGTCAATGAAAGGAGGCGCTTGGCGCTTCCGAGCATAATCATTAAAGGAAGTATTTGATTCGGGAGTACGGAGGTGTTCGTAGCTGTCACATCAGCCGAGCCAATGTTCTCCTACGCTCATTTTTTGATAGGCACAATTTCCTTCCTGCAGGCTTGAGCATATATCACGAGCAGGAGGGAAAGGATTATTATGTTATGGTATTATGATGTATTATAAGTTTACAGTAGGGGCCCCTAATTAAGGTAACATATTAGAGACATAGATAGAGGGTGTATTGTAAAAGGGTCATTCAGGTTTTGAATGAATAAATTAAATGTCTTTGAGCTTAAAAACCGCAATGTCAGTCTGTCTTTCATTTGATTTCAGTCCCGAACCCTAGCTCCCTTCACCCCGACACTCATCGCTGAACGCAAGGGTAACACACTATCACTTATTGTGGGGGTGGTGGGATGCTACAAAGTAAAACAAATGTTTAAGTCCATAACTAGTTTCAGAAAATAATAAATAATCAGCCTCTTGAGCCTATCAAAAAATAGCCTTATATGAATCGATCACATTGACTGAAAATTAGGACATAGACATTTATCTTTAGGCTTATTAGGGTGATCATATATTCCTTTGAAAACATTATTATCTCATCATTTTAGTGAACATTCCAATTTTGTCCTACCTTTGGAAGTTGGAAGATAGTTTTAACATTCGTGGATTATCATGAACAATCAATCATAATTTTGCTTGGAATGGCCAAGTGATCATTCTTCCCGTTATTGTATCATTACTCGAACATATTTTAAAATTATATACAAATATTATTGTGTACTGACGAATTTGGATATTGCTGTCAACTCAAAAAATTAAAAATGAGAATGAAATGTTTCGTCTGACATTTAAATATGGGAAAAATATTAAAGGACCAACTTTTCCAACAGTGAAATTTTTGATAAAGTCGCGCAAATAAAATTTGAAGCTAATAAATAACGGAATAAATATTTATAAGAATAATCAAAAAATAAAAGGGTTAACATTTAATAAGAATAATCAAATATTTTGAAAGAATATAATGTTTTGGTAATTAGTAGCCAGTAAACATCGAAAAAATACGTGGGAAATTTTTTTTAACATATTTAGAAAAAGTGTACGGGGAAAGGGGGGGGGGTCCACCATCTTGGAATTCCGCAAGTCAGGAAAAAAATCTGTAAGACGGCAAGGTCCTGGAACCATGGATGCCGACTTGTAGAGGGACCACTGTCCAAATATGGCAGACCGCACATCATATTCTGTCCTGATGTCAGACTTTTTGGAATCCAATGCAAACAGACTAGAAGAATCCAATCCAGATCTTGCCAAGAGGAATCTGCATACTGAATTTCACTCCTTTACATACCTAAATACAAGTAGACCTTTCAGTCCCCTCTAACTTTCATCCCCCAGTGGGTCAATCAAAACCAAACTAAATAGTGAAGCTATACATGTCCCATAGTAAGCTACATACATTCCGAATTTCTACCTCATGGACCCATCTCGAGCTATACTATAATGAATATTATGTTTTAGGAAAGATACTCTCATCCTATGGATTAGGTAACTGCTCTAACCAAGCCAAAGGACATGTAAATAGCATAATGCTTTCATGGTCCAAAGCACATTGGCAGCATGAGTCGAAGGCTCCTGGTTCGAATCCAAACTGTGGAATTTGTTTGGCTTTAAGCAATTGGGACGCAGCTTATAAATGTCACCGATATATCCTACACCTAGAATTAATGTTTACAAACAAATTTGCATCTATCAAGTTTTTTTTCGTTTTTGCAAACAACATATAATAATTGGCACTCAGATTGATGCATACATGAATTTTTTATTCATCGCAATAATCTCCATCATTATCAACAGCCTTCTCCCAATGAGATACTGAATCATAAATTCCTTTTTTATAAAAGTCACGAGTTTTACAGTTGAAAAACACCCAGTTCACGTTTTAGCTCCTCTTCTGTCTTGAAGCACTTGTTTCTCAAATGGTTATCGAGAGATCGGAAAAGATGATAATCTGTTGGAGAGATATCTGGAGAGTACGATGGATGAGGTAACACTTCTCAAGCAAGTTTGTTTATTGCCTGACAGGTCAGCTTTGCCGTATGCAGACGTGTTGTCATGATGAAAAACAACATCATTACAGTTCACAAAAGCTGGTAGTTTTTGCTGTGATTTTTTCATGTGTACGTTGAAGCTAACCAACATACACGTCTGCTGTGATTAGTTTGCCCTGGATTTTGGAGCTCATAATGGATTACACCAGCTGTTGTCCATCAAACACTTAAGACAACACCAGTTCTAAATTTTTAAAACCAATTCTGTGCCATCCGGGTGGTGACAGAATCATCACCGAATGCCGTACAAATGTTATGAGCAGCCTCCACTGCTTTATGGCCAAGTTTAAATTCATCTAACAGGCAGGCTCGAATTACTGGTGATGTAGGTGCCATTTCAGACGTTTTTTCAAATTAAATTTGAATATTTTCACTTAGACAACAAGTAAGTGCAAAAGAATGATCAATCATTTCTCTTTAACGTAGAAAAAAAATTTGCGTTATTCAAATCATCCGACGAGAGGATTGTAACCATTCAAAAGGGGGAAGAAACGAAAAAACTTCCCTGGATCTGATATAACAATGAAAAGTATTTTTTAATTGTTTTGAATTAATGAAGTGACTGCAAGACAAACAGTAATTCATATAAAAAACGAAAAATAATTAATCCATCTCTTATATTCAAGGTGCGATCAAAAAGTTCCAGGACTGGTTGCACATCTCGCCAACAAATGGCAGCACAACTCCATAAACAGAGTTAACTATAAATCAGCTTTTCAAAGGACTATGTTGTTTTGTGACTGTGGCCAGTGTGTTTTTTTTGTTTTTGTTTTTGTTTTTTTAATTATTTTGGCAGAGGGCAGTCGCATACGCTGGAGTTTTGTTTGCAATTTTCTTGTTTGGGAATTTTGTTTTTATTGCTATAGGGGGTGGGGCTTAATTTGCATATTTATGCGTTTTGGGAATTCACCTGAACCCAGTGTTCCGAGCTCCATCGCTTATCTCTTGTTGTGTATGCGTATTTTGATCTGATTTTTGTGGTTCATAAGTTATTACGTCTGTTTATATAATAATTCATGTGTTTAAAAGATTGTAGTTGTTTGTTGATGATGCTGATTGTTAGGGTTTTGAAACTGGATGCTGCAGCAATAGATCGTTCCACTCCTGCATAACTGTTAAAATCTGTTGCAGCCAGTGTTTGGAAATTTTAAAAGGAGGGTGCGATGCTTTCTTGGCCCAATGATGGCTACAGAAACAAAGGGCAGCATGGCGTGCTCGAAGGCAGTGGGGCACTGAATGTCTGAGAGGGGCACTGAATGCAGCTAAATTCTTACTTTAAAGTTAATAAAAGTACATGCATTTCAGTGACCTACATTTATATTTTTAAGGCATACTGCTAACTTCAGAATCTGTATGCAATTAGGGCACGTTAAGGCTTTCTAATTTCTTCTAGGCTAATCTCTTCCTTGCTTTGTGATGCCACAAAAAGACATCATCTCGTGGTATATTCCTTAATATTCTTAAAGTATATTTTTCAACAATTTATGCACTGTTTTTGCAGGATAAAATTGCTAATAATGATTGTTTTAATATTTTATACTTTATACAGTTGATCTGTATTGTCCCTCAACATTTTATTAATGCTAATTTAAACATGAAAGCTTATTGAGGAATACTTCTCGTGGACGAAGCGGTTTGTTTTGACAATAAAGCGATCACACAAAAAACCACTGCACACGAATACAAAAGGCTCGAAGTGGCAGCGCAGAGGATAAAAAAAAAACAAAAAAAAACAAATTAAAGAATTAAAAAAAAAAAAAAAAAATTAAACCAATTTCACCAATGAAATTAACATGGATGGGATCATATTGGTGCTAAACTGAATCCAATGTAATAAGAATTTTTAAAATCTGTTTATAAATGACGGAAATATCGATGAACATACATAATAAAAGTTCTTTTATAATTGTATCTTTTTTTATTTATATCTCTCAATAAGACGGGGGGAAATAATTTCCCTCTTCAGAGGGCAGCAGGAATTAAGAGCTTTTTATGCCTATCTCTTTTGGAAACAGTTACTCCATAACGTCTGTGGCTTTCCTGCGTATCTCCTAAGCAATGAGCACATCTTAATAATGTGAAACAATATATAATAATGAGGTTAAAATAAATGATATGTGAACGTGCACATTTACAAAAAAATATACTAATTGCTGAATAATCTCTCTCAGATGGATGCCATAAATTCGGAAGATGTGTATACATGATTCTTCTTCACAAACGTTAACTTTTTGTACACATGTGACCATAGGTCAGTGGTGTGTAATAGGTAGGGGAGGTGTTCCCG
>JAHWFO010021368.1:0-12173 GCA_023313115.1 Rhysida immarginata
GATTCATGTTAGGGCTCCAGGCTGGCCAGCTCAGTCGTTGGACCTCTCCTGCATGCTCCTCGAACCATTCGCGGTTTGACATTGGAGCGATGTGGTGGAGCATTGTCATCTTGAAAGACTGCTACGTCGTCAGGGTGTTGAAATGTCAAAAACTGGTGCAGATGGTCTCCGATGAGTTGACGATACCGTGGACCATTCAACGTTTGGTCCAAGATATCCAGAGGGCCCATTCCAAACCAGGAAAATGCACCCCAGACCATCACTGACGCCCCACCATCCTGCACCACCATTTTTTGTTTTATCCATTAACGGAAAGATATCCAAAAGATAATAGGACATATAGAAGGAAGCCTTAGGCGAATCCCGGAAACAAGTAGAAGAGGGCTCAGAGAACAATGCAGAGTAACCCTGGACCGCAATTGGAATAATTATGACACCACGGTAAACTTTCCTAACGTACCTAATATTATTAAAGAACTAAGAAACAAAAAATGCTTTTATTTAAAATGTGACAAGGGCAACAGCGTCGTCGTCATCACAGAAGAAGATTACTACCAAAGAGTGGAAGCTCTTATAACCGGAGGCCCTTTCATAACGGTAAAAAAGAACCCACTCCCGAAGCTCATCAGAGAAGTTAAAGAAGTGGTCAAAACGTGCAGTAATATCATTCCTCCTAATGTGTCTACCTCTCTAACAGTTAAAAACGCTGTTTTACCTAGGCTGTACTGTCTTCTGAAAATACACAAACCGGGAAAAAGCATGAGACCCATCGTTTCAAACATTGATTCTCCGACGTATAAGATAGCTAAGTATATGGCTAATTTTCTTAAAAATCTTAAACTTTCAGATTAAGACAGTTCCGTCAAAAACAGCACTGAATTGGTTAAAAAACTACAAAACAGGAATATTGGAGAGGGAGAAATAATGGTATCATTTGACATAGTTTCTCTTTTCCCCAGTATTCCGTTAAAAGTTACACTTGAATTTTTAGCCGATATCTTAACCAAAAACGAAGTACCGTCTAACATACAAATCGAATGTCTTAGATTGATCAACCTTTGCATCCATAATAATATTTTTTGCTTTAAGGGAGAAGTTTTTAAAATGACAGAAGGAACACCCATGGGTTCCTGCCTCAGCCCGATCTTGGCTGAAGTCTTCCTAAAAAGTTGTGAAGACATACTCAGATCGTCCAACTTCTATTTTCCGGATTGCTGGTACCGCTACGTTGACGACATTTTCACCATTTTCGACACAAGTAAGTGCAATATAAACGATTTTCTTACCCACCATAACAGTTTCTTTCCCTCCGTACAGTTCACCATAGAAATGGAAAAAGAACAGAGGCTCCCCTTTCTCAACGTCACCATCATAAGACACAACAAGCTGGAATTCGATGTATACAGAAAACCCAGTAACGGACTCAACTACATACCAGCGGATTTCAGCCACCCGTGGAACCAGAAGATGGCAACCTTCATCACCATGTTAAATAGAGCTCTAAAGATTCTCTTAAGCCAAGAAAAGTTCGAAAAAGAAATCGATTTCATAAAAAAGATTGCCACAAGTTCTGTCTTTAAGACACAAGGTTTTCTCCATCTGTTACAGCAACCCGAATAAGATCAAAGACCTGCTCCCAAATCTTAAGGACAAAATTCAAGATCTACAACAGTCAGGGGTTTATGAAATTAAATGCACCCAATGTGAGAAGGTTTATCGAGGCCAGACTTTTCGAAACATCGGCACGAGATATAAGGAGCACATGGCACATAGGAAGTTTGGGAGAGCAAATCAGTCAGCAGTGGCCAAGCACTCATTGGACACAGGCCACAATTTTCCCATTACCAATGTAAAGTTAATATTTTCAATAAAGAACAAACAGCTGTTGGATTCTTTCGAAAGCATAGCAATACATCAAGTTGAGAAAACATCGATATTGAATTTAGATATGGGACCTATAATCGATACTTCATTAATCAAATGGTTGACCGAAAAAACCACCCAATATACAGTTTTCAGCCCATCACATAGAGCCAGGATTGGCTAGTTCCCCTCATAAATAGGGCTACATTTCCCTTCATCAGGTAGTTCACTCGTCGGATACTCGGAGTCAGGACTCCTGGTTGCTGAATGATGGTAGCAATTACTATCGAAAGAATTCTCCAGCTTGTAAGGTTGTATCTTTTCAATCTATTCTTGTTGTGGAAAAAGAGTTTTTTATTTATCTTTACATAGGTTTAACAATTTTTCGGAATTTTAGTAGCAGTGTCCTGAAGCCAGTATCCTCTGCCACCATTCTTCTAAATAGGGTATTTAGCCTATTAGTATATTCACGGATGGTCTCTTTCTACTTCTGGCATGCCTGGTAAAATTCCGGCTCTGCATGAATTAGGCATTCATCCACGGGAAATAAATCAGCAGATGGTCCTTCACTTCCTCATACGTGCTACAATCGGATAAGGCATGCTCTGCAAAGCCAGTCGCTGCTTTGCTTTTTAAGTTCATTCTGATCTTACCTAATTGGAACAGAGCGAGCGAAGCGAGCATAGCTCCCTTATCAGTCACCATTGTAACGTCATCACGTCAAAACCACTAAACCAATAATAGCCAAATCTCGCGCACACTTAGTCTGGTGCCTGAAGGTGGTTTGTGTTAAAAAAAAACAAAAAACGGACATATGTGATGTCGTTGAAGAGTAATAAGTGTTCTGGTTGAGCTCCGTGATGAGGTCCATCATGTCCGTGCTATGTGGTGAAGCCAAACGCGAATCTCAATTGTCAATGCAGTCAGTAAAGCTAATTGTTGCTGACAAATCCTCAATGCTTGGACTGAACTTGCTGGGTAAAATAGACAACAGACTTCGCCAAGCAAATCAAGAAAAACAACATGAAATTCTTGGAGGATATGCATTGCTGCTTTTGGGCGACTTTAATCATTTGCTTCCTGTGTACGTATAAGCGACCGAATCCATCATCTACTTTTGCTGTTCAAGTAAAATTGATCTACCAACAACTGAAAAATGTATTTCATTTAACAACAATTATGCGTTAAGTAGGTGATAACCAGGCACCTTCTCGTGAACTACTCAATCGTCTCACAATTGGTGAAGTATGTGAAGCTGACTTTCTTCTGTTAAAATCTAGGTTTGTAAGTTACAGTCTTAACGGGAAAACCAATTTTTCTAACGCCATTACATTGATGTCTCGCAATAAGGAAATTTCAGAACACAACGAATCATGCCTTCGTAACTTAGGTGTTCCTGTTACATTCATTGCTGCTAAACACAATAACAACACTGCTCGGAAGGCATCATCTGACGAAGCACACGGTCTCCCTTCTTATCTGCAGTTGGCAAAAGGTTGCAAGGTTCCAAGGTCTCCGTCTAAACCTATGGACGTTAATAGGTTTGTGCAACGGAACTTTTTGTGAAGTGTTGGACATCGTCAGTACTCCGAGCGTCGACAACGCGATACCAAATTGTTTGCCTTTGTGCGTGTTGGTAAAGTTTGAAAAATACACCGGACCAACACTTTATGATGGGTCAATTCCAGTTTCCCCTGTTCTCGTTAACTTCAAAAATTCAAATGTCGCATGCACACGAAAACAAATTCCACTTCATGTTGCATATGCCATATCAATTCACAAATCACAAAGCATGTCGCTTCAAAAAGCGTGTATTGATAACGTCAAGTCAGACTTTGCTGCTGGAATGTCATATGTGGCTTTTTCACGGATCAAGTCATGGTAGACATATTGATTGTCAAAGAATTTGATTGGAATCGTTAGAAGTCGATAAACACTAACAAACAACTGGAAAACAAACGACGAGAATATCATCGTCTTTTGTCGTTGTGTAATTGACTTGGAAAGCATTGATAAACGCCTATTCACTTTCAAATAAACACCTTCAATCCAATATAGACGGCGTGGAAGCGGTCTAAGGTTTTGTTAGTTTAAGGCTTGCTTAGCTTGTGTATAATTAGCTTCTATCAATCTATGATGTGCTCAAGTTACTGATACTCCTGATGATAGTAGAATAGCTGTATTTAGTAGCAGAATTTGAAATGGGTTAAATGGTGTGTTACTCCTGTAGGTGGTCAAGTTGATCCAATTTCTATTGTGGGTGATAATCTTCTGTGAAAAAATGCCCAAAAAAAAGAACTTCGGAAGTGATAAATAAAACTATTCCTCAGCGTAATCCTGTGACTACTAAGTTTGTGTGGTGGCCCTGAAATGTACCTTCTCGTGAAATATCTCGTCATCATTGAATTATTGTGATGATTAAAATTATATTTCCTAAAAATAGTATTATAGGAGAGGCCTTGTGGAATATATATACTATTCCGTAGGTTGAAATAAGTGCACCTATTGCTCTTGCAACTGGTCAAGGTCTTTGATCTACAATATGAAAGGGATGATTTGTCATAAGTTACTTTTCTTGAGTAAAGTACAGATAAAATTGTGAATAAGGTTATACTGATAGTTACATTTTATGTTTCAACTAGAAGAGGTACCCGGCGTTGCCCGGGATAATTACACTTGCACAAACTTTCCCTTTCATTGTTAGTCATGAGATATATATTGTTGGTTCATGCAGTGTGTTTGTGAATTGCGTGCTGATACCATTGTTGATACCTATTGTTGTACCAACTTTGCCTTGCATTGTTGGTCCTGAGATATTTCTCATTAATATGCCTTGCCATAACCATGAATATCGATTTTTTATCGATATTTATTATTTTTCCGAAATCTGAGGTAGACAGTGACCTTCCTCATGCTTTAAAGGTCATGTATGCGAAATTTTATCAAGATCGGAATAAAACTGTAGATTTGTATAAAAAACAGACCCACAGACAGACCCACAAACATCCTTCTTTATATATATAGATAAGTCAATTAAAATGAACATACAACTACATTTCAATTTAATGATAATATTCCAAACGATGTTGATTTCCAAGTTTCAGGTTCAAATCTCACCAAAATTAATTTATTGTCCCTTATTTCAGCATTATCCCAAAGAAATATGAATAAGATAACTCTTTTTTTCTGCCTGCCACCTCTTTTTGAATGCAAAGTGGTCATTTCAAATTAATGGAATACTGCGAGAGCCGTTTCATAACAATGGAATAGTCTGAATATTCCATTTCTATACCTCTTGAAAAGTTCTAAAACGTTGTTGCAAGTATTGTGCTGTTGGTTTTCAGTACATATACACACAGAAAGAGAAAGAGCGTGTTGTAGGAATGCATTTGGCTGGGAAAACCCAGGTCCAAATAGTATTTTAGATTGGATTTATTCAAAGTGCTGTTTCATAAATTATTAAAAATTTAAAAAAACTATAAGCCAACGCAAAGCTAACGGAAGAAATGTGGCCAAAAACGGAAGAAATCACGGCGAGACAACCAGACAATGAAGAATCTGGCAATAAAAACAGATTCAAAAGTGTCGGAGATCTGAGGAAGTTGTGGGACTCAAGAATCCGGTACCACTACATGGAGAAGATTGAGAGAATTCGGATTACGCGTGTGCCAAAAATCAAGCCTCATCTAATCTTCAATCAATGCCTAGAAGAGTGAAGGCTCTATATGAAACCAAAGGTGGTCCAACAGCCTATTAATAAATGCCAAGTGTTTCAGAGGAGGTAAAAATTATTGTTTCCTTTCATGTTGGGTGTTCAATGTAAGTTTACAAACACTTTCAATAAATTTGACAAATGATTTTTGCAGTATTCCATTAATTTGAAACGACCACTTTGCATTCAAAAAAGGGTGACAGGCAGAAAAAGTGAGTTATCTTAATCATATTTAGTGGGGGCAATACTGAAATAAGGGGCAATAAATTGATTTATGCCGCAAATTATAAAACTTCAAACTTTTGGTAGATTTGAACCTGACACTTGGAAAACCAACATCGTTTGGAATATTCAAATAAATTGAAATGAAGTTGTACTTGTAATTACAAAGGTTGAATGTATTAAATTATTAAGTGATTAATCCATGTTAAATTAGTTTGAAGCCTGAACTCCGCTCCAACTTGCCAGCAAATGAAATTGATGGCTTCCTAGTACTATATTCTCTGGCCAATCTCCAAAATCTGGGCAGTTGTTTCTACACAAACTAGTGGAGCCCTTAGACCCTGAAAAAAGTGGGAATTAGATTCATAAAATACAGCACAGAATCGCTTTTAATTGCCATTGCCAAGACCTGACTGCTTTTTGCCTGTGTACTAGTTTGTTCGGGTGCCATTGTGATATTCCATTATGACTACATGTATATAGTGGAATTGTGATAAATAAATAAGAGTTCAATGCAGATAGTCTTTAAATAAAAACAAGCTAGCTCTTATTTACAAGATAGATTGTGAAACATCATAAATATATGATTTGACTGAAGCAAGAAAAAGCAAACTATGCTACGCAGCTTACAAATAATAGGTACATAAAATGGGAGGAGATACTGAATTCATTTATAACATAAAGTTAGTTTCCATAGATCAGTTCCGTGGAACACAACACTTTGCTGCAAGTTCTCACAAGCACATGAGGGCATGTATTTGCTGGTAGAGGCCGCGATGGCAATGAGGAAACTTAAGTTAAGGGTACTTACATTTTAGTAGATCGGATTTCGTCATCCAGGATATCTTGTCATAGTTGTCGTAAGCAGTAATTAGAACTTGCTGGTCTTCTTCCTCTTATGAGATTGAGATCAGTACCGTGCGTTTATATTCCCCACCATTGCCATCCCGCTTTGGTGAGTGTCCACACTTCTCACTGTTAATAAATGAGTTGATGGTGGCCCCCTCTGTCAGAGGTGTCCCCCAACTACACTTTTAATTGTTTATCACTGAACACAAAGCCATGAGGATTAAACAGCCATGTGGGCGATGAAAACACAAAGTTTCATCTGATGCTGCTCCGTAACAGTGCTGCAGAGCGCACATCAGTGATGGTAACTGTTTTTAGAATAGTCCCTGTGACTTCCTCAAAGAAAAATGGACAGATTGTGAAATCAGCAGTGAAGCTGCACCAGACGGTAACTTTTGGCAAATGCATGTGGGTTTTCCGTACTCCACACAAGACAATTGTATGTGTTAACGCTGCCAGAAAGTGTGAAATGCTCTTTATCGGTCCAAAGCATAGTAAAAAGCCAGTCGTGCTACTGCTCCATTTTATTGAATACCCAATTAACAAAATCTTGGCGAGTGATGAAGATGTCAGGTGTCAGTAAATGATTATCTTGCAACTTGTATGGAACTTAAAGATAATTTGCAATGACCGCCGTACACTGCTCTATGAAATGCTGATCCCAATCCGTCAGGACACTTCTCACGCACTGCATTACCCGTGTGTTCGACTCTCTGGATGACAGCAGTGGATGGTGAAGGCCGGGCACTTCTTGAACGTGCAGCCAAAGAATTCGTGGCTTCAAATCGCCGTATAACTTTTGTCACTGCAGGACACATCATAGGTCCTTTACCATCTCGAATTCCATGCAGGTGTCGATATGCCTGCAATGCTGCACTGGCACTATCCTTATTCTGATAATAATGCTTAACTAAGAAGGCTGTCTCGATTAATGACAGCATTTCTATGCGTACAACTTCGTTACGGTGAGACGGAACAACTATTACTATGTGCTTCTGAAATAGCGTTTGCAGCGAATGCTGCTCTTATTATACAGTCTGAAAATGGCATAAACTGATGTCAGTAACTGACAATGCCATCTATTGGTCAAAAATCGAACAATTCTAACATTAATTTTTTTTTTTTTACTCTGCATTCATGTGCAAATTATTGAGTTTTAAAGTTTTTCCTGATGTTTGAATCACTGTGTACTTATGAATGATCAGTAAAACATTTCATCAGTTGGCTAGAGGGGAGGAGAATACGGAGGATGTGGTGCAGTTTCATAGCTCAACTGATAGAATTACTGGATGACATATGAGGAGCTCAGAAGCAGAGGGGCCTAAGTGACAAAAAACACATTTTGAGAAAATAAAGGTTAAACCTTCAGTTCGGACCTTCTTAAAACATATAACAACTTCAATTTTGTTTTTCCATGACACTCAATAGAGAAAACGAATGGCTCTACAATTTCCAATGATAAAAGCAAAATTAGCAACTTTGTTGCCAATGCTCCTCTGGTTCTGAGCTTCTCATATGTGGTCAGACATTATCTTGAAGCAAGAGAACAGCATATCTATTGGCCACTCAAGGCACAGTTTTTCATGCATCTGCCACATATGGATGTACCAATCTCCTGTTATGGTTTGAATTACTGGTAGGACCACCATACAGCAAACATAACAGATGGAAAGGTGGCTATGGAGTTCTTCTTGGAATGTCTCTACATCCAACCGTTGAGCTAAACATGTATGACTGCCAAACAATATCCATTTTTTGTCAACAGTGGTGATATATTACAAAATTATTTCTTCTTTGGAAAGAAGAGCACACTTCCAATGGCTGTGTTTTGTTCTGGTCGGTGAATTCATGTGGCTAGATAGGTTAGGTCGAAAAGTTTTCATACCTTCCCTGTTATACTCAAATGCTGGGAAACAGATAAATAGTGTATCTTGAAATACTGGGTAATCTCTCGCACCATCATGTGTGTGTTTGCTCAAATCATATCTTTTAATTCTTCAGGATCAATGGAAAAAGGACTATGGCCTTGGGATTCATTTTGCAGACTCATATCTCCAATCTAAATACAGCAAAATGACCAAGTGGCTTGTTTGGAAAAGTAAGTCTACCAACGACTTTATTAATCTTTAGGCTGTAGCCCTTGCAGAATTGACTATATTAAACTCAGAGAGAAATATTGTCCTTTATTGACTTGGTTCCATGACTAGCTTTGAACCCATAGTATTCACTCCCCAGCATTCACTTCATTCAACAATCCTTATCATTCTTGCGTTGCCTTATCATATGATGCTAAAAATCTGCATAATCTGCAGCTTGTATTGCTCCTCGTTCCCCCCACTAATAAAATTACTCATACTTTTTAATTGGCCATTTACTTTGCAGCAACTCAAAGTAAATGAAGAATTTAATGACCAGGATATAATAATCTCTTCTTATACCAGAGATTGGAGATACTAGCACTGCTGAAGGAGTGGAATAACCACCATTTTTGAGCTACACCGATCTTGTCTGCTTATACCTGGAAACAAAGAAACCATATGGCGAGATTTCTAGCCATTGTTGATAGCATATGTCAGATAATGAGATAGCTGGATGAAATAAAAAATACAATCCTGATATCCAAAATAAAAAGGTTGGCAGTAAAAATAAATAAAGCAGACACAATTTGGTATATATAAAATGGAGGAATATGAAGCTATATTCAAGAGAATGAATTATTTAACTGTGAAAAGGAGGATGTAGATATGAACAGGGAGTATTAGGGTTAAACAAGGAAAACAACAAAGTGTCAGTGACTCAGTTAAAAGACTGGAAATTAAAACATATCCACCACATGTATATTTAAGATTAAAGCCATCTCTATGTTGTGGTCAATTGGCAGAAAAGAAATACGACAAAATGAAAAGGAGAGCTTATTAAAAGCAATGCTTTATATGCAATGTACTACCAGGAAAACTAATAATTAGGAACCTGCAAACTTTTGAAGAAGCAGCTAAGAACGTGATCGAATCTAAAGACACTAATAAGGCAGAAACGCTGAGTCTATGGAATTTTATGGAAACATGGATGCAAAATTTACTAAACCATTATGAAGCAATGGAGAATTGGTGAGAAATGCTTGCAATGTTTTAGTATTAAAGAAGAAACAAATGGAACATTAAAAGGAAGTGGGTGAACTGAAGAAACATATTAAAGAAGTAAATGAAGAAATTAATGACAACTAGCGGGCCAAAGGCACAAGACAAGAATGCAGAGGAGGGGTTGCGGGGTGCTTTAAATAGCAAGAGAGTGATGCAATAAATTAAACTAGTGAAAAGTCCTGAGAATGATCATAGTTGGGCAAATGTAGAAATTTCAAATCTGATCAAACTATAGAAAGGATAATTAGTACTGGACAGACCAGAGTTGGAAAAAATGTAGTGAGAGTTAATATGTTGACAGATATGGCATCCCTGATGTCACTCACTGACAAAGAAATTTGTCAATACATGAATCAAGTGAGACATGTCCATTCTAACATGCTCTAGTTTGGGACAGATTAACCTTGATATGAAGGAACAAGTACTGGCAGTGTTAAGGCTATGTGCAATATGTGGCTGACATATAGTTTCTAGCTTTTTAATATAATTATATAGTTAATATATCCGAGTAAAATTTTACTTATTGTTATTTACTTAAGATATTTTACAGCCTTAATACATAACTTGCCAAAATTATTATTTTTTGTTTAATAACACATACTTTTTAATTTTTATCTAATAACACATGAATAGAACCTTTTCAGAAGTATATTATGAAAAGGGTTGCCAAGTGTATTAAGTCTGTAAAATAGCAAGAGTAAATAGGGGTAGGCCTGGTGGGCTTTCACTAAAACACAACTTCTGTGAAGTTAAGAAACATCAGGCACGGCTAGTCACTGGATGGGTGACCATCCGTGATTCACAATCTCGGGGGGCCCGCCCCCCGGCTGCTGTGTCCTTCATACAGCAGTCGTTAATCCAGGTTCATCCAGGGATCCAACTTGTCGGTTTCTAGCCATACAGGCCCTGGATGGAGGTATTGGATTACCAGTACTAATAAATAAGTAAATAAATAAAATAGAGAAAAGAGTAAATAATAACAAGCAAAAATTTTAATCGTCTATGTTTACTTCATAATAAAATAAAAATTTTTTTCATTTCCTGAGATTGAATTCAGATAACAAAATTTTCCTAAGGTTGTTTTATGATCTATTAAATAGCATGGGGAATGCTTTTCAAATGAAACAGAGGATATAAGACATTATTTTTACTGCCCTTGTTTTATAAAAATAAAAAAATTTACAATCTTAGCTTTGTTTTTAAAAAGCTCAATGGGATATCAAAGACTTCTGGGCATTAGAGCTAGAATTCAAAGTAATGGGAAGGATGGATAAAAAGATTTTAAAAAAAACAAAACAAAACAAACAAACAAAAATAAAACAAGGATTACGGTATGTTTTCAAGAAAGGAAGTTTATATCAGAGGAATCTGAGAAGTAAGGAAGGATGCAATAAGGAGACAAGGATTATGTAAGGATAAACTGAAGTGGAGAATGCTAATGAAATGGGACTCTAATATCTCTCTAGCAAATCATAAATGTCTAGAGAAGAAAGAAAATATTACCACTGGTCAAGAGATATTCAGGATTTCATAAACAAGTACTACAACTGTCAGAGGTCTAAACTGCAGAAGGGTAAAGATCCATATGAGGAGGGTGTGCTGTGATGTCACTTCTGTTCGTATTGGAACACAGTAAGTAGCCCCTAGACGATCAATAATATTGTCAATATTTGCTTCAATATTGAAGCACGCATCAATATGCTTCAAAACGCATCAATATTCTCACCAATACTCATTCTGGCAAAAATATTCATGCTGCATGGTCGGAATTGTTTTTATGGTGTTTTTGTTGGGAATTTCGAAATGTTTTCCAATTCGGGTTTGGGTTTTCTAGCACTGACTCTTGCACTGTGCGAACAAAAAAAAAATCAAAGAGAAAGAAAAACAGACGCTGGTCCAAAGAGTGGCACAAGCTGAGAAGCCGCTTTACACATGAACATTTGCTAAATTTTTTGCACTCTACAGAACTGGACGACTACAAAAATTTTCTTCGATTGGATGAAGAAAGCTTTCAAAAATTTTCTTCTTTTAGAGCTAGTTAGGCCCAATATCCAGAAAAAAGGAAACAATATTGAAGGAAATATTGACAATAAACCTCCTAGACGTTCAAACGGTTCTTCAATATTAACAGAAAATATAATTCTCTCAATATCCGTCAATATTGATAGGACGCTTCAATATACACTTAGACGATCACTATTTCCATCAATATTGAAGCGAATATTGAAAATAGTATTGATCGTCTAGGGGGCACATTACGGTTTTTATGATAGGATTTGAATGACTCTAATTTGCATATTTGGGATGACGTAAAGTTCACCATGGGATAGGCCATCCACCACTTCCTATTCATTGAATTCATCAAAATTGACATATCTGCTTCGATT
>JAHWFO010021369.1:0-19350 GCA_023313115.1 Rhysida immarginata
ATATCCTTGACAAAGCCGGGAATAAATGGCGAAACTAGTTGGAACTCCTGATGTCCCTCTGTTATACTGTAAGGCCACCACCTGTTTAGTTATTAGGAACAGTATTATGATCCATCCTTCCACCGATATACTTCCTTTCTATCTCAGAAAATGGAATAATTAACAAACTTACATAAATAAACAATTCAAACTAAGTTTATTGTTACAACTATGTTTCTGCTTAATATTTCGTTGGCCATCTTTATGCGAGAATGACAGCGTGAATTTGTTGCGGCATTGATGATTTAAGCTTGTCACGTACCTCCTGAGTAACTTCAGACCAAATTGACCTAAATTTCACTTTCAAATCTGCTATGCTTGCTTTTTTCTCGAATTACAATCGATGTTTCACATTTCTCCAAAGGTTTTCAATGGAGTTGAGATCGGGTGAGTTCGACGGCCATGAGAAAACTGGGATATGATGGTCTTCTATACACTTTCTGGTTGGCTTGGCAACATGAGGAAGTGTAAGATCATACTGGAAAATTGTCTTCATCATCCACTGGTGGGTCTTCAAGTGCAGGTATCACGAAGGCATCCAGAATAGCTTGGTAAACAGCTGCATTGATGGACTTGTTGATGAACCTCAAGCGTCCAGTGTAATAACAGAGGATGGGAATTTAACACTTTTCTTCAGATGTCGCGGTTCATGTGCCTAATTCTTACGGCACCAAACTCGACAACCTTTATCATCAAAAACTGATTCAAATCGCGACTCGTCGCTGAACACCACTCATCAATAGTCCAGTCGACGTGCTGCAACCTCTTATTTCTCTGCTTCGGAGTTAGAGGGGCTTGGTTTTTGGAATACCGCATGAAAACTTCAGATCATGTAGACGTCGAAATTCACGTACCGCAGCCACTGTCGATGAAAGTGCTTGGAAGACTGAAATGGGGCTTTCCTAACAATCTTCTGCAAAAACCTTTCATCTATGGGGGTGGTTTACCTTTTTCTTGCGCACTTTGCACGCTTTGTGTTCACTCTATATCCTTGAGCATGTCTTGCCAATATCGTAGAAATTGCTCACTGTGAGCCCTTGGCTGTAATTGCTATATGTTTCTCGTAATATGGGTAAGGCCATGTTCTCGTAATGCCAGAATTTGTTTGCGAACGGATGGTGACAGATCTCTAGAACCTCCCATGTTGAGAAGCACAAATGGAATAACATTGACTTTTGCACAAACATATACTTGACTGGTCAATTTGCATAAAAAGTGTTTCTACAAAAATATTCCATTTTTTGTCGGTAGAAAGGATTTATTCCATTTTTTTGGTCATTTTTGGAGATAGATTATCTTTATTAATTTTTCATTGTTTAAAACATTAGTTTGTGTAACATATAGCTAAATAGCCTTGAATTTTGTAAATTAAATTCGCCAGGTGCTGTAGTTGCATTTTAGTTTGACACTTCTTGTGTTTGTGTCATTTTTATGATAACTTCCATTATTCCATTTTTATGGCACAAAGTTGTAGACAGATTACCAAAATTAATAATCTAATAAGAAAAGTAATAAAAAACTAAAGTCTTCAATAAAAATTAAATAATGATTGTATTAGCAATAAACAATAATCATGCTCATATTTGCACCAGTGGGAGGAGATTAAAAACTTAATAAACAAGATTAAACAGAGTAAAAAAAACCGAATTTAATGAAACTTTCACTATCGCCTAGTTTTATCAATCCATATCTTGAAAACTACTGCACCGATTTTGAAGAAACCGAGACTGTTCTCTAAGTTGAAAGATACCTAATCCAATAAAAAAGAATTATTGCAATTCGATTTCTACTTTCTGAGAAACACGTGGACAAACATATCTACATACATACATACATACATACATACATACATACATACATACATACATACATACATAAATACATACATACATACACACATGCGCTTATGAAATTTGCACACTTGTTTAGAACCCCACATAGACTAAAATATACGAATATTGTGCAATTCCAATAATATTACATACATACGCGTCGAATTTATAACCACCTTTTTTTGAAATCTGTTATAAAATAACTAATTAGGACCAACGGATAACCCTAGTTGGTTCGAGTCCAGGAGATAGGCTACAAAAGGGTGACTGATTTCTATTGGGGTTTCAATCACTTGGCCCGTGGGCGCCTGTTTTGTCGGGATTGTTAATGCGGAAGTTTTTTCCTTGTACTTAAATTGTAATAGTTTAACAAGATTAAACAGAGTAAAAACAAACCGACTTTAATGAAACTTTTACTACTATCGCCTAGTTATATCAGTCCTTATCTTGAAAACTACTGAACCGATTTTGAAGAAACTTGGATTCATCCCTAAGTTTAAATATACTTAATCTAATAAAATAAGAATTTTTGTAATTTGACTTGTAGTTTTTGAGAAATGCGTGGACAAACATACGCACGTACATACACACATTTATGAAATTTGGCATACTTGTTTAGAAGTCCACATAGATTAACATATATGAATATTGTGCAATTCTAACAATATTACGAGGGGAGTTTAATAAGTAATGCAACACATTTGTTTCTCAGCCAATTTTAATTAAAAAAACAGGACATTTCTTATGGAATATTTTCACACATTTCCGCTTCGTCTCGTAAAGTTTCATTGACGTCCAATATATGACAGCGCTATAGTAAGCTTTTAAAGTGGCGTCTACGATGGAGGCTCGTTCCAAATAACGGGCAGTGATTGAGTTTCTTTCGGCGGAAAACCAGGGCATCTCAGATATTCATAGGTGCTTGCAGAATATCTACGGTGATCTGGCAGTGGACGGTGAGTCGTTGGGCAAAGCTTGTGTCATCATCGCCGCAAGGTCAAGCAAAACTGTCTGATCTCCCGCGAGCTGGCCGGCCGTGCACAGCTCTGACTCCTGCAATGTCGGAACACCGTCGATCTGCTCGAATGAGAGTGTTCGCATGTTCCGACATTTCTATATGCTTTGGCAACATAAAAGTGAACTTAATAAATTAACAAATTTTAACTATATTTGATATCAAATGTACAATAATGTACAATTTAGCAAGTTGCTCTCATAAAATTTAAGTGCCTTTATTTTCGTTTTGTTTTCATTTTTTATTTCTTACTCCATCCCACACTGCCCATTCACTCCCCAGGTCATTCATCTTTCCCTGCTGCAGCCATAACTCTTGCATGTTAACCAATGCCACCAAATTTGCATTAGAAGGGGAGGGCTCATATACCAAGCCAGATATCACGAATATGTCATGAGGCCAAGACAAAAGGTCTGGTCGTTCTTCTGCTTTTAGTTCTTTTTTACTTATGTTTTTTTTTTCATTATTATGTAATGTACAGCAGATGAATAGAATTATTGATAATGAACGTGTTAAGACGTTTAAATAAGTTTTGGACAATAAAATACAACCCAATATTGCAACTTTAAAAAGTGGGAAAAATTCAAATCCCTGATTTTGTGACACAGTTGCACCCATTATCACTCAACTTTCTCTTATCTAATCCTGTTCTAAATTTTCCTGTCTCATTTCTTCCTAGTAAAATAATATTTCACAATATACTGGTTGGTTTTTCAAATACTTTTCAATATACTGGTTGGTTAAACATATCAAATTGTTATATTACACATAAATACACAAAGACTTAAATAACATCAAACTCTATGCTGTCATACCCAATCAAACATGCAACAGTTTTTACAAGATCTCCATTAATTTTTAAAAGATATTGACGAAAGTTCAAATATTAAAATATATATGAATATAATTGTTATTCCAACTAGAAGAAAATCTATTAAATCTTTAGCATCATCAAAATAAGTTTCATACAAAAAAACAAATGACACAAATAAATGTTAACTCATATCACAAATAATTTTTTTCAAATTAAAATAGTATTTTTAACAATCTATACATGGTTTTTCAAAAATACTTTTACTTATAGGGGAGATAGAATGGGTGATTCCTGAACATGGGTCCAAATTTGAACGCTGACTGAGATATGAACAGAAATAAAAATGCAGCCACCAAGATCAACAAGTTAATAACTCAGGTTCTGTAATACGTAGGTTAATGAATTTTGGAGGAAAAGTAGGGTAGCTAAAACTATGTAAACCGTTGAAATTTGTTTATATTCCAACAAGTAGTTTTCGTGCTATGCATTCAAAGTCTTCACATGCGAGTACCAATCAGCACATTTTATGATGTTGAGTGAATTACTCGTTGAAATTTGATAAAATTTTAAGGGTATACACAAGCAGAAGATCTCCAGATCCAACAGCTTCTGGAATGTGGAGAAGGGGGTCACCCCATTGTTTTTGCACCTGGTCACACACACAAGTATGCAAAAGTTCAAATGTACTGATACCACATTCCATTACTCGCTAGCCCTAACCCTCCAAATTTCATCCTCGATGACTCGCAACTGTTGTTGTTCAACTGTCGGTTGACATCATAACTATACACTTTAAACAATGGTTTGTTAATTACCTTTATTAATTAACTTTGGTTATGATAACACCTGAATTTTCCCATGGTGCTGGTGATACTTCTCGTGCTGGTTAAGTACGGGTGTCCTGGTTCTCGGTTTAAAATACCCTTAAGTGATTTTCTCTCACAAGTGACCACACCTTGATTCACTTATATACCCCATCAGGAAGGATGAGGTTGACATACTGGCACCTCAAGTTGATTGCCTATTTACTAATTAAGTAATGTTTCTAGGGCAACCAAATTTTCCAAGCCCTTTCCCACTTTCTTTTAAATATAACTACTTCTGTTTCAAGATGTATTGTTTGTTTTTCATTTACTGTTAATTGGTGCCTTGTTTCAATTAAGCAATTTACAATTGGCATTGCATACTTTTTATAAATATTATTACACACTGCAAAAGGTTTTTATTTAAGTACAGGTGATGGATGAAGCATTTTCCAGCGCTAGAATCCCGGCTGGGTTTGGTGGTGTGTATGGCTTAGCTTTACAAACTAATCATTCTGAAAAGAGACTGGTGAAAGGTTAAATGGAGTTCAAGCTTACACCCTACATAAATCTGTTCAGCCTCTTTATCCATGTAACCGAATGAGAGTGTATGCACCGTTTGACCAACTTCAAGTGTATCTGGTGGATTTATCGAGTCTGTCAAAACAGAACGACGGGTATTAATTTCTCCTTACCTGCATCGATGTTTTCTCTCGATTTGCAAGGGTTGTACCACTGAAAACGAAGACAGGTCAAGCCTTTAAAAAACTCTCACTAATGGTCAGGTACCGCTAAAAGTGAAAGTGATAAAGGGAAGGAGTTTTTATATAAACAAGTTCAAGACTATTTTAGAGCACTCAACATTAATTTCTTTGCAACCGAATCCGATGTGAAGGCCGCAACAGCTGAACGATTTAATCGTACCTTAAAAACCCGATTGTTTAAATATTTTACGACTACCAACACATGAAAGTATATCGATGTCTTACCTGATCTCGTGCTAAGCTACAACAATCGTGTTCACAGATCGCTGGGTATTGCACCATCTGAAGTTAATGATCGGAATGCACCAACACTGTGGTTATTACACAGGATATTACACAGCTGCGCCGCAAATTACACGAGACTACAAATTGGTGATCACGTGCGTATTTCAAAAGTGAAAAACATTTTCGAAAAGGGGTTATCTACCGAAATGGACTGAGGAAGTGTTTCAAGTATCAAAAATCGTTTTTCGAAAGCCTGTGGTGTATAAAATAGAAGATTACAAAGCTGCTGCCATTGCAGGTGTATTCTATAAACAAGAGTTTCAAAAGGTTAAGATGCCTGAAATCTTCATAATTAAGTGAATTATTCGTAGAAATGAAAGGCGTGGTGGCCGGGAAGCTTTTGTGAAATGGCAGGATTACACAGACATCATGAACAGCTAGGTTTGAGAGACGGATCTTTTAAATGTTTAACGTGGTCTGATCTGTGTCAATTGTGTTTGTGATTCGTCAACATGTATGCAGACACGGATTTCTACGTTACTTTAACCTCGAATACGGCGGCAGATGAAAAAAACAACCCAACACAATGGCTCATTTATCAGGCGTTTGCCGTGGTCGTTACATTTCTAAGGGCAGTGGGAGGTTGGTTTAACGGAAACGAATTTCCCTGCCCTTTTCAAGAACTTACAGCTGTAAACAACACTTTTAAAATTGGTTTTAAGGGTGATCAATTCAAGGAACACTTTAAATTCAACATTATACCAGCTGATAGAAACCCGACGCTCTCATCATGGTTATACAAGCATATTTGAAAGATGTTCTCTTTTACCAGGACAACAATTCTTGGAAACAAGTACCCCCGAATGTCGGGATTCGTTTTAATACACCGAAATTCTGCAAGGTTTTTAATGTTTTGCCAAATACATTTTTTCTCTCTATCTCCAGATTACAATGCATCGTTTAAGTGGGTGTCGTCATTTACTGTCACGTTAAGGTATCCCAAAGCGTTCTATCCCAAAGCGTCTATACCAAAAAGTTGTTGAGTTTACGAGTACCAAATTGCGAAACAGTTTTGATGCCTTTAATTTTTTTAAAACACAGTTTAGAGCCATTGATTTCGAAACAAAGCAGGGTAATAATTTTCTTCGGTTTTCTGGTTGTACTTCATTGAATTCCCTCCAAAAGCCAATGTTGGATTTATTCCGGACAGGTTTCTGAACAAGAAATTGAAAATACCCTTTTATGATACAGTCGACTGTCTCATCAGCTGTGTTATATGAGATCCACCTGAAACTCAGGAACAACGCATTTTAAAAATTCCTGAAGGGTCATATGATAACAGAAGATATGTTGTTGAGGTATTCGTTAAATTGATTCCTCAGAGAGAATGAGCGTTCTAAACCATCAATCTCACCCCCAACAAATGTTTTCATTTCAAATGCTCAGATGGCCGATAAATTAGTTTTAACGAAAGTCTGTGCTACACATTAGGTTTACAAACAGTTCTCTCCGATACGGAAATCAATACCGGCGAAGGCTCGACACCAATCGATCTTACAAGAGGCATTCATGGTTATTATATGTACACAGACATCATTCAACCTCAAGTAATGGGTAACATTTGCACCGCTCCTAAGAATCATTCCGGTTTCACATGCTAGACGGGAAGTGATTTATCAAACTTTCCCTTAACTAAAAACGTCATTGACACGATTTAAATTGCTTTTCCCTCAGACAACAGCGATTTGCTCTCCTTTATATCTGGAAAAAAGTTGTGAAATTACATTTCCGTAAGAAACTACTGTAGAGTGAGGTCGGTTTGTTTTGCACATTCCTCATCTGTACACGTAATTCGATTCAAGATGCACGTTCCCTACAAACCAAACCAAGAACCCACTTCACGTTACTATTTAAGTCAAAAGGGTAGAGGCCTTCCTGTGTTTTGTGGCATTGTGTTTCAGCGAGTTAATGGTATCGGCTCTGCGTTTTCAATCTGTTTCATTTTGCTACACCGTTAGTCAAATCTATGGGTAAAATTCTTGGTCGCCATGCCTTAAGAGGTGGTATTTCTATTTGTCTCAAACTGTCATTTTCATCACAGATGAAAGAGGCTGGTGGTAGTGCCCTCCAAGAAATGAATGCCAGAGATCAGAGGGTAGAGGCAGCACTAAAAGGTGAATTTATTCAACACCTGCTCATTCGTCCGTAAAAATGACCTAAAAGCAATAGCTTGGAATCGTTTCTGGCATCCCATCACAGACGAAAAGGTGGTATACAACGCTCAACAAAGTCAAAAATGCCCAAAGGAAGAGACAGAAGAAGAAGGCAACCGAAATGAAGACAGCAAAAAGGAACGCAAAGACTATTTTAATCATACGCCCTTTAGCATCGGTTTTCGGGTTATAATACCAATCAAACCATGGCCTCAGTTATACATCATATGAGCAGCGAATGCCTTAACAGCGATTATGACATTTTTTATATTTCTCACACGAGTAGTCAGCAGGAAAAATGCCAAGTCACACGTTACGAACCAAAATCCATCATCAGTCAAGACGGACCTATCCAATTTTTGTACTTGGTTTAGTCGATTTTTACGTAGACCTCGATCAAACTACGCTGAGTTTAGAAATCGTTATCAATAAAGGTGATGGGCTACTACCATCCGATAAAAAACAGGGCTTGTAAACCTTTTCTTACACTCGTTATTCTCTCAAGTGGACTGTTACCTGGAGCATACATTAGTCAGTCATAGCAATAACTTATGCCCATACAGATCTTATTTTGAAACTCTTTTGGACTATGGTCGTTCCTCTAACCAAACCCTGCTCACAACAGCAGGTTATTGTAAAGACACAAGTGGAAAAATGGATAATGTTGTTGATACAAACAACGGACTTATGCTACGCAAATAGCTCGCTCAAAACGGTGTTTATTACTTGGAGAGTTCTCTCCATTTAGACATACTCCGACAAAGTCGATTGCTGCTAAACTCTCTGGATGTTCGACTGAAGTTTTACAGAGATAAACCAAACTTTGCACTGATGTCTGACGAGGTTAACACTAATTATCAGATCAAAATTCGAAAAGCAACACTGAACGTTGAGAGAGTTACAGTTAACACGGCCAAGTTATTAGCACATGCAAAAACTCTACAAACCACTAATGCGTTTCACACTATCGGCCGAGTCGAAATTAGATCATCGAGCATTGCAACCGGCACTAGAAGTCATGTCATACAGAACCTTATTACGGGGCAGATTCCCACCCGATTGATATTTGCGTTTACAATGAGTGAAGCACAGAATGGTTCGTTTACTTCAAAACCGTTCAATTTTCAACATTTCAATCTATCTTTCTTCTCACTGTCATTAGATACTCAATCAATTCTCCTTCACTCTCTGAGACCAATTTGAGTCGGGGTCTTACTTGAGAGAGGTTGTTCACTCCAAGAAAGCACTTGGGCTTTGGAAAGAAGACAGAGATGTTGATGTCACTTAGTTGATTACGCAGCTGCTTACACATTTTTTGCATTTGACCTTTCAGGGGACAGGAATTATTATACAGATAAAAAAATCTTAAATGCAACGATACGCTAAGTGTTGAAGTTCAGTTCTCTGAAGCTTTAGCTTGCTCTGTGAACCTGATTACCTATTGCCAGTATCAGAATCTCCTGGAAATCAATAAAGACAGAAACGTAAGATTTGATTTCACAAATTAGGTTCAATGGACACACAAGAGCTATGGAGTGCGCTGAGCTCGTCCTCTGGCACGAGGCGTTTTTCCATCTGATTTGGTCGGATTTCTCAATCCTGTTTACCCTTTATTACTAATTGCTAATACAGATGATTCCAATAAATCTGGCACTAACGGGGCGAGGTGGTATTCTTTATACCCTCAGTCAAACAAGCGTGCATCTACGATTCTTTCGGAATGTTTCCTCGAGAACAATTCCACCTATTCATGGCTTTACACACTAAAAAATGGATCACACATCATCAGACTTCTGACACATGCGGTCATCACTCTTTTTATTACCTGAAATTAGCTGCAACAGGTCATTCTATGGAGGACATCGTGAACAACTCTTTACAAATGAACTGATCTTAAACAATCTACTCGTGAAATGCGAATTCGTTCAAGATGAGTTTATTAACAACACCTAATTTAAGACATGTCAAAAGTCCAAACTCAGTGACATCAACAACTCTGTCTTCTTTCCAAATCCCAAGTACTTTCATGGAGTGAACAAACTCTCTCAAGTAAGACCCCGACTCAAAATTTGGTCTCAGAGGATGAAGTGGAATTGATTAAGGATCTAAAGATAGTGAGAAGAAAGATAGATTGAAATGTTGAAAGTTGAATGGGTTTGAAGTAATATAACCATTCTGTGCTTCACTCGTTGTAAACGCAGAAATCAATCGGGTGGGAATCTGCCATGTAATTAAGTTCTGTATGACATGATTTCTAGTGCCGTCTGTAATGCTTTGAAGATCTCATTTCGACTCTCATTAGTGGTGTGTAGAGTCTTTGCATGTGTTAATAACGTAACCTTGTTAACTTTAACTCTCTCGACGTTCAGTGTTGCTTTTCGTATTGTGATCAGATAAGTAGTGTTAACCTCGTCGGACATCAGTGCAAAATTTGGTTTCTTCTGTAAAACCTCAGTCGAACATCCAGAGAGTTTAGCAGCAACTGACTCTGTCGGAGTATGTCTAAATAGAGAGAATCTTCCAAGTAATAAACACCATTTTGAGCAAGCTTTTTGCATAGCAGAAATCCGTTGTTTGTATCATCAACATTATCCATTTTTCCACTTGTGACTTTACAATAATCTGATGTTGTGAGCTAGGTTTGTTTAGAGGAACGATCATAAATCAAAAGAGTTTCAAAATAAGCTCTGTATGGATATAAGTTATTGCTATGACTGACTAATGTATCCCCCAGGTAACTGTCCACTTGAGAGAATAAGGAGTGTAAGAAAAGTTTTACAAGCTCTGTTTTATCATCGGATGGTAATAGCTCATCACTTTTACTGATAACGACTTCTAAACTCAGCGTAGTTTGATCGAGGTCTACGTAAAAATCGACTAAACCAGGTACAAAGAATTCGATAGGTCCGTCTTGACTGATGATGGCTGTCGGTTGGTAACCTGTGACTTGGCGTTTTTCATGCTGACAACTCATGTGAGGAATAGAAAAACTGTCAAGATCGCTGTTATGGCATTCTCTGCTCATCTGATGTATCATTAAGGCCATGGTTTGATTGGTATTACCCGAAAACCGATGCTAAGGGCATACGTTTAAAACAGATTTTGCGTTCCTTTTTGCTGACTTCTTTTTCGTTGCCTTCCTCTTCTGCTTCTACTTTTGGACGTTTTTCGACTTTGTTGAGCGTTGTAATCCGTATTTTCGTCTGTTGTGGGATGCCAGAAACGACTCCGAGCTGTTGCTTCCAGGTATTTTTACGGACGAATGAGCAGGTGTTGAAGAGATTCGTCTTTTAGTGTTGCCTCTATCTCTCTGAACTCTGGCACCTATTTCCTGGAGGGAACTACCACTAGCCTCCTTCATTCGTGTTGACAATAACTGTTTGAGAGTTTGACCGTATATCACATCATTATGAACAGAAATACCTCCTCTTAAGGCATGGCGACCAAGAATTCCCCCTAGATTTGAGTAACGGTGTAGCAAAACAAAACAGAATGGAAAATGCAGAGCCGATACAATTACCTCGCTGAAACACGGTGCCCCGAAATACAGGAAAGCTTCTACCCTTCTGACTTAAACAGTAACGTGAAATGGTTTCTTGGTTTGGTTTGTAGGGAAGGTGCATCTTGAATCAAATTACGTGTATTGATGAAGAATGAGTAAAACAAACCGTGTTCACTCTACAGTAGTTTCTTATGGAAATGTAATTTAAGAACTGGTTTTCCAATATATAAACGAGAGCAAATCGCCATGGTCTGACTGAAGAGCAATCTCAATCGCGTTAATGTGTGCCCCGAACGTGGGTTGGGAGGGGAGGATCGGAGGTACTCCCAACAACGAACATCCAAACCCACGCGCGTCAGGAACGGGTTTTTAATGACTCACGGGGGGAGGTGGTTCACTAGCCAAAGAATTGGCGTGCGGTGGAAACATAACAACAGTATTTTATTTGCATATTTAATAGAAAAAAATTACATCAAATAAATGGGGCCCCGATAAATAAAATTGCTAATCACAGTAATTAGTGAACAACTGGTAACTTCAACACTGTGCAAATTAATCCGTAATTATGAAGTAATCACTGATAACTCAGCACTAAACAATCAACTTATGGAACCCAATACATGACTCCTTGGCATGTCTAGTATGCAAATTATGTACTACAACAGCATTGCGTTGCACGAAGGCACTCTTAGCAAACTTTCACTTTGTGTACAGGACAACATGGAAGGTGCCTCGCTCCTCTTTTGGTAAGTAATTCCCGATTCGCCACCCCGCTTCTCTGATTTTACACCACTTGACTTATTCTTGTGTGGATACCTGAAAGACAAGGTTTATGTTACGCAGCCCGCCACACTTGGCGATCTGATTAAACGAATCCAGGAAGCGTGCCGAGGAGTGACACCAGCCATGCTTGCCGATGTTTTGGCGTCAGTTAGGTTCTGTGCCCTATTGTATTATGTTGCCCACAGTGGTCACATCGAGCATTTTGTTGATAACTTTTTTTTAAACTGTTTGAAGTAAATTGTTTGTGCAGTGTGACTGTTTGTAAGCTACAAACAGTTCACCACGTGATTGTGGGTGATTGGTTGGTCCGATTTGGATGACTTTGAATGTGTCCTAATTTGCATATTTGGGATGATGAAAAGTGCACCATGGGATAGGCCACCCACAATTTCCTATTCATTGGATTCATCAAAATTGACATCTCTGCTTTAGTTCAAAAAATAAGGGGGATTCAGACTTTTGTATTCACCCTGTATCTATAAATGGTTGTATGCTTATATATATTTGTCTCTTATACAAATCTACAGTTTTATTCCAATCTTGATGAAATTGTGCACGCATGACCTTAAAGGGAAGGAGAAGAGTGCTGTCATCTCAATGTTTCTCAAAAAAAATTTTCGATTTGATTCAATAAAAATCGATATTCTAATGGTAGCACCATCTTTTGGGACCATTTTAAAAGAATTTTTCATTCTTTTGTAAAGCTTTAGTTTCAATTTTGTGTCGCCATCTATTGAGAGCATTTTAAAAGTAGTGCTTGATAAGCTATTGTAAGATATGCATTGGTATGATATGGCATATAATACAGGGTGTCAAAAAAGTCACCAATATTCAGTTTGTACACAATATTAGAGAAATTTTATTTTCTTGGCGATCTTTCAATTGATCTAACCATTTAGGAGATAGTGGCCCTGAAACTGTGGAAATTTTAAAGTTTTGAACCCAATTTATTTGACGAAGAAAAAGAGATAGAGAGTGGGTCTTCCATACATTCCTATTCTACTTTTTGTTGGTCTTTAAAAATCCGAAGTCAAATTTCAAAAATTCAAGATTTTTAATGCACAAGCAAAGTCTTAGTACAGCTTTCCTATGGAGGCAGAGTCTGTGAGTATTTATTGAAAAATATTGGATTTTTGAAATTCCGACTTCGGATTCTTAAATACATGAATTTGTAAGACACACTCTCTATCTCTTTGAATTCTTCGATAAAATTCAGTTCAAAACTTTAAAAGTTCCACAATTTCAGGGCTGGTATCTCCTAAACGGTGGGATCAATTGAAAAAACACCAAGAAAAAACATTTCTCGAAAATTGTGTACAATCTGAATATAACTTAAAAAATAGGGGTTACTAATTAGGACTTCAAACGTACACCCTCCCCCGATAATAAATTTCCCCCACGAAATCACTCACTTTTGATTATGGAAATTTTTTTGTACAATACTTAATTTAAGAGATACCTGCCATATTAGCAGACTTTTTGACACCCTGTATATCAAACAGCTTGGAACGACGTGTCATGAATTATTCATTGATAGTCGAGTTTGATTCAAAAGCACATGGGATTTAGTGGAACAATTGCGGTCCATTGAATCTCTCTATGCTTATATGTGGCATGTAATATATCATAAACCTGGAAGGATATGTCATGATTTATTATAACGTAAACTTTCAATGGGCCGTGTTGCGAACCGAAAATCAATTGTTACATAGGCCAATACGTTAAGACAAATAACGAGTACGACAAGCCGAAGATCTGGATTCCCTCGGCCAATCAGATAACGTGTGAACATCGAGGCAGTGAGAGCTTCAAACCAGCGATCCCCATGGCTATCTTCGCGCAAGCATACGTTTGCCCTTGGATTTTCCGATCGATTAATTCGGCGACCTGCATTACCATCTTTACAAGCTGGCGATTGTGCAGGAAATCTCCGAATGCAATTTAAATTTCCGAGGGAAAACATGTGAGATACTTCTCGAAGACATTCATGATGATACAACTGTTTTTTTCAGTGTTGAAGCCCATTTTAACTTAACTCAATGAGTCAACAAACAGATCATGCGCAACTGGACCGACAACAACCCCCGAAATTGGATCAAACGCCTTTGCATTCATCTAAAGTCACAGTGGTGTGTGCAATTTTCTCAGCTGGTGAAAATGGTCCGTGTTTGTCGAAGAAAATGAGATAATAGTGACAGTAAATTCAGACCAATATGTGAACATATTGGAGGAAATTTTTTCCCACTACTTGATGAATTGAACTTAGGGGACATTTGGTTCCAACAGGACGTAGCAACGGCTCACACTCCAAGGACAACAATGGCTGTTTTAATGGAATACTTCTCAGATCACCTGGTGTCATTAAAAGGCGATTTGGAATGGCCAACCTGCCCCCCCCCCCCTCATTTGACCCCTTGCGGTATTTATGTTTTTTTTATTGAAATGCCGCGTTTATGTTAACCGTCCAAGGACCCTGCAAGATATTTTTGAAATTGTTTTAATGGCACCTGGTTTAGTGGAACCATCATTGTTAATTGGAACATTCAGTGCTAAGACATGGCATGTTTTATACCTAATAACTTGGAATAATGTGTCATGAAAGAATATAAAGTCAAATTATTGATAGGAACAAAGGCACCTGGTTTATTATGGTCCATTGAAACTTTCAAAGCTAAAATATTGCATGTAATGTACCATACACCCTGGAATCATGTGTTATAAATTAATATAACGCAAAATTCTTGATAATTATACTTGGTTGAAATGCACCTGGTTTTGTGGAACCATTATGAAAATTTCAATGCTAAATCTGCATATAATAGGTGGTGTGGCAATGTAACTTCCTTTTCTGAAATGTGTGCAATTCAGTAGCGGCTGCAGCAAGAGAAGAGTGCTCTCATTCAACAGGCGTAGTTCTAAAGTTTATTTGTCTTCCAGTTCAGTGACCATGCTACTTCGGAACAGTGAAGTGCGAGCGTTTGCTCTCTGGGCCTGTTTTTCGAATGGTTCATCTGTGATGGCAACCCAGCGCGCCTTTCGACGGTGCTTCAATACACCCTGTTAGGCCGTGTTCCGGACCAAAAATCAATTTTTTCATGGGTCACTACGTTCAGGCACAACATCGAGTACGACAAGCCATATATCTGGATTCGCTCGACAAAACAGTTCACGTGTGAACATTGAGACAATGAGAGCTTCAATCTAGCGATCCCCATGGCATTCGACGCGCAAGCTTGCGTTTGCTATTGGACTTTCTGATTGTTTAATGGGGCGAATTCTTCACGTTGACCTTCATTACCATCTTTACAAGCTGCCGGTTGTGTAGGAACTCTCTGTATGCGATTTCAATTTCCGGAGGAAAACGTGTGAGGTACTTCTCGAAAACATTTCTGATGACACAATTGTCTATTTCAGTGATGAAGTCCATTTTAACTTAACTGGATGAGTCAACAAACAGAATATGCGCTACTGAGCCGAGAACAACCCCCGAGAATTGCATCAAACGCCTTTGCATTCATTTAAAGTCACAGTGGTGTATGCAATTTCCTCAGCCTGGGTTAATGGTCCGTGTTTGTCGACAATACAAATGCAATTGTTAACAAGTGACCTTAGAAAATATAATAAAACTATAAGAGGTACCCGGCGTTGCCCGGGAGAATTACACTTGCACAAACTTTTCCTTTCATTGTTAGTCATGAGATATTGATAGTTGATCCCTGCCTTGCGTTGGTGCATTGCGTGTTGATACTATTGTTGATACCTATTGTTGTACAAACTTTGCCTTGCATTGTTGGTCATGAGATATTTCTCATTAATATGCCTTGCCACAACCATGAATATCGATTTTTTATCGATATTTATTATTTTTCCAAAATCTGAGGTAGACAGTGACCTTCCTAATGCTTTGAAGGTCATGTATGCGAAATTTTATCAAGATCGGAATAAAACTGTTGATTTGTATAAAAAACATACAGACAAACAGACCCACCCACCCGACCAACCACACACATACATCCTTCTTTATATATATAGATAAAACAAACAAAAAATAAGTTATCACCAAGGCAATATTTTGCGTTGGTGAGTTCCTTTTTAACAGTTTGTATGTTTTAATGAAGCCTATAATGTGTTTCACATGATTTTTTTTGGATGCAACTTTTCGACCTTTAATAACAGTTTCAGCTTTATGTTGTGATTTGCCTTTTATCATGGTTGGAGTACTGACACAGACATTTCTTGTCGCAAATAAATCTTGTACCATTATTCTGCGATCAGCTATGATGAAATCACCGGTCTCAAGCTTTCTGGCTTCTAGTACTTTCCTTCTTTCTATAACCTGCCTGTCAGTGGTATTCCCACCATAACATTGTGAAATATAAGTTACAGCTCCAACGTGAGATATACTAACAACATATTTCAGGATATTTTTAGGAAGAAAATGTAGCCGATTGGGCTGATTTTATATGTACTTTATTTAATACCGAAAACTGCTTTATGCTATCTGTGTGGGGAAACGTGTCTGTCTGTCTGATTGTAACTCTAAATCTCCGAAGCTATGAAAGATTTTCAAAACCTGTTTACGTCAGTCGATGAATATGGTCCATAACACGAACCGGTCATAAATATTATTTAAATCGGTTCATTGGCACGTGCACAAATGGTACCTTCACGACCCTACCTAGCAATTTTCAATGGACAGATATATTAAGTAATATATCAAGTAAATTGTAATGACGAGATAAAAGCGGATATAAATTATAATTTTCGCCAAATGATAAATATGGTTCAGGAAATGAACCATTTTGAAAAAGGTTGTAATCGAAACAATGTCACGTGCTCTAATAGTACCCATATGACACCCTCAAAAATGTTCAATGATAAGATTTGGCATGTAATATATCAAACAAATTGGGATGATGTATCATGAACGAATATAACGTAAAATTATTGATAGGCCAAATTGGTTCAAAGACACCTGGTTTAGTGGAAACATTATAGTTCATTGGAACTTTAAATGCTAACATATGGCATGTAATAAATCAAACGGCTTGGATGTTCACATACTGTTATGAATTCACTGTCACTGTTACCTCATTTTCTTCGACAAACCATTAACATTAACCCCAGCTGAGGAAATTACACACATGACTGTGACTGATGAATGCAGTTACTCTGTGCGATTGCGCCACTGGACTCTACGCTTCCGGTTTCATGGATTCGTTTGCTTGAATGCTCCGTGTCGCCTGTTATTTTTATTGTTGTTGCAATGCGTTCATGCTGTGTTGTACTTAAACGTTCTAGACGCAAAGGAGGATATCAATTTCATAAGAATCCAGAAATGAAAGAAACGTGGTAAGCTGCAATTAAAAGATAAAACCTCGTTCGAAAAAGTTTTGTGAACCATCATATAGATGTGTGATATGCAAATTAAATTTCAAGCCCGAGGAATTCTTAGAAAATCCAATTGGATTAGGTAATGTAACGTGCTAGTAATTGACCCTGCAAGTACCCACACGTACAGCCTAACTGAAGAAGAAAACCCCAAATTATACGTAAAAAAAGACCACCCTCCCTTACTCTTTGTGTTAAACCTGTGTAGAAGAAAAAAAAACATCCCAAAAACTTCAAAAATATAAGAATCGACCAACTTAAGGAATCGGTGTACGATCCATTAAGTAAAGGAAAAAAAAACAACAAACAAATCCTTTTCATTAATTAAATCCCAACCTAATTAACCTTTGAACTTAATCAAATATTGGCCGTAAAGAAATAAACTAAATTCCAAATAAATATTTTTCTTTATTACATCAATTTTTTTTTGATAAATAAAGCTAGCTATGCTTAAGAGAAACAAAAAAAGTCCTGAGAGATGGAATAAAATAAAACAAACAAAATGAACCAGGAAAACAGCAGGTTTAACGAAGCCTCGAAGAACTAGGCAGACTCAGATGAAAATTACCACAGGCGGTGAGCCGGCCAGGTGGCCGAGAGGGCTGGGGCGTAGGCTTTCTAGTTCTCGAGTCCGCCTGGTCGTGGGTTCGAATCCCGCCGTGGGCTCGAATCCCGCCGTGGGCATGGATGTTTGTGTTTGTTCCGGGCTGCGTACAGATATAGCTTGTGTAAAAGGCGCAAAATGACCTTAGTAGTCGACGCCAAAGTTTCTAATAAATCTCTAACCACAGGCGGTGATCACGTAGAACCGTCAACTTGTCGAATGAAGTCCGAAGAACAAGGGGGTGTCGACAACTTTACCAATAAAGAGTAGAATTGGTAACCATAAAACGATCGGTGAGTCCAGTAGAAGAAAGTGAGAACAGCCCAAGCTAGGAAAACGGGACTTTAAGCATAGTCAAATAAGTAATTGGAAATAAAAAAAGTTGAAAAAATTAACAAGATAAAACAGAAATGCAAAAAAAAATCAAACAAACTTACATATGAATAATCAAGAAAATTAAAAAAAAATATGGATATTAGTGGTATAAAAACAAAAGCAGGAACCTCCAACAAACGATACCTAAAGGACAAAAAATTACGACTAATAAAATAATTACAAGATAAGCTTAAGAGACAACGAAGATAAACTGGTCGAAGGTGACTGACGAGAAGTAAACGAACAAAGGATGTAGAGCAGCACAGGAGGGAAGAACAAAGACGCAAACAAAGAGCGAGGTCCTGGAAAAGAAAAATGAAAGAATAAATAAAAAGATAAAAAAAAATTGAAATAAAACAAAAAATTATAAATAAAAGAAAGTCAAAGATTAAACCGTAGTCCGGTTAGGTTCACAAAAAAAACGAAAAAAAAATAATATCAAACACAAGAGCGTAATTTAAAACTAGAGTCCGAAACAGTAAAAAAAAAATGATTTTGCAATCAAAAGTTAAACGGGAAATGGCTTGAAATAGCTGGATACGTAAAATGGACTGATGAAAGTCGATCGGTTCATAATTTTGAAGATCCGTTGGCCAAAATAAGTAGCGACGGCAGATTATAAACCGAGCTGTCTGGGACGATAACTGGTCAACAACAATAAACCAAACACTCCCGATCCGAACAGGTATTGAGGAGAAAACTCGACTCAACTACGACGAGCGAAAGACTAAGTCCAAGTCCACCTAGGAAAAAACCAACCACGACGAATTCATCCTAAGCGTGGGAATGAATGAGCAATAGACACAATAAAGTGACAAGACAACTCACAATAAGCCGAACGGTAGTAAAGGGGTCGACATCGAGTCCAAATAAATAAACCCACACATTGATTGTGGAAGAATCTAGAAAACTAAAAGTTAGAGATTAGGAGACAATGGTTCCTCATGTCGAAGATCCATAGCTGCGATGGGACAAACTAAGTCCGGACTA
>JAHWFO010021369.1:19450-65819 GCA_023313115.1 Rhysida immarginata
AAAAAAACAACGTGACGCTCTAAAAAGACAAACCCCTGATAACAAAGGCAGTTAAAGAATCAACAATCGCACGCAAAAGTGCTGAGGAAAAAGAAAACGCGCACGCAATTCAAACAATCTTATTAGATACATATTTTTTTTGTTTTTTGAAAGAAAAATTTAAAACAATAAAGAAAAAATTAATTTCAGAAAATCTAAAAAAAATTTATAATTATTTCTACAAATAAATAGTGAAAACCGTCATTTCATGCTTTCTCCTCATCAAAAAAAATAAATTATTTTAAATCGTAACGACGAAAAGACAATTTGTAGGGTTTTTACTATCGTTTCATGGCCAAAAGAATCAACACTTAAGGAAAAGTGGAACAAGTTTTTAGATTCTATGAATCGATTGTTGATCAAAAACTTCAAGACAGCAAAAAAAGCATCTAAGTCAATGCTAAATTAAACACTTACCAAGTTTAGTTCACAAGATGAGTGAAAAATTAACTGTTCCCTTCAACCGCGAAAACAAATCGGTTTTAGAAAGAAGACAAAAATGTCGAAATCACAAATTAGTATCATATTGGCCCGGCCAGATCAGAATTAGAGGAAAGTAATTATATGCTTCCTCAAATCAAAGAAAGAACCGATACGCGAGGGATAGTTAACCAAAATGAATATTCATCCGTCTGGGACAAAAAAATAACATTAAAACAACGCGAACCGAACGCGTCATGTGTACCCTTTAAATATGTTAGGAGGGGGAACACGGTAACCTCCTAAGAACCAAACTAGAAGCGTCAAAAAAAACTTAGCGATCAACAAAGACACCTGTCTCTTACTGCCAGTCAACTAATTGGTTCCATTTCCACAGCGAGAAAGAGACAGGAACATCGGCTCAATCCTTTAGTGTAAAGCGCACAACGAGGAAGAGGGAAGCGCAACGCGAGTACCACAATCGGTCAACAAAGGAAAAACAGAGCAGCTAATGAACATAAACTCGTAGCAATTGAAGTTAAAACACGTAAACTTCCGTGTTTCACTAACCCGTTCGGAAAAAAAAACGGTACGCTACAGTATGTAAATATAATAGAAAAGCATTTTTTTTTAAATATAAAAAATATTTAAATTTTTATTCCAGGACTTGTTGTAATTCTTTGTATATAATATCGACGTGCTTATAAATAAACCATTAAGGAATGACATAACCAAGTACCGCTAATTTACACTAAAAAATTCGCGGAACAATATATTTAAAGCGCCCTATATTAACACTGTAAATTTCTAATATACCATAATGATACCACTAAACCAGGTTCCTTAAAAATCCAATACGTCCATCCAGGGCCTGTATGGCCAGAGGCCGACGAGTTGGGTTCCTGGATGGACCTGGATTCACGACTGCTGTATGATGGTCGCAGCAGCCGGGGGGGGTGAAGATTGGTAATCACGGATGGTCGCCCATCCAGTGACGAGCCGTGCATAATATTTGCTTGATATATTACTTAATATATCTGTCTATTGAAAATTGCTAGGTGGGGTGTTGAAGGTACCATTTGTGCACGTGCCATGAACCATATTCATCGACTGACGTAAACAGATTTTGAAAATCTTTCATAGCTTCGGAGGAGTTACAGTTACAAATAGACAGACAGACATACGGACAGACAGACAGACAGACAGACAGACAGACACGTTTCCCCACACTGATAGCATAAAGCACCTTTCCGTACTTAATAAAGTACATATAAAATCAGCCCAATCGGCTACATTTTCTTCCTATAAAAGAAAAAATACTCTGAAATATGTTGTTGGTATATCTCCCGTTGGAGCTGTAACTTATATTTCACAATGTTATGGTGGTAACACCACTGACAGGCAGGTTATAAAAAGATGGAAATTACTAGAAAACGGAAAGCTTGAGACCGGTGATTTCATCATAGCTGATCGCAGAATAATGGTACAATATTTATTTGCGACAAGAAATATCTGTGTCAGTACTCCAACCATGATAAAAGGCAAATCACAACATGAAGCTGAAACTGTTATTAAAGATCGAAAAGTTGCATCCAAAAGAATTCATGTGGAACACATTATAGGCATCATCAAAACAAACAAACTATTAAAAAGGAACTCACCAACGCAAAATCGTGCCTTGGTGATAACTTATTTTTTGTTTGTTTTATTTTATTATATTTTCGAAGGTCACTTGTTAAGAATTGTATTGTATTTGTATTGTCGACAAACACGGACCATTAACCCCAGCTGAGAAAATTGCTTTCACTGTGACTTTAAATGAATGCAAAGGCTTTTGATGCAATTCTCGGGAGTTGTTGTCGGCTCAGTAGCGCATATTCTTTTTGTTGACTCATCCAGTTAAGTTAAAATGGACTTCATCACTGAAAAAGACAATTGTGTCATCAGAAATGGTTTCGAGAAGTACCTCACACGTTTTCCTCCGGAAATTGAAATCGCATACAGAGAGTTCCTACACAACCGGCAGCTTGTAAAGCTGGTAATGAAGGTCAACGTGAAGAATTCGCCCCATTAAACAATCGGAAAGTCCAATAGCCAAATGCTTGCGCGTAGAATGCCATGGGGATCGCTAGATTGAAGCTCTCATTGTCTCAATGTTCACACGTGAACTGTTTTGTCGAGGGAATCCAGATATATGGCTTGTCGTACTCGATGTTGTGCCTGAACGTAGTGACCCATGAAAAAATTGATTTTTGGTCCGGAACACGGCCCAACAGGGTGTATTGAAGCACCGTCGAAAGGCGCGCTGGGTTGCCATCACAGATGAACCATTCGAAAAACAGGCCCAGAGAGCAAACGCTCGCACTTCACTGTTCCGAAGTAGCATGGTCACTGAACTGGAAGACAAATAAACTTTAGAACTACGCCTGTTGAATGAGAGCACTCTTCTCTTGCTGCAGCCGCTACTGAATTGCACACATTTCTGAAAAGGAAGTTACATTGCCACAACACGTATTATATGCAGATTTAGCATTGAAATTTTCATAATGGTTCCACAAAACCAGGTGCATTTGTACCAAGTATAATTATCAAGAATTTTGCGTTATATTAATTTATAACACATCATTCCAGGGTGTGTATGGTATATTACATGCAATATTTTAGCTTTGAAAGTTTCAATGGACCAAAATAAACCAGGCGCCTTTATTCCTATCAATAATTTGACTTTATATTCATTCATGACAATTCATTCCAAGTTATTCGGTATAAAACATGCCAAGTCTCAGCACAGAATGTTCCAATTAAAATGATGGTTCCACTAAACCAGGTGCCATTAAAACAATTTAAAAAATATCTTGCAGGGTCTATGGACGGTTAACATAAACGCGGCATTTTAAATAAAAACCCTATAAAAACCTCAAGGGGTCAAAAAGGAGGAGCAGGTTGGCCATTCTAAATCGCCCCTTAATGACACCAGGTGATCCGAGACGTAGTCCATCAAAACAGCCATTGATGCCCTTAGAGTGTGAGCCGTTGCTACGTCCTGTTGGAACCAAATGTCCCCTAAGTTCAATTCATCAAGTAGTGGGAAAATATTTCCTCCAATATGTTCACATATTGGTCTGAATTCACTGTCACTATTACCTTATTTTCTTCGACAAACACGGACCATTATCACCAGTGTGACTTTAGATGAATGCAAAGGCGTTTGATCCAATTTTCGGGGGTTGTTGTCGGCCCAGTGGCGCGTGATCTGTTTGTTGACTCATCCAGTTATATTAAAATGGGCTTCATCACTGGAAAAAACAGTTGTGTCCTCATGAACGTTTTCGAGAAGTACCTCACATGTTTTCCCCCGGAAATTTAAATTGCATTCGGAGATTTCCTGCACAATCGACAGCTTGTAAAAATGGTAATGCAGGTCGTCGTGAAGAATTCGCCTAATTGAACGATTGGA
Source organism: Rhysida immarginata (assembly GCA_023313115.1). Taxonomy (NCBI): domain Eukaryota; kingdom Metazoa; phylum Arthropoda; class Chilopoda; order Scolopendromorpha; family Scolopendridae; genus Rhysida; species Rhysida immarginata. The sequence goes on from JAHWFO010021369.1 coordinate 23,367, forward strand.
AAATCCAAGGGCAAACGTATGCTTGCGCGAAGAATTCCTTGGGGATTGCTAGATTGAAGCTCTCACTGCCTCGATGTGAACTCGTTATCTAATTGGCCGAGGGAATCTAGATCTTCGGCTTGTCGTACTCGTTATTTGTCTTAACGTAGTGACCCATGTAACACTTGAATATTGGTCCGGAACACGGCCCAACGGGGTGTATATAAGCAACATCGATAAGCGCGCTGCGTTGTCATCACAGATGAACCGTTCGAAAAATTGGCAGACAGCAAAGCTCGCACTTCACTGTTCCGACGCATCATGGTGACTGAACTGAGGGAGAAATAAACTTTAGAACTATGCCTATCGAATGAGTCCACTCTTGTCCTGCTGCAGATGCGACAGCCTGAATTGCACACTTTTTAAATAAGGAAGTTACATTGCCTCACCTTGCATTAAATGCAATTTTTTAGCAATGAAATTTCCACAATGGTATCACAAAACCAGGTGCCTTTGAAACAATTTTTAACTATCAAGAATTTTGCGTTATATTAATTTATAACACATCATTCTAATGTATTTGATATATTACATGCAATATTTTAACATTTAAAGTTTCAATGTACAAGGTGATTATAATTAAAGTCCCTTTGTAAAAATGCTATAAAAAAACAACCATGAGTCCGAATGACTTCAAATTTGGACTGAGCATTCTTGAAGAAAGGGCATTTGATATGGATAAGAAAAAAAATAGTTCCAAAATTTATCACTAGATGGCGCTGTAAGCGGCATATTATGCCTAGGAGGATTTGTACTATGCAAATTGAAAGATACGCATGCGCATGAGACATTGCATGTGTTATAAAAACGCAGGCCTCATGGCGTTCTCGTCATATTTCAATTCAAAATGTCACTTCTAGCTGAATCCGCTTCCGTTATGCCGCTTACAGCGCCATCTAGTGATAAATTTTGGAACTATTTTTTTTCTTATCCATATCAAATGCCCCTTCTTCAAGAATGCTCAGTCCAAATTTGAAGTCATTCGGACTCATGGTTGTTTTTTATAGCATTTTTACAAAGGGACTTTAATTATAATCACCTTGTACCATAATGATTCCGCTAAACCGGGCGTCTTTGACCCTATCAATAATTTGACTTTATACTCACTCATGACACATCATTTCAAGTGGTTTGATATAAAACATGCAATAAATCAGCATGTTCCAATTAACCATAATGTTTCCACTAAACCAGGTGCCGTTAAAACAATTTTATCTATCATTTATTTTACATTATATTCATTTGTAACACGTCATTCCAAGTTGTTTAGTGCATAAGTAAATTTCAATGGACCATAATGATAATATTAAACCACGTACCATTGAAAGTTTACGTTATAATAAATCATGACATTTTTATTGTGAACCGAATTTTATCGATGAATTCAAAGAGAGAGTGGTCTTACAAATTCATGTATTTAAGAATCCGAATTCGGAATTTCCAAAATCCAATATTTTTCAATAAATACTCACAGACTCTGCCTCCAGAGGACTGCTGTACCAAGACTTTGCTTGTGCTCTAAAAATCTTGAATTTCTGAAATTGGACTTCGGATTCTTAAAGACCATCAAAAAGTAGAATAGGAATGTCTGCAAGACCCACTCACTATCTATTCTTCTTTGTCGATTAAATTGGGTTGAAAACTTTAAAATTTCCACAGTTTCAGTCTCCTAAATGGTAGGATCAATTGAAAGATCGCCAAGAATAGAACATTTCTTTAATATTGTATACAAACTGAATATTGGTGACTTTTTTGACACCCTGTATTATATGCCATATCTTACCAATGCATATCTTACCATAGCTTAGCAAGCACTACATTTAAAATGCTCACAATAGATGGCGACACAAAATTGAATCTAAAGCTTTACAAAAGAAAGAAAAATTCTTTTGATATGGTCCCAATAGATGGCGCTTCCATATGAATGTCGATTTTTTATTGAATCAAATCGAAATTTTATTTTGAGAAACATCGAGTAGACAGCACTTTTCTCCTTCCTTTTAAGGTCATGCGTGCACAATTTCATCAAGATTGGAATAAAACTGTAGATTTGTATAAGAGACAAATATATATACATACAACCATTTTTATATACAGGGTGAATACAGGGAGCTCCATCATGCTGAAACCACGTGCGCTGATACGAGGCCAATGGTAAATTGTCAATGAAGCCTGTGACTACCACACTGAGAATTTCAGCACGGTACCGTTCCGCAGTCAGTGTTCCATCGTGAAAATACGGTCCAACCACAGTGTCATTTTACCATCGACACCACACATTCATTCTGCAGTTCACATTATGAGTTGCTTCTCGCAGACTTCGTGGGTTTTTGTCTGCCCAATGATGATGGTTGTGCCTGTTGATAACTCCATCCCTGGTGAACTGGGCTTCATCTGTCCACAACACCTCATGAATGAAGTTTGGATTGTCATCCAGACAGGTAAGTAACCAGTTGCAGAAGGCGGCCCTATCAACATAATCCAAAGGCAGTAGCCCCTGGTGACAATGAATTGTGGATTTGTGTGCTCATTGTAAGTATTGTTACTTCGTTAGATTTTTTTTTTGTTTTTCAGCCTTCGTGTTCGCGCTTGCGTGAGCTCGCTCGGTTCGAATTTTTTCGAGTGTTTTTCGCGTAGTTTTTTCGGAGGGGGTAGTTATTTAGGCAACGTTTGCCTTACACCAGGGTCAAGACGATGGCCCGTGGTATCTTTTCATTTAGCTCGGGCTGCAACCAACACAGGATTACTCTTTTATTCCGACGTGGTTCGAAGTGTATGTTTTAGTGTTATAGGTTTGCAGTAGCGTTTTTGCAGTATCAGAATGTTTCAGCCCACCTGTAAATTAGTGTTTTATATTTGCTCCACGCCCAAGGACCAGGGTGGAACTGTGCTTATTATCTTTTGGAGTAGTTCCCGTGCTAATTTTAAATGACGGACCTGCCTTTTTCTAAGTTTTGGGCTGATTTATTCAACATAGATGCCCATGAAAATTCATTGGACGGGGATGGATAATTGAATGTCAGTGTATGCTCATGAGCTGGTAGGATTCTTCGTACTTTATGTCATTATGCCATATTTGTATTTAGCATTTATTCAAGGACTACCTTTTATGGCTATTTGCCCGCAACAAAAATAGCAAGAAACTACCAATCCACTTCAAACTTTTATTCGAACGAATGCGTGTTTCGGCAGTCAAGCTGCCTTCGTCAGCCTATACAAGAACTTGATCTGTACAGATGAAGTTGAAGAATTAAAGAGTCATATTTATAGTGAGACAAAACTATATACAATCCAATTACAAAGGAAGTAGAAGCACAGACTAACGTCAATACAAACTGGCAGCATTCTTTGCATAGGGCACATGTTATCCCATTAAACAAAGAAATTATTGATGGAAAATAGGAAAGAAAAATCCACAGCCTGGGATCAAACCAGGTACCGTCAGCTCACCGTGCAGATGCGCCAGCCAATTGCGCCACTGCGGACATGGAAGCATTACGCTACCTGCATGCCTTTCAGCTGGCTGTAGCAGTACCCAGTTCGCAGGCTGGGACTATCTTTTCTACTGGCGTAATAATCGTTAGTGAATTTTATACACGCCATACCTGAGATGTTTAAATTATTTTCTTTCCTATTTTTCATCAATAATTTAAACACCTGGGGTATGGCGTATATAAAAATCCTCATAGAACATCCAATTATTATTATTATTATTAAACAAAGAAAGTAGAAGTTAGGAACTCCTAGCAATTTAAGAATTCGTAAAACTCAATGGCTATCTTGGAGAAATAGTGAATAGCATTGCCAGAAGAGTAAAACATAAAATGAACTGAAAAAACATCACCACACTGTTGAAGGAAAACACCAGGACAGGGAAATAATAATTATTAACTGGAGAAGCGTCTCCAAGCATAGGTAATGGTTTTTCAATGGAAAAATGGAAGGAAAAATGCGGGCCAGGTTCCCGTCTCCCATTGGGCTTTCAACCGTGACAACTTGGTTGTCTTTAAGACACCTTGAAACAGCTTGGCTGTCCGTCATGTCTGCGATAGCCCAGATGGTAGAGGCATCGGCCATGATAGTCGAGTTTCCTGGTTCGAATCCGGTCGCAGAATTTTTTCTTCCATTTTTCCTTTGAAAAATCATTACCAGGACAGGTGTTGACCCTATCCTACAATAAACAATTAAGTAGAGGCATGAGGAAGATCGCAAGAGAGTTTACAAGAGATCTAACACAAATGGAAAACAGTTAATGAAACCAAAGCAAACGATTCTTCAGGATGAGAAGCAAGGAATCTACAAACTACCTTGTTCCAAAAGTGATACGGTCTACTACGTGCAATTGAAAGGGGCAATAAAAACGAGGATAGGAGAAATCTTACCATACATCAGGAGTGACAAATTTGCTGTGTGGAGATTCGCGTACCTTGTTCTAGACCGAAAACATGACTATAGAGCAGAAGATTTTGAAATCATATACAGCACAAGTGACCCGATGTTATTAAACAACTAGGAGTCACATGCCATCACCAGCGAAGGCCCTGCCAGGTTAATGAACAATGACACAGACCGTTTGGACATAACACAACTGAAAGAAGTTGTAAAACTTCTTCATTTTCCCAAATTGACCAATAGACTGAATACAGGAGCCACAAGCAACGAACCTGGATTGGACTGACCAATTGGGCTTTATCTGCTATTTACTTTATAACTGGATTGTATATCCTGGATTCATGTTTGTCTCACTATAAATATGACTCTGTACTTCTTCCACTTCATCAGAACAGAACACTCTCTACAGGACAAGTTTTTGTCTACGTTGACAAAAGCAACTTGGCTGCCGTAATGCGCAATCGTTCGAATAAAAGTTTGATGTGGATTAGTGGTTTCTTGCTATTTATGGCTCCGTGTCTACAGTGACTGACTCCATTTCTTCCTGTATTTGCCCATTTTACCGGACCTTTGCTGTTTATTGCTCAGCTTATGCATCGACTCGTGTGCCGTTCTATTGGCCTCATATGTGCCTCGTCAAACTGTAACTTTCTGTAGCTGTTAGTTTGTTTCCTTTTGAGCACGTTCCTCATTCGACTTGACCTGTCCATCTCCTGAATTATCCGTTATGGTGCGCTCTTTATTGCTTATTTACTTTTACTGCTAATTATTTTTTTCTTCTTTTTATATTTTTGAATTTCAGCCTTTTAATAAGCCATTTGAATTTTTTTTCTTTTTCAGCCTGAACCTTTGTCCTATCCTGCTTTACCCTTGTTAGTTCTGTATGCTACCGTTATTTTTTGTTTCCCTTTAGAGTACCTCATTGTCGTCTTCTTGTGCCGTGGTTGTTTCCCATGTCGTCTCCTTGTCCTGTCTCTCCCCCTTCAGTTTTGCGGTATTATAGTTTATTTTTCTTTTATTTTTTTCCTTTGCTATATCGTTTTTTTTTTGGCTTTATTTTGGCGGTTTTTTTTTTGTTGTTTTTTTTTTTTGCTTTTTTTTCACTCTCTATTTTTTAGTTGGAAACTATTCAACCAAATCTGTGCTCAGTTCCCGTTGCTTGTCTCATTTTTTGCGGCTCAATGTTGAATGGTGTTTATTCCTGGAAGCTAATTAAGCTATTCTTTTGATTTTTCTATTAAATCAACCTGAACTTTTGACTCAGCAATTTCTTTGTGTTATTTACCATTTCAATTTATAGTTTTATTTAAGTTTTGATATTTTTACAAAAAACTTTTTTTTGCCTCTCATCGAGAAGACCAATTTAGAAGGATTGTTTTTAACTTCGTTTCAATTCCAAGCAAGATGGACCGTTTTTCCAGTTCGTTTTGGATAAAACAAACTCGTTTCTTCTTTTCCGTCAGAACCGCCAGTTCCTGCTAGCTCAGTTCAAGTTTTTTCTGACCGCAACCAACGAATTTTGTTATTTTTGTAAAAGATTGTTTTCTGCCTTTATTTATTTCTCTTTGAACTTACAATTGTAATTCACTGCAATAAGCCTTCAATTTTGTGCTTGATTTTCCCCCTTTTGTGTTATTGATCCCTTTTTACTAAATTAGTTGGCTGTTACTTTTGGGATTATTTGGGAGGATCCGTCATTTCTGTTTTACTTCTCTCCTCTGGTCTTAATTTATTTACCACTTATGACCTTTGCTTTAGCCCCTTGGCTGTAAGTGCCCCTTTAGTCACGCTTCAATAGGCACATTCAAGCTATCACGTTAATGTCGCTCCAAGTTGTTTTTGTGATTCAGTTCATTGGATATATTCAACTCGTCTCATTAATTTCGTCCCAGGATTGTTCTGTCAGTCACTCGACTCAACATATTTAACTCGTCTCATTGATATTGTCCTAGGATCATTCTGTCACTTAGTCAACCCGACATAGTTAACTCATCTCGTTGCTTTCGTACCGGGATCGTTTTATGATACTAAACTTCTTATAGGACTCCAATGACTTGGAGAGTGAAATGCTAGCATAAAACATTTTTCGTGTTACAGAAGTGACGCTGTTCCAACAATCTAACCTTCATTGTTTCCATCAAATGGAAAACACTGATTGGTAACATCAGAGATGGAGCATGACAACACCTCCTAGACAGAAGTCCTGATAACGCAAACGTCATACATTGTTACATCATCACTAGTCGACCAAATTTAAGGCTTATTATTGGTGGAAATAGGATTAACAGTGGTCGACTAATGGTCGACTCATGAGCATCACCACTGAGAGAGAAGGCCTCCGCATTTAAATGCATTACACAGTTACATCATCATAATGACTTCATTAAACCAACAATCATTGAGCTTTGAATTTTACAGAAAGTCTTCCCTCTGCAAAAATCAAATGTTTTACTCAAATTATTATCTATATTTATAAACAAGCAGAGGTAACCGGCGTTGCCAGCGATAATTACACTTGTAGGTAAAGAGAACAATCTCAAAAAATTAAATTATAACTCCCAATTGGTTAAATAATAACTCAATCAATACAGCACAGAGCAAAAGGACTATCCATTCTACGAAAAATATGAAAAACAGGAAGTCTAGGTGATATGCTGGGACTTTAACTAAACTCTCCTTGACGTACCACACCTCTGCAGAGCATCACAAGATACTTTAGACTCAAGATTGTTTGACCTTGATGTAGAAGCGCTTATACCCGCTTGCTCTCTTCGAATCTCCCGTTGTTCAGGCTTTTCAAATGCCCGTATAGCATTTCCTATTTTAACTTGCAGAGTTTCTCTGACCAATACTCGTCCTTTCTCTTTCCTTTCCAGACACATACATTTTTGTCAGCCGTCTAGACGTTTGTTCGGGAGCTCCAGGGAAACACGCGAGACTCCTTTGCCTCATCAATAGACGCTGCCTTATTTATGTCCTGTCACCATCATCATTTTATGCCCATTATTAATAGTTATCAGTATCTCAGTTTCCAAAATATTCACATTCACACAGAATATAGTCAAAATGCATTTTTATGAATTGTTTGGATCTGCTATGCGATAAAATAGGCTAGGTGATAACCCCCGCGTGGCTCAAAGGCTTTTGCTTTTTTGAATAAATTTTGCAATATCTCAAAAATAAACACATGCCAACGCCTAGAATTAATACAGTAAAAATTTATAATGAAAATTCGAAAAATAAAATTTTAATAGCTCTCAATGGATGGACCAATCCAAGTATGCCACAGCTAGCCTAAATAATTAGTCACGTAATCTTACTTTACATGTACACTTGATGTTCTTGCAATTACCACTCTGCTCTCGATGTCTTGAAGCAAAACTTAGCAAACTATCTCTTTGTGTAGTCAAGCAGTCGCCGATTCTTCTACTGACATGCATACCATTTGCTCAATACAGGACGGAGCTAAAGGAGTGCTTCCGTTGTCATATTTGCACTCTTTCTCAATAGCCTGCTAACTCTCTATTATCTCCAGTTACTGATCATTTTTAAATATTTTCAAGAATTTGTTATGTTCTAAGAACTCTCTTTTCTAAGAAAAGCCTGAATAACAGGAATTCTATGCATTGTTACAAATTGAAATTTATCTATATTGCACAAATTTTCCCTTTCATTGTTGATCATGAGATATATATTGTTGATCCCTGCATAGTGTTGGTGCATTGCGTGTTGATACCATTGTTGATACCTATTGTTGCACAAACTTTTTCTTGCATTGTTGGTCATGAGATATTTATAATTAATATGCCCTGCCATAAACATGAATATCGATTTCTTATCGATAGTTATTATTTTTCCGAAATCTGAGGTAGACAGTGACCTAACCTTCCTCATGTTTGAAGGTCCAGTATGCAAATATTTCATCAAGATCGAAATAAAACTGTAGATTTGTATTAAATATACACAAACCCACAAACATCGTTCTTTATATATATAGAAGAAGAGAACATCGACTGACTCACTGACTCATAATCTGCTGCGGCCCCTGACTCGAAACTCTGTCGGATTGGTAGCGTAGGGGCGTGCTAAGACGGAGTTTTTCGAAATTCGGAACCCCTGCCCTCTCAGGGGGGCAGAAAAGAGTTGCACGTTCGGTCGCCTAGCTACGCGTCCAATAAACGCAGATCTTCGAAATTTTGCAGGAAGGTTTCTAGCTAACTTGCCAAAAATACAGTTTCCCCGAATTTTGATATTCGCATTTTAAGGGTGCGAAAAAATAAAAAAAAATCGATTTTCGGGGGTGTTCACTAAATTTTCTGACAACTTGATGCAACTTAGCGGGGAATAAAGGTAAAGCTATGCAACTCGGAGGGAAGCTTGTCGAGGATATTTGGAAAAAACTAATTTCTGTCCTTTTTCGATTTTCGCATTGTGATGGGGGCCAGGAGGGCCCAAAGATTGAACCCCTGTTTTGTGTTTTTGACGTCTTACTCCAATGCGGAAATGCAGAGAGCTTCATAATTGAGTAGGAGTATGTAAAAGATGTATATAAAAAGAAAACATTCATTGGTTTATGAAAATCTTATATTGTGGGGGCGCCCCCCCAGGGCAGAAATCCAAAAAATCCCCAAATACGCCTTATTTTGATGTTTGCGTCCGGTCAACCCCACATTCTAGCAAATTCATGTGCGACTTAGATATTTGGACCAAGAATAATTCACTTTATAGGCAAAAAACTAATTTCTGCTTTTTTTTTCATATTTTATCCCTTTGCTCCTCCATAAAAATATGCGATTTCTCGCAGTTTTTCAAGTATTTCGCGAGTAATAAGAGGTAATATTAATGAAATTTGGGTAATGAAATTTGAGTAACTGATTAATAATTCTTTCATACGCCGATCACCGAGTGTTAAGTTTATCTTTTCGTTAAATTTGTATTTGAAGTTTTTTATTATATTTTTCGATCATGGTTTCCATTTCAATTTAGTTTCGTTTAATTTCAATTTCGTTTCGATCATCTTTCAGTTATGTATTTTCATTTCAGCTACGAATTTTGGATTTATGTTTCTGAAAAATGATTCCTGATCCTTTTTTGTGATTGTTTGTACACTTCTACGCAGAACAACTTTGAGGAATGGGTTATAAATTAATTATTCCTCGGGCACAAAATTGTCAAAAACAAAGCTGCCAGACTACTCTATGGTTCAGTCCGGCCCAGATTATCATGGTTTCAAGTTGCTTCACTTTGGTGGCACTGTTAACAATAGGATTCGAAGTCTATCTTTAATATACGTCATTGCGATTCATAGTCTATATTCCTTACCGAAACCGAACTTTAAGTACGTTTAATTCTTAACAGAGCCACAGACGAAAAACGCGACTAGACTTTTTTGCTTAGAGTTTCATCCTCTACATATCCTTAAATTTGTGAAACGTCATCCATTTACACCCTGTATTGAGAAGGATGTTTGTGGGTTTCTGGGTTTTTGGGTTTGTTCGTGTGCATTAAATAGAAATCTACAGTTTTATTCCGACCTTGATGAAATTTTGCATACTTGACCTTCAAAGCATGAGGAAGGTCACTGTCTATCTCAGATTTTGGAAAAATAAAAATTATCGATAAAAAATCGACATTCATGGTTATGGCAGGGCATAATAATGAGAAATATCTCATGACCAACAATGCAAGGGAAAGTTTGTGCAACAATAGGTGTCAACAATGGTGTCAACACGCAATTCACAAACACTCTGCACGGAACAACAATATATATCTCATGCCCAACAACGCAAGTAAATGTTTCTGCAACATTATGTATCAACAATGGTATAAGCACGCAATGCACCAACGTTATGTAGGCATCAATAATATATAACTCATGACCAACAATGAAATGCATAGGTTTCTGCAATATAAATCAGGTTCAATTTGTAACAATGCATAGAATTCCTGTTATTCAGGCTTTTCTTAGAATTGAGAGTTCTTAAAAGCCTACTTATAATTTTCTGGAAAATCTTTAGAAATCATCAGTAATTGGAGATAATGGAGAATTAGAAGACTATTGAGAAAGAGTGGAAAGACGAGAGAGGAAGCGGTCCTTTACTTCCAGCACGTATTGAGCAAATGGTAAGCTTGTCAATAGAAGATTCGGCGACCACTAAACTACACAAAGAGATGAATGGTAAAATTTTGCTTCAAGACATCGAGAGAAGAGTGGAAATTGCAACAACATTAAGTGTACATCTAAAATAAGATTACGTGAGTAAGAAATTTTTTATTGTAGCAGTGGTATCCTTGGCGAGGTCCATCCATTGTGTGTCTTAAAAAATGTTTTTCGAATTCTCATTAAGAATTTTTACTGTATTAATTCGAAGTGTTTCATGTGTTTAGTTTTATGATACCGCAAAATTTATTTTAAAAAAAGTCCGAGCCACGCCGGGATTATGACATAGCTTTTTTCTAGCACAAAAGATCCAAACGTTCGTTGATTGAACGTTCGTTGCCAAGAATTATTAAAAATGAGCATAAAATGATGATGCAGTGACAACATTAATAACGCAGCGTCTATGGATGAGGTAAAGGAGTCACGTGTGTCTTCCTTGAGCTCCCTATCAAACATCCAGACGAATGGCAAATATTTATGTGTCTGGAAAGGAAAGAGAAAGAACGAGTATTGTTCACAGGAACTCTGCAACTGAAAAGCTATAAGGGCATTTGAAACACCGGAGCAACGGAAGTTTTGAATAGAGCAAGAGCTTCTATGTGAAGAGTAAGAAAAACTTGAGTCTAAAATATCAGGTGATGCACTGCAGTGATGAGGCAAGTCAAAAGAGTTTAGATAAATTCCTGGTATATCACTTAGAATTCCTGTTTTTCGTATTTTTCGTAGAATGGATAGTCTTTTTGCTTTCTGTTGTATTGATTGAGTTATTCTTTAACCAATTGGGACTTATAATTTAATTGTTTGATATTGTTCTGTTTACATGTTTAATTATCCCGGGCAATGCCTAGTACCTCTGCTAGTCTTCTATATATAAAAAGAAGAATGTTTGTGGGTTTGTGTATATTTAATACTAATCTACCGTTTTATTCCGATCTTGATGAAATTTTGCAGGTAAAGAAAGAGAGTAAAATTTAATTAACGAGTGTGTTCGCACCCAGCATCGCAGTGCGTTTATTCGGACAATAAAAAAATAGAAATAAAGGTGAACTTTTTCGTATCGAGAAAGAGTGTTATTAGAAATCAAACAGTTAATAGCTCTTCTGCCTATTATTTATTGGAGATCTATAAAACATTTCAGCTAAAAACTAGCAAGAGTTGTATTGACTTAATTCCTCCTCTGAAATATTGAGACCCCTTGAATCAATTTATAGCCTCATATTTCTGACCTACGCATGTTTGTAGTAAAGCAATCAAACAGTTTAGAAACCTCTTGCGTCTTAGTGTTCATCTCCAGTGGACATCTATACGGGCGGGCAGTGGCAATTCCGTCGGACCCTTTTATTAATGTAAAAACATCACAGTTCCAAGTAGGAGACTAAAATAAACTCATTCACGCCAAACACCACCTAATTAAATGGTATAGTTGACAACTGCAACAATTGCTGAAAAACTTTACGATTTTATAGAATGTTTTAGTGACCATACAAATAAAGCAAATTCGTCACCTGTATGCATGAGCTAATTGAAAAATACCATGGACAATGAATGAAACTCTAAAATCCCAACAATATTCTAGATTAGTAGAGGACCCGGCGTTGCTCGGATAATTACTCTTGTAGGTAAACAGAACAACCTCAAAAAGCTATATGAAACCTCCAAATTGGTTAAATTACTCAATCACTACAATATACAGCGAACGGACTATACATTCTAAGAAAAATTCAAAAGATAGGAATTTACCTCTTCACTGAAAAATTCCATTGTAAGTGATATACCGGGATATGATTTACCGAAAAAAATTTTTCTAAAGGTTCACAATGGATGGACCTCTCCAAGGATGCCTTCGAGTCTAAATAATTTTGTATTCACGTAATCTTACTTTAGATGTAAACTTGATGTTGTTGCAATTTCCTTTCTTCTTTCGATGTCTTGAAGCAAAAATTGGGCATTCATCACTTTGTGTAGTCTAGCAGTCGCTGATTCTTCTATTTACTTACTTACCATTTGCTCAATACAGCACGGAGCTAAAGGAGTGCTTTCTCTATCGTCCTTCACTCTTTCTTAATACTCTGCTAACTCATTATCTCCAGTTACTGATCATTTTGAAAGATTTTCAAGAAATTGTTAAGAACTAAAAATTCTCTTTTCTAGAAAAAGCCTGAATAACAGGATTTCTATATTGCAAAACTTTTATTTGCATTGTTGGTCATGGGATATATATTGTTGGTCCGTGCAGAATGTTTGTGAATTGCGTGTTCTTAACATTGTTGATACTTATTCTTGCAAAAACTTTGTCTTGCATTGTTGGTCATGAGATATTTCTCAATAATATGCCCTGCCATAACCATGAATATCGTATTTATATCAATAATTTTATTTTTTCGAAATAACCTCATGCTTTGAAGGTCATGTATGCAAAATATTATCAAGATCAGAATAAAACTGTAGATTTATATAAAAAACAAACAAACAAACAAACAAACCCACAAACAAACAAGCAAACAAACATCCTTCTTCTCTCTATATATATATAAAGAATGATGTTTGTTTGTTTGTGGGTTTGTTTGTGGGTTTATTTGTTTGTTTCTTATGCAAATCTACAGTTTTATTCCGATCTTGATGAAATTTTGCATATTTGACTTTCAAAGCATGAGGAAGGTCACTGTCTACCTCAGATTTCGGAAAAATAATAATTATCGATAAAAAATCGATATTCATGGTTATAGAAGGGCATAATAATTAGAAATATCTCATGACCAACAATGTAAGGCAAAGTTTGTGCAACAATAGGCCCGTCCTGCTCGCATCAACAATGGTCAAAATGCGCAATTCACCAATAACAATGAGCACAAAATTATTCAAACATTTATAACAATGAATGTAAATGAAGATGCAATGACAGAACATTCTTTTCCAAGAATTATTAACTATGAACAGGAAATGGATATAATAGACGATATAGATAGGCCAGTCTCTCTCGATGAGGCAAAGTAGGTATATGTGTCTTTCTTCACCTCCCTAACAAACGTATTTATGGGCAACGCCGGGTCCTCTGCTAGTCTTCTATCTATATAAAGAAGGATGTTTGTGGGTCTGTGCGTCTATGGGTCTGTGGGTCTGTGTGTATGTTTTTTATACAAATCTACAGTTTTATTCCGATCTTGATAAAATTTCGCATACATGACCTTCAAAGCATGAGGAAGGTCACTGTCTGCCTCAGATTTCGGAAAAATAATAAATATCGATAAAAAATCGATATTCATGGTTATGGCAAGGCATATTAATGAGAAATATCTCATGGCCAACAATGCAAGGCAAAGTTTGTACAACAATAGGTATCAACAATGGTATCAACACGCAATTCACAAACGCTCTGCATGGACCAACAATCAATATCTCATGACTAACAATGAAAGGAAAAGTTTGTGCAAGTGTAGTTATCCCGGGCAACGCCGGGTACCTCTTCTAGTTATATATATGGAAAGAACAAGGATGTTTGTTTGTAGGTGGGTTTGTTATTTATACAAATCTACAATTTTGTTCCGATCTTGATGAGATTTTGCACACTTGACCCTCAAAGCATGAGGAAGGTCACTGTCTACCTCTAATTTCGGAAAATAAATAATTATTGATAAAAAATCGATATTCGTGGTTATGGCAGGGCATATTAATGAGAAATATCTCATGACCAACAATGCAAGGCAAAGTTTGTACAATAATAGATCAGTCGTGTTTGCATCAACAATAGTATCAACGCGCAATTCACCAGTAACAATGAGAACAAAAGGAAGATGCAATGATGAAGCAATCCTTTCCAAAAATTACAACAATGAACATAAAATGATGATCCAATATGGATTTGCTTCAATTTGTAACAATGAATAGAATTCCTGTTATTCAGGCATTTCTTAGAAAAGAGAGTTCTAAGTACCTAAAATTTTCTTAAAAATCTTTAAATTCTAAATTCGTTCCTTCGCAAAGCATGTTTCCTACATTATAATAGAATAAATGGTTTTGATTTTATACTTATATTTCTAATAATTAATCTATATATATAAAAATGAATGTTTGTTTGTTTGTTTGTTTGTTTGTTACGTATGCGTTCCTATACCATTCATCCGATTGCGATGAAACTTTGCACACGTCATCTTCAAAGCAAGAGGAAGGTCACTGTTTACCTGAAATTTCGAAAAAATAAATATTTTCGAAAATAAAAATGAATGTTTTTCATTTCAGTCAATAGATGGCGCCATCTTTTTAAAATCTTCTAGCGGATCTTTTGCTCGAGCTCTTTTTGGATTAAATTTTGCAACATCTGAAAGTGAATATTCCGACAAAGTGAACACATGAAAAAAGCTTAGAATTAAAAAAGTAAAAATTCCTATTGAAAATTCCAAATGACTTCTTTTAAAATGCTCCCAATAGATGGCTGATGTTGAAACAGCCACACATTAATCCCTGGCTTTTGACGGATTATTGTAACGTTGGCCTCATATCACACGCATTTTTTTTTTGCTTTTTCGAAGAGAATAGTCACCACAAAGCATTTCTTTCGCTTTCAAATCAATTATGCCACCCAAACGAAAAGCGATTGGTCGATCTACACTTCAAGCAAGAAAAAGAAAGGCATCACGAGCTTCAGAAACAGACGAGAAACGGGAAGCAAGACTGTAAACCGTTTGAGTACGTACTGCTCAAGCCCGTTCGTCTGAAACACACGAGCAACGGGAAGCAAGACTGCAAACCGTTCGAGTACGCACTGCTCAAGCCCGTTCGACTGAAACAGACGAGCAACGGGAAGCAAGACTGGAAAGCGTTCGATTACGCACTGCACGAACCAGACGAACACTGCACGCTAATTTAAATCTAGCTGCTTTCCATTACGATCCTAAAAATAATTATGGTCTTCATCCATGTGTGGTTATTGGAAAATAAGGGTTAGTCATAATGAATGTATTGATGCTGGGATAGCAACTGTGATAGGGGCTTTCAAATCAGTCATGGTCGTTGGACCTGGAGGCCATCTATTGGCGAATATAACATTACAGACGTGATTACATTACCTCTGCATTTATGTATGTTTTGAATGAATTCAGTGATTACATTTTGCGTAGTACAGTATGAAACTGGGGCATTCATTTTGACTTGCCCTGTACAGTAGAATGAAAATGATAGAATAGTCTGATCTGACATTTCTTCACCGCTGACTGTGGCCTTAGTACGCAAGCGTTTTTCATGTGTTTTATTTTTCCTGTTTATTCACATTCAGATATTGGAAAATTTCATAAAGAAAGAGCCCGAGCAACGCCGGGTATATCAGCTAGTTTACAATAATTCAAACAATCATCCTAACACTAATTCTTTAACTTTCGTACAAAATTCAATTAATATATTTAAGAAGTAAAGGGTTTTCTACATGTCTCTTATCTCTTTCCGATCTCGGGTCCACCAAATGACCAAACGCTTCAATTAGGGCAAAGCACAACATCCATCCCAGCTTAAAATTATTTAATCGAAAATAAGAGTTAATCAATGGTACTTGTAAAACCTGTTCCTCTCGTTTACGTACAGACCACAAGAAAATCTTGGTTAAATACCTTCTATTTATATCTAATTATTACTTATAATAAAGCATATAATAAGGTTTAATAAAGCATAAAATAATATTTATATAAAAGTGTTCAGCCTCTGAAAATTCAAACAATTTAATTATTCCACAAAAGTAAAGAATGTGTTTTTCCCTCCTTTCATTCCATTTCCTCCTTATCACTATATCAATTCAAAAGATGGAAGGGGAGCGTAGGTGGGGGTAGGCAGATGACCTTTCGCTAACGTGATTCCAAGAACTCGGCCCTATCAGTAAATTTTTATCTATACTAGTAAAGCGTGTGTCAAATCGCAACAACTGATTTCTTACTTTTCAAATCCCAAGTAGCTCTTATAAACTGTCATAAATATCTAGAACCACTCTCTCCGCCTACAGTCTTGTCACTTATACCCATATTTAAAATAATAATGCCACCTTATCCGACGATTCCTACTCCATAGGGATTTGTCATACTCTCCAAAATTCTCTCAGCCGGTTCTCCCCTTAAACACATCGCAGACGTCTATTCTCTGCGGTTTACTATTTGTTTTCTTCGCGACAAAATCTCTTATTCTGACACACAGGACAAATTTATTCCCTCAGACAAGCGGCAAGCAATTTTATTGACCTCCCTGCCTTTGCTGTTGGGTGAAGATAGGTTGAACGTTTTTTGACCGATTCGCCTGCCATATCCCAGATGCTCCCGCCTGCTCTCCCTGGGCCTTCATTTGTTTACTACAAAATTTCTGCGTGCGGCCTTCCCGCAGGCAGAAAAAGCAGACCATTCGCCTAGGTTTACGATTAGAAAACTGGCTGAAAATATGCCTGGTGCGAGTGCATCCAAAACAAACAATATCCGCTTGCATTCCGCGCTCTGGATTCCCCTCTCCCCGCAGTTGAATTTTGCGGCTGGGAAATGTTGCCTAAGGGTCTGCGATCACCCCTGCTTTAATTTCTTTCTGGGGTGCTGACATGGTTGCTTGGTCGGGCTGCTGTTTGTTTATAAAACTCTCCATTTCCTCCAATTTTAACTTTAAAATCTCGCCTATTCTTTGGCCATTTAGTGCATTAATATCTAATTCACTCTTATCCACTGCCAATTCCGAGTTTCCCTTTTCCCAATGAATTTAACCCAAGCTGATGCAATACGGTAGCAAACCTAAATTCCAATTCTTCCTCCTGCTCCGCATAAACAATTGCTTTATCTAAGGTTTCGGGTCTTGTGACAGAACAGTTCTTTGTAAGTTGGGGTGCAGTCCCTCCAAAAATTTTCAGCCCCTTACGACCCCCCCCCCCTTCCCCACTTTCTGCTTTTGCTTTGTAATTCCCCTCAACAGATGGCGCGGACGGCCGAAGCCGCGTGTAACAACCAGTGTACATATATTTGTCTCATACACAAATCTACAGTTTTATTCCAATCTTGATGAAATTGTGCATACTTGACCTTCAAAGCAAGAAAAAGATCACTGTTTACCTGACATTTGTCAAAAAAAATTTTTTCGAAATTATTCAATAAAAATCGATATTCAGATGACAGTGCCATCCTTTAGCGGCATTTTATAATAATTTTTCGTGCAGGATTTTAGTTTCAATTTTGTGTTGCCATGTATTGGGATTATTTTTAATTTATGATATAAGTATATAAGATTTTTACCAAATGAAAATTGTATTTTTTTGTTTGTTAGGTAGATATTAGTTGCATTTTTTGAAATTTAACTTTAAATTTAATGAATATAACATTTATCAGGGAATCAAACCAACACAAATAATAGTGGGATAGAATTAATTGGTTATAAATTGAGTAAAACTTATACAGGCAACATTATAAATTTAATTTTATGTTATAGCATTCTACACACAATATATAACTTATTTTATAAAATATAGACCCATAGTTCGTCAAAGTTTACTTATATATCAGTTTGTGCTAGGTAAAACAAAACTTAAAAGCATATAGAAACAGTGAATGTTGTGATGGATTATTAAACGGTTATATTAGCTCGAATATTTCTGAAATGAATGTTATATATCGAACAACTTATGTATCATGAATGAATATATCGTAAAATTAATGATAGTCAAAAATTGGTTCAACAGCAACTGGTTTAGTGGAACTTTTATGGTTCATTGATACTTTCAATGATAAGATATCGCTTGATATATATCAAAGAACATGGAAAGACTTGTCATAAATCTATATAATGTAAAATTAATGATAGTCGAAATTGGTTTTAAGGCACGTAGTTTAGTGGACCCATTATGGTTCACTGGAACTTTCAATGAAATGGCAAGCTTCATATCAGACAACATTAAATGACGTGCATGAATTTATATAACGTAAAATTAATTACAGTCGAAATTGTTTCGACAGCACATGGTTTAGTTAAATATTTATGGTTCATTAGAACTTTCAATGCTTAGATATCGCATGTAATATATAAGAAAACATGAAATGACGTGTCGTGAATGAATACAATGTAAAATTAATGATATTTGAAATTGGTTCGCAGCCACCTGCTTTAGTGGAACCATTATTGTTCAAAGCTAGGATATGGCATGTTATATGGCGTGAATACAAAAGTCTGTACCCACCCTTTTAATTTTGGAACCAAAGCAAATATGTCAATTTTGATGAATCCAATAAATAGGAAGTTGTGGGTGGCCTATCCCATGGTGCTCTTTTCATCATCCAAAACATGCAAATTAGGACACATTCAAAATTTAACTCAGAAACCGTAGGGGATAGAGAAAAAAACCCAATTGCAAATTTATTCAGCATAAAAAAACAAACAAAACAAAAAAATCATCCAAATCGGCCCAACCAATCACCCACAATCACGTGTTGAACTGTTTGTAGCTTACAGACATTCACACTGCACCAGGAAAACTGAATGTTGATTTTTCCACCATGTAAAGCATGCAAATCAAAAAATTAACATAAATTACCATACTCAAATTCACTTTGATGCGGAAAAGCAAATAAAAGGCATGTTTCAGTTGACAGAAGACAGAACAATTCCAGGATGGCAAGCTACACTGTTCGGAAATGGTCCACATGATCTGCTTTGAAGAGGCAAGGAGAATCCTACATGCTGCAGTAATGCTGGGTGCCCACTTAGCGCGACGATAGCGCGATTCTAACGCCAGGCGATCAATTCGCTTCTCGGTGCCCACTTGGCGCGACGGCCGCGTGACTGAATGCGCATGCGCTATCTACGCGATCATTTCGTTTCCCACTTCAAGATTTCGTGCTTCTAAAATCAGAATTGGATATTTCGTGCATACAGAATTGCATATTACTTGATAACTTCAATCAAATTTTCCGTAGCGATATCCGACCATTTCGAAGTAGGTGCTGCCATGATTCCATGTGCCACGTGATTCGAAAATGTTTTCTGATTGGGTGCGATGGAGTCGCGCGATCGAAAAGCTCTGGCATGCAGAGCTTTTCAATCGCGTTAGCTGCGCTACAGAATCGCCCTCGTGACGTCACTCTGCGCATGCGTGCTTCACAAAGCGATAGAATCGCGCTATCGTCGCGCTAAGTGGGCACCCAGCATTAGGTTGTATCGAGACAGATACCCTAACGATCGCCATCCATCTCGTCAAACAATGCGTCACATTATTTAAAGATTAGAGGCTACAGGGAATGTTAATGCAGAACGAGAACGACCAAGGGCATAAGGCGACGAGGATACAACATCATTACTAGTTCTGACTGCAAGGCAAAGTTTGTACAATAATAGACCCGTCGTGTTTGCATCAACAATAGTATCAATGCGCAATTCACCAGTAACAATGAGAACAAAAGGAAGATGCAATGATGAAGCAATCCTTTCCAAAAATTACAACAATGAACATAAAATGATGATCCAATATGGATTTGCTTCAATTTGTAACAATGAATAGAATTCCTGTTATTCAGGCATTTCTTAGAAAAGAGAGTTCTAAGTACCTAAAATTTTCTAAAAAATCTTTAAATTCTAAATTCGTTCCTTCGCAAAGCATGTCTCCTACATTATAATAGAATAAATGGTTTTGATTTAATACTTATATTTCTAAGTTACTGCAGATGTTGGGTACCATCAGAGAACTGTTTCCAACATTCTACACGCACATGATTTTCACCAGGAGTTACTCCATTGGATTATATTGCTAGGGCCGCCTTCTGAAACTGGTTACTTACCTGCCTGGATGATAATCCAAACGTCATTCATGAGGTGTTGTGGACAGATGAAGCCCAATTCACCAGGGATGGAGTTATCAACAGGCACAAGCATTATCATTGGGCAGACGAAAACCCACAATGTCTGCGAGAAACAACTCATCAAGTGAACTGGGGAGTCAATGTGTGGTGTGGATTGTATAATGGCACTGTTGTTGCAGCGTAATATTACGATGGAACACTGACTGCAGAACGCTACCGGGCTGAAATTCTCAACGTGGTAGTCATAGACTTCATTGACAATTTGCCATTGGCATCATATCAGCGCACGTGGTTTCAGCATGATGGAGCTTCTCCACATTACTGGTTTTACACAACTTGACTTTTTCTTGTGGGGATACCTGAACGACAAGTTTTATGCTGCGCAGTCTGCCTCAATGGAGAATCTGGTTCAACGAATCTAGGAAGTGTGCCGAGGAGTGACACAAGCCATGCTTGCCGACGTTTTGTCGTCAGTTAGGTTCCGTGCCCAATTGTGTTATGGTGCCCACGGTCGTCACATAGTGCCACTTGATGATTAACTTTTTTTTAAACTGTTTGAAGTAGCTTACAAACAGTTCACCATGTGATTGTGGGTGATTGGTTGGTCCGATTTGGATGATTTTTTTGTTTTGTTTGTTTTTTTATGCTAAACAAGTTTGCAATTGGGTTTTTTTCCTCTATCTCTTACAGTTTTTGAGATAAATTTTGAATGTATCCTAATTTGCATACTTGTGATGATGAAAAGTGCACCATGGGATAATCCACTCACAACTTCCTATTCATTAAATTCATCAAAATTTACATATCTGTTTCGGTTAAAAAAATAAAAGGGGGGTCAGACTTTTGTATTTACTTTGTATATCAAGAAATATAGAATGAATATAACATAAAATGAAAGTCTGTCGAAATTGCCAAGAAAGCAACTGGTTTAGTGTAACCATAAAAAGAACATAAGTTTAGATTTGTCGGCGTTATCTAATAATGAATTGGCGGAATTCCACAATTTCAAATTCACTAGCAGGTGGTTAATTACAGAAATAAGATTCGTGATATTTAAGTCAGAGAATAAAAAGGTAACATCATCAGCGTAAAATATAGAAGGAATAGGAGAAAGAGCCGTAATAAAATCATTGATAAACAAATTGAAAAGGAGAGGAGAGAGAATAGAGCCTTGGGGTAAACCTTGATTCCTGACAAAGGTTGTCGAAGCCTTATCGAAGAGAACCATGAAGTAACCACGGTCCGTTAACAATTCAGTCAACCAATTAAGAGGGAGGCCTCGACTATTGAAGAAAACAGATAGTTTGAAAAACAACAGAAGAAGTGTGATAGTGTCAAAAGCTTTGGAGTAATCTACAAAAAGCGTAGCAACATATTTGTTTGCAGACATTTCGGCTGATAAAAACTCTATACTGAACTGATTTTTATGTAATTTCAATTAGAATTTTTTAAGCTGAAACAAGCTGTGCATAGTATAAGCCAAAGTAAGAAGACTACGTATCCTCTTCCAAAGATAAATTATTAGAAACATTAATTAATATAGAAACGAAATTACCAGAAAATATAGCTTTGATAACTTTACCAGATAGGGAAACAGTATATAAATATTACATTTAAGGATCAGCAACAGCAATAGCATTAGATCAACGTATGCGACTTTTTATTGACATTGCATTAATTACTTATTTTTATAAATTTGACTTATACACAGTAATTAGCTTACCAGTAAAGATGTCTAATATTATGCTTAAAAATTTCTAATACTTTTATGCACGTGCACCCTTTTTGCTATTTCTAAAGATCAGCAATTATATTTTACAATGAGTTCATCCATCATTGAGCTATCTTGATCTATTTTTAAGATTTCAAGCCTTAGTTACAAATTTGCATTGTTTGAGGCAGTAATCGAGCTATACAAAAATAATATTCCTTTGATAGTGGATCTTTAGTGTAGCTAAGTATAATTGATTACAGGTGCATGTCCAACGCAGCAATCCAAAAATTCCCAAGAAAGCCATAAGTTGAAATTTATTTTAACCAGTTAAATTTAGATCCCGAGCATGTGTGTTGGCATTATACTGACCATTATTGCTCTTATTAAATTTGAATTCACTCATCGAATGAGACATTAAAGAAATATCTAATCATACATAAAGTTATTAATATAATGAGCAAATTAAATTATCCATTTCTTGATTACTTAATAGAGAAATCACAGTATATGCCTTTAGAACAGACACAGTTTCATTGCTTGATCTCAAAAAGAGAACTGAAGCATTGACACATAGGAATGCTACTGATGAGCCAGGAGTTTCACCTTATAATACTGTATCTATAATTTTCATTGTTTTATTAATCACCATTCCTCTTATTTTTACTGGGAAACACGTTTATTTTGCAGCACTATTGATTTTGATTTCCTTGAAAACGCACATAAAACTTATGCTAGCATTATTGTGAACACAAATTTTGAAATGAGTAAGAAAATTTTATTTTCGGACTCGGAAAAATAGTGTCAAACAGAGCCTGTTGCTTTGCAGGGCTGTACCCAGGGGGCTCGGGGTACCCCCTCTTTTTAGAGAAAAAGGATAAACCCCTTTCCCCCCCCCCCCCCCCGAAATAAAATTCTAAATCACTTAGCTGTTCATGTGCTTATAATCGAATGTCATAAGCACCCACTCCCCCAGCTTTGGAGACCTTATTCACTAAGTAATTTTAAATTTATATACTTTTTTGCATTTGAGCATAAACGTTGGAGTTCACTAACCATACCAGAATTTACGAATGGCATATTAAGAATTGTCAGATTACTTACTATAAAATTAACATTCTCTCTCTAAAAAGATAAATATGCCAGTTTAAAATACTAACCTTTCGACTCGTTTAAAATTTACTGCTTTGAATTGTTTCCTAACTTAAAATATCGTTGCTAAAAATTACTTTATATAAGATATGCTTTTTATTATGTATGATGTATGCCATTGACCATTTTGAGTAAAGCATTAAACATCGATGTTAACTGGATATATTATATCATTGATGATTCACTAATTTTCTATTTGCAGTGCTTTTTTTCTTTCAACATAATAACCTAGATGAAGTTGCAGTTGAAATGATAAATTTCAGAAAGAGTGACGCCTTTAAAAGTAAGTGCTCTTATTACATTGGCAGAAATGGTTTTAAGAGTAAAGCATTCTTTTGAGAGCGACTATATTCTCCACTTCTTTAGTGGAAATATTTGGATAGATATAGTAAGGTGAGTGTCATATAGACTTCAGGCTAATAAATGAAATGGTAAAATTTTTGGAATAAATCATATTCAGTAAATTTGTCAATAATGTGTACTTGGTGTGTATTCATGCACGAAGTTTTAGGTTCCTACTCTTTTGATCGTCCTTCTCTTTGCCGTACCATGTGTTTTATTTTCGTACTTCAAAATTTAACTATCAATAGTTAAGTGTGCCTTTTTTCTGTTCGAAAAAGCTTCTCTCTGCCTCTTTAGTTTTTAATGAAACGAGATATGGAAACATTACAAACCACACGTTGTTAAACCACTGAACATCCTGGACTTTTTTTAACCCTTAACAACGAGAGTGAGGTCCATTTGACCCCAGATAGTAACCCGTTAGTGAGAGCACTTTTGATTGCAAACAGATGGTGACAAGCTACTGAGTAATCTTTGTTCCACAAGTAATCTCTCTGAAGCTGCAATATGTGAAGTTGAATGGCAAGAATACATCAGCAATATTGCGCTGGGTGTATCCTAAACGTCACTGACTGTTTAATGTAAAAATATTTTGAAATTACATGTTTATTTATGGGTTTTTTCAACAGTGAGTCGAAAACACCCACTTAGTGAAAAGGAGTTGAATTGTTGAATTGGGTGCTGAATACTATCTCTGAGGATATACAAACTGACATTTCTGAAGTAAATGAGAGCTGAGAGGAATATATTCTAAATAAATATGTCCCTGATTTGAATGCTGAAATCCCCAGCAGTGAGAGTGAGGACGAACATAATATGCCAATCCCAGTGCAAAATATTATTATTGTAAGAACAACAGCTATAAATGGTCTGCAACTACACTATCTACTAGTCGAACTCGAAAGCACAACTTTGTACACTCACACGCCAAAAGTTATGGGATAGCACCTAATAACGTGTGGGACTTCCTCTAACCCAGCAATGCACATGTGGCATTAATTCCACGAGTCAGTGAAGATATCTGAAGATCTTGTCAACCATTCTGACTAAAGAGCTTCCCATAATTTTCCATTATGGAGTCACCACAGTGAGCTTGCACTGTGTATGCTTAATAAATTGGTTTCATGGCCCTATCGGGTCTGCGCCACACATGTGCGCTCGTATCAGCTCGTATCAGCTAGAATCGAGATTCATCAGACCAGAACACACGTTTCCAGTTGTCAAGTGTCCAGTCCTGTGTTCATGGGTCCAGGAGAGACGTTACTGATGACGTCTTGTTGGTAACAAGGGCACCTTCATGGATACCACACTTCGTTGCATAGTTCGCATGGATACAGCTCTAGTGTCATCATTGAGAAGGTATGGTCGACCATTGCGTTGTTGTCACTGAATTCGAATGCCAACTCGAATTCCGATGACGTTGGCTTTGCTCACGTATCTTCTACCACTCGAAGAGGAGTGCGAGGCAACATCAGCAACGCCATTAGAGCCATCATAGCACCACGACCAATGAGAGCGAGGATTGCGATTGGCGCGGGAGAAGCAGAGAAAATCAAAGAAGAAAAGAAAAAGCATGTGAGCAGCCAAGGGCAAAGATCTCTGATTCCGAGTTCGACTTTAGAGAATCTGCTGATACGGGCAATGAACTCTGCGTGATAGACTGGCTCGGAGAAAAAGCAAAGCTATCGTCGGAGACCAGTCAAAGGAGACAACTGCTTCGTGGCCAGCAAAGATGCTCTGAAGACGCGATGGAGATTTCGCCACTGTGGCAGCGAAAGAGCGGAGCCAGCAGCTTTCCTCCAAAGTTATGTGTTTTTGAGAGGCCGCAAGTATTCTGAATGTCTATCGAGGACCAAATGACTCTTTAATTGTAGGCAGAAATGCCAATTTGTTCAGAACTTACTTCAGTGAATTCAGGTATCGTGAGTTAAGTTATGAAACGCCCATCCGTGGGTTATGGCCAGACCGTTTAATGGCATATGTTTGCCATGATATGGGTTTCACCATAACCTCGCCTAGTGTTTCAATAGTCCGTTCGCTGCCTTAGCCTTTTGTCATTCTGGTTGTAATTTTATTGGTATTGCTATTGAACGTTTAACGTTACAGTTATTTATAGTGCTAATTAATTGTTTTATTTTTGTATGTAGTGTCTAATTGAGTTATTGGCGTGAAACGCGTTTACTAATGCCTACCTATCGTTAAAGACCTTGAAGCACTTGCCTTATTGAATTGTGTTTGTGCTAACTTGTTATCAGTGTAACAGCTGTTTAACGCTGCAACCGGACTATATTTTTCTCCATCAAGAGACTTTGAACTATTGTTTTATTTCAGAGCACGAATTCGCTCTGCACCTAAGTTACGCTTTATTGTTGCAGGTAAGTTATATTGTAGCAAGAAAAAGCATTTATGATCTATAATGATTTGTTGTAATAAGAGTAAGCCTTTTATTCATTTATGGTTTAAATCCCATAGCTATTATATTAATTTATCATGTGTGTCGAGGATATACTATCAATGATAAGCTGGTTTTGTAAATTTTAAGCGATATGAATGGTTCTTATATAAACTAGTATTCGCTTAAGAATGATTATTGCTATGTATTATACAAACTTGTTAGTTGGAATTTGTTATGCAAGCTTAATTAAGATAATTTTATGCTGTATGGTCATTATTTTACCTCTCATCCATCGTTGTTGGATTGTCACTGAAGCTTCAACTAAGTGTTGTCGAGTTTGTGACTGTTTGTGATTTAAAAGTTTATAAGGTTTAATCCCAAGCTTTATTTTCAGTTAAGACTTTATTTTTGTATTATACAATAAATTCTTGTTTTATTTTAATCCGTTCACTGTCACTTGATCATTCAGACTTCCACTGTGCCTCAGTCCAGCATCTTCAGGTTTTCCATGTTACAGTGACGGTGCATGGTATCTGAGTGGTGAGACCACAGGCCTGATATTATTAATAATTTTTTTGTACCTCGTGAAATATAAATGTACTAATTCTAGAAGTGTGTACTATCTGAGTGGTGCGGCTACAAGCCTAATTTTATTTTTAGTGCTAGCGGTTTTACAAGTGTTATTTTGTGTTTGGTGTGTGGTACCAACGCAAGAAGTGTATCGTCTACAAATATCGCAAGAAGTGTATCTTCTACAAATATCGCAAGATGTGTATCGTCTACAAATATATTCTTTTGCAGTGAGAGGAGTTTAGAGTTTCTGCTGTGCTTTTACATATTGTGGCCGGAGATTTTATATTTTTTTCTATCTGTGAAGTGCATAGTGGCAACGCACAGTTGCCAGCAGGTGATTTGTTTATACAGTGTTTGGTGATATCAATTATTGAATTAGTGTTGGCATGTGTGTCGGGCCTCACGCCCAGTGGTAATTATAATGCTTCGAGCTTGTGAGTGCACCATGTCAAAAAAAGAAGAAATCGTTCTGCTTGCTAATGGTGTTTCCTTAAGAATTGGTGTTTTAGTGAATGCTTTGGTATAGCATTGTTCCGTGTATTGGTGTTCTTAAACGAGCATTGGCTTGCGACCCTATTGTGATGGTGTGACAGTGTGGGCCAGGCAAATAGCGTTATGGATATGGAGGCCATCTCGGGACAACTGGGTGATCTGACGTTAGCCATATGGGAACTGCGTACAACACCGATAAAAGATGCTGTACGAAATATAGTTTCCCACTTTCAGTAGCAAGCCTTGGGAGGATTCTGAACAATTTATTAAACAGGATATTCAGTTTATTTATTAAACAATTTATTATATTCGTCATGGTTGCCCTTTGTAAGCAGGTTATTCAGCAGCAATACGTGCAAGTCATGCAAGTAATACGTGCAATACCTGCTTACTTGACAGGGGCCATGGCGGTATGGTATACGAAGTTTGTGGCTGCCAAACCTCTAATATTGTGGGATTTCTTTCAAAGAAAATTCCTTGAAGTGTTTGGCAGAGGACAGGTCGAATTGACGAGAAAGACGGTGCTACAGCGACTTAGACTCAAAGGGCAAGACATCGCAGAATACGTGACGAAGTTCCGGAAGATTGCAGGAGGCTTGATAAACTCCTCCCAAACCGACAAGGAACTTTCTTTCTACAGGGACTTTTGCACCGAATAGCATCACAAATCCGCATCAAGGAGCCCTCTATGATAGAAGACTGTATGGCCTTTACAGAAAAGTGGTTCTGCGCCCATGCTGGAGGAGAGGCAGCAGCTGAGGAGCCTATGCAAATCGATGCCATTTCACGCCAGACAGGCGCTAAGCGGAATACTCCACAAGAGCGGTGCAGATGCTTTGGATGCGGACATATGGGTCATTTGTGAAAGGACTGCTGCCAGAAGAGAGGGGAGTGACCCATAGCCAAGAAACCGTCGGCACAAATAAATTTTGTGCACAGCAGTACTGCAAATTAGTTGTGTGTGATCGACATATCTATCAATGAGACTGAGTGCAAAGCGCTCGTCGATACTGGAGCAATCGACAACTATATAGATACCAGATTATGCAACAGGCTGAAACTGAAGACGACAACTTTAAGCCCTACCAGGTCCATCCAATGGTCAACCGAAAATGATCACTCACGCCACATTGAGAGTTCCGGTGAAATGAGGAAGATATCAGGATTATATCAATTTTCATAAGAGATCATAAAAAATCATGACATTATTCTGGGCTGGAAGTGGATGGACCAAGCAAACATACTTTTTGATTGCAAAAAAAAGGTGCGCCACCCAAATCAATGAAAAAAATTTCCTGGCTACCCGATGGTCTTCAGGCGGTGACGAAAGATTTATTTCCATCAAGGAACTGTGTTATATACTGAGAAAAAGGGAGGCGAGCCCCGTTTATGCCATCTTTGTCCGAAGTCAACTGGAAAAAAAAATTGCTTACTTTCATCCAAAATGCAAGAACATCATAAAAAATTTCGGGGATGTGTTCAATGAAGGGTTACCTCCTGAGCAAACAACCCAGCTTGAGGTACACTTAGAGCAAAACTTCATACCCTTCAATTCTGTGCTATACCCATTGTTACAAGTCAAAGAAGAGGAACTCCACAAGACTCTGCAGGAGTTAATAGGTTAGGGGCTCATCCAACCTTCTACCTATTATTTTGCGTCTTCTTTCCTATTTGTAACCAAGAAAGACAGAAAGCTGAGGCTATGTGCGGACTTCTGGAAGATAATTAAGATGACGAGGGAAAATTTCTATCCCATCCCTCGCACCGATTCCCTAATCAAAAGGCTGGAGAAAGCTAAGATCTTCGCGAGGCTTAACATCTTGCAGGCGTATCATCAGATCCGTATGCGATCATCGAACATCCCGCTTACAGCCTTCAAAATGAGGTTTGGGCTCTTTGATTACCGGGAAAATGCCCTTCGCTCTCAAAGGTGTGGCTGCGACGTTCGCCAAGGCTATTAGTGAGGTGTTACAGGGTCTCATTAACAGCGGCGTTTTGGCCTTCTTCAATGACATCCTCACATATGCCCAAAACATGATGCAATTTAGGGAAAGATTAAGGAAGGTGCTCCAGCGACTCCGAGATAATGTATTATACTTGCGCCCATCCAAATGCCAAGTAGAATTGGAGGAAGTGGAATACCTGGGATTTAAACTATACAGCGAGGGCAAACCCTGTGAATCTAGATTAACTCGAGCGATTATCCAGTGGCCGGTGCCTAGCAACGTCCATCAACTAAGGTCCATTTTAGGAAAAGCTCAATTCTACCAGCATTTCATCATCAATTATGCCAGAGTGACAAGACCTCTATTCGACTTGTTAAAAAAAAGATTCTCCCTATAAGTGGGAGGCACCTCAGCAGAAGGCGTTTAAAGAATTAAAAAGAGCATCCACAAGCCCGCCCATTTTGAAGATATTTAATCCTGATAAAGTGATGTGATGCTTCGGAAGAAAGCTATAGGTGCTGTCGCCATACAGGTGTATGGAAGGGAGTTATTTCCCATGTTATACGAATCTCGACGTTTTAGAGCTGATGAAACCCATTTGTCGATTTATGCCAAGGAGCTTTAGGCAGTCGCCCATGCCGTGAGGCTCTGGAGGCATTATGTTCAGCAAGTGGCGAAAACAGAGGCAGTGTCAATGCTCTTAACACAAGCTAATTTGTCTAGACTTCAGGCTCAAGTGCTGCAGCAGGTAATGGACTTCAATATCACTCTCCGTTATAACAGGTCGGAAAATAACATTTTAGCGGATGCTTTTTCTAGGTCCTTTTACAGAACAATCAACGCCCTGTACACAATCAACACGCAGGAAGATCTGCAGTTGAGGCTGGCGAGCGTGTCACTAAATTCAAATACCAACTCGAATTCCGATGACGTTGGCATTTGCTCTCGTTCTCGAATCTTCTACCACTCGAAGAGCAGGGCGAGGCAACATCAGCAATGCCATCAGAGCCATCATCACGCCTCGACCAGTGAGAGTGAAGATTGCGATCGGTGCTGGAGGAGGAGAGAAAATCGAAGAAGTAAAGAAAAAGCATGTTAGCGGCCAAAGAAGAAGGTCTCCGATTCCGAGTTCGACTTCAGGGAATCTGCTGATAAGGGCAATGAACTCTGTGTGATATACCGGCTGGGAGAAAAAGCAAAGCTGTCGTCGGAGTTGATGGAAAACCAGCTGTCGAAGAAGACAACTGCTTTGTGGCCAGCGAACATGCTCTGCAGGGAAGCAAACGCGGTGGACGATTCGCCAGCGTGGCAGCAAGAGAGCGGAGCCAGCAGCTTTCCTCCACAGTTATGTATTCTGGAGACGCCGCAAGTATTCCGAATGTCTAACGAGGACCGAACGGCTACCTTAGTAAGTGCTTCTTTAATTGTAGGCATAAATGCCCATTTTATTCAGAATTTACTTCAGTGAACTCAGGTATCATGAGTTAAGTTATGAAACGCCTGTCCGTGTGTTATGGCCGGAACGTTTAATGGCATATGTTTGCCATGATATGGGTTTCACCAAAACCTCGCCTAGTGTTTCAAAAGTCAGTTCGCTACTTTAGCCTTTTGTCATTCTGGTTGTAATTTTATTGGGATTGCTATTGAACGTTTAACGTTACAGTTATTTATAGTACTAATTAATTGTTTTATTTTTGTATGTAGTGTCTAATTGAGTTATTGGCGTGAAACGCGTTTACTAATGCCTACCTATCCTTAAAGACCTTAAAGCACTTGCCTTATTGAATTGTGTTTGTGCTAACTTGTTATCAGTGTAACAGCTGTTTAACGCTGCAGCCGGACTATATTTTTTTCCATCAAGAGACTCTGAACTATTGTTTTATTTCAGTGCACGAATTCGCTCTACTCCTAAGTTACGCTTTATTGTTGCAGGTAAGTTATATTGTAGCAAAAAAACGCATTTATGATCTATAGTGATTTGTTGTAATAAGAGAAAGCCTTTCATTCATTTATGGTTTAAATCCCATAGCTATTATATTAATTTATCATGTGTGCCGAGGATATACTGTCAATGATAAGCTGGTTTTGTAAATTTTAAGCGATATGAATGGTTCTTATATAAACTAGTATTCGCTTAAGAATGATTATTGCTATGTGTTTTACATACTTTTGAGTTGGAATTTGTTATGCAAGCATAGTTAAGCTAAAGTTATGCTGTATGGTCATTATTTAACCTTTCATCCATCGTTGTTGGATTACCACTTAAGCTTCAACTAATTGTTTACAAGTTTGTATCTGTTTGTGATTTAAAAGTTTATAAGGTTTAACCTGAAGCTTTACTTTTAGTGAAGTCTTTATTTTTGTATTTTACAATAAATTCTAGTTTGAATTTAATCCGTTCATTGTCACGTGATCATTCCGACTTCCACTTTGTTTCAGTCTAGCATCATCAATTTTCCACGTTAGAGTTGTCCATGGTGGAGGTAAAGCCATCTATTTGGTACTCTCGGTAGACTCTTGAAACTGTGGATTGTGGGATGTTGAATTCTTGAGCCACCTTTGATAGTGAATGACCCATATGTTGTGCTTCACATACCAGGCCAAGTCGAATTCGGACAGTTGTCATCGTGTAGCCATTGCCACACTGAGCACCTCACCCTTTACTTATGACAGTGTAACTAAACCTTTTCCCATCGGCTTCAGCAACTACTGGGTGCGTCGACAGGTGATGTATAGCTGAACATCTTAGGGTTTTACAAACTAGGACATCCACTAATATCCTAAGATGTTATGCGCCCTGTGCTCAAGGGTTAATGGCACTTCGGTCATAGTATCTTTAACAGAGCCTCCTGTCTACTGGCGACACTCAGGAGTAATTTGCCTTATCGCGGTATGCAGACACCCCAGAATGGACCGTCAATCCTGCATTTATTACTCCAGTTTAAGAATAGTAATACACCCTGAACTTCCTTTGGTGGCCCCTAGGGATACGAGAAACTAACAGCTGAAATTGACATGACAGAAATGCCCTCATTTATATCAACTGAACCCAATCACGCTGCTGCTTCTGAACCTTACCTGCCACATGCTTTACAGCGTGCAGCCTCTTGAGAGGATAGTAGCACAATTGTGTTCAAACATACTCCTACTGGTTTGGCTAAACGTCGTAAATCAAGGAAGAAAACAGTGAGAGGCACCAATGTTGGAAAACCTAGGGTCCACCTGACGCCCACTGTAAAGGAGTACAAGCAACAACCAAAAGACCCAGATCTGAGACCAATACTCTTCAGAAGGCAAAAAGCACGTGACGGAGCCCAAATCTCAGACTTTTTCCAAGGCTTTAACAACTAATAAAATGGTTATCTAGACAAGCAGCTCAACAATCAGCATTTGGAAGCTTATCCAGGAAGAGCTGATGGATTTTATGGGGAATATGCTTTTGGGCACTTGACCTCAATTTAATTATTGTCGCTTGGAAGCTGGAGCATTTATTTTGCTCTGGCAGACCAAGTTACTTCCGAATGGCTGATTACACAACAGTCAAGAAGAATTATCCCGGGGGTGGGTGAGGCGAAGATACTCTCAAAGATAATCTTAAAGCTCCCTAATTTTTCAGGAAATATTCTGTAAAAGAAATTCTGAAAAAGATTGAAATCCTGAATTAGAATCTGACTTCAACACAATGGGGTATTTTGAATCTCAAATTTGAGAATCATGTAGTTACCACTGCGTTGGCTCTTCCCGAAATGAATGCAAGAAAGATTGACAATGGTTCTTATACATTGGGCTATATCAGATCCAAGCTAAGGTTTTAGGAAAACCTTCCACATCTTCACCACCAGATGCTGTGGTGCATTCAAGGAAACCTGCAGCAAAGAAAACTGGTGGCAGCCTACCTCAGTGGGACTTTTCTTGCTGAGCACATTCACATAGCTCTCATTCAAGAACCTTGGATTTCCAATGGTGGAATTAGAGGTTTGAGCAACTGTGGAGGTAAGCTGATTTATGACCTTTCATGCTCATTTCCCCGAGCCAGTTTATTGGTAAAAAATAATATTAATGCTTTGCCTATGTATCAACTGTGTTCCAGGGACTTGGCTGTACCAGAAATCACCCTTCGAATGGAAGGGAGAAACCAAGATATTATTATTGTCTCAGGTTACCTTTTTTCGAAGACATTACACCGATAAGTGACGACTTAAGAAGAATATGGGAAAATTCGATCAGCCATAACGTGGAAATCGTTTTTGACTCTAATGCAAATGCTCACCACATATTGTAGGGGGAGCTCTAATACTAATCTGAGAGGTAAGTTTTTATTTGACTTCATCTGAGAAATTTTTAATCTAGGTAATAAATTAACCTTCATCACTTCTGTATGAAGAGATGTAATTGACATCACTATTGGTTCTTCCAATATGAGTAAATTGATCTGAAATTGATATGTTGATGGGAAGCAATATTTGGCTCACTACCAATATATACATTTTTCTCTTTTGGATGATGATGACTGCGATACGACTTTTAGGGATCCTAAGCAAACGAATTGGACTCAATTTCGTGAGGACGTTCGTTCGGCGTTTTCCGGACTTCCGATTAAAAATCTTGATACATTTGACCTGGAATTGTGTGTTAATGATTTAGAACCTGCCCTGCTTCAGTCGTATAACGAATATTGTTCCTTCCTGAGAAAGAGAAGAAGATCCAGCTGTGGTTGGTAGAATCATGATCTTTCTCAGCGTAGACGAGTTTTTAGAAACCTTTCTAGGAAAGCTGAAAAGACCAACCATTGGCATGGCTGTAAGCTTGCCCTCGCTGAGTATAATGGAGCCGTTAGAACGACTTAACTTATTTCGTGGAGAAAATTCTGTGAATCAGTCGAAAAGACTGAAAA
This sequence comes from Rhysida immarginata, assembly GCA_023313115.1. Taxonomy (NCBI): domain Eukaryota; kingdom Metazoa; phylum Arthropoda; class Chilopoda; order Scolopendromorpha; family Scolopendridae; genus Rhysida; species Rhysida immarginata. The sequence continues at coordinate 57,257 of JAHWFO010021369.1, forward strand.
AAGAGCTAAACTGAATAAATTTTTAAAGAGAGACAATCCAATTTTTGTTGGTACTATCCAAAAACTGATGGTGAATTCACCAGGGATGCTAAAGACATCCTTGAGACTCTTATCGCAACTCACTTTCCAGGTACCACTCTCTGCAAACCCTTGAATATTAAACGTTTGGATTCTTCCAGCTATATATCCAGGGATAACTGGGCTATGGCCAGAGAAATCCCACTGATCATATTCCTAATCTGTGGAGGTTGGTCAAAGTGGTCTTTATTCCAAAACCTGGAAAGGGTCGCTAAGGCCTAGAAAAAGTTTTCAACTGATTAGTTTAACTTCTTTCATTCTTAAATGTTTCCAAAGTATTTTTGATAGGTGGATTTGAAAAACCATTGGGATGCATTGTCCCTTTTATGTTAATCACTTTGCTTATCAACCTACCAAACATTTGGTGATTAAAATCGAGATTCTTCAGTATATGGAATTTGCTCTTTCAGTTTTTCTCGATATTGAGAGAGCTTTCGATGACACCTCTTAGGCTTCAATTACCAATGCTTTAAGTTCTAATGCATGCAATTGTTCCACTGTTTCGTAAATGGATTAAACCCTTTTGGCGGACAGAATTATTGTCTCCCAATTTTTGGGAGAGGAGATTGCGGTTCGACCCTCCAGGGGCTGTCCACAGGGTGGTATTCTTTCCCCCTGGTTTGGAACCTGGTGGTGGATGACCTCATTTCTAAGTTAAACAACCGTGACATATATGCCCAAAGGTATGTGGATGACATTGTCATCTATGTATCTGGGATTGATAAACTTACTATATTGGACCTGATACAATCTGCTCTGGACGAGGTTAAACATGGTGCATTGAGCGGAGTTTAAGGGTTAATCCTTTGAAAACCACTCTCCTATCTTTTACTTGTTGGAAACAAATTATTTCTTTTAATCGAACATCAATCAATTATTATGGTAAGGAAGGAGGTCAAATAATTAGAGGTTATACTCAATAGTAAATTGTCTTGGAACCAACAACTTGATAAAAGAATAAACCAGGTTAAAATAGCACTCTATCGATGTCACTGTATCCTAGGTAAATATTGGGGTCTTACCCCAAAAGTGAAATATTGCCTGTACGTAACAGCCATTAGACATATTCTAAAGTATTCTGCATTGGTTTAGTAGTGTAAGATTGAGCAGTGTACAGTTAAGGCCAGGCAAGACTACCTTTAAAGGTTGGCCTGCCTGTATATCACAGGTACTGTCTTAACTACACATATCAGGGGCATGGAAGTTATTCTTTCTTTGACTCTCTTGGATATTTATATCCAAGGTATTGCAAGGAAAATTTCTTATCGTCTAAGTAACGAATGGCTATGGGTAGATTTCCTGGGCCGAAATCTCAATACAATCATTAGCAGGCTTATGACCAGTAACATTTTGCAAATGCCTTCCGATATTGTGTAAACTCGTACCTTCCCTGAGCTCACGAGTGAGCTCATCATAGACCCCATGGTAGAGCAAAGAGGGAGGAGTTGGTATATTTCTACGGGTGCCATTATTTGGGATATGGTTGGCTCCCGAGATCATGGAAATTCTGGCCTGGGTGTTTATTTTGGTGAACCTAAAACTCTTCGCTTTTTTCGATTTGGTCGTTGGATCACAGTCTTCCAGGCAGAAATGTTAGCTATTATTTACTGTCTACAGATATGCATAGATAAACTCTACGTTTGTCGAAAAAATCTTCATACTCAGTGACAGTCAAGCGGCCCTTAAGGTCATTAAATCTTCCGAGATAACTTCTAAGATATGGAATGGCGACAACTCTTGCAGATCTTGCCTCTCCAAAACAGCATTAAATTATTATTGGTGCCAGGATATAAAGGTATAGTGGGGAACGAGGTTGCAGATACTTTTGCGATACTTCGAAACAAACTACAATCCGTTTAAATAACTACATCTCTTATCAAGCGATGATGAAAAGTTAGGAACAGACCACCGATGAAAGAAATGCTATGCTCATGATTAATAAACACATTCAGAGTCTAACAACAAGTTTTCTGCGACTTAGTAAAAATTGATTACGATTTATTATGGAGTTTCTTACAGGTCATGATTTACTATGTAAACATTTACATACCAGGGGATCCTTCATAAGAAACTACAATGTTCAAAGTGTAATTTGGTGCATAACACGGATCATCATATTCATTTTGAATGTGTCATTTTGGCATATATTCATCACCTCACGAAAAATTTTACTTTTCTTGAGAACACACAAGTTAGCCTGACTCGTTTTCTTAGCGAGTCTGGATTCCTGTAAGTTGTTTAGGTTTATGGGTATTCGTGCAAAATTCCCTCGTTGGAATAAGTGTGTAGGTAATCTCTGGTTTCCACCTTTGATTAACCTACCCGCTCTTGTAAGATAAGATAACTAAATGTACTGACACTGATTTGCCTATTTATACTATTTGCACATGATGCTACTGCCACCTGAAAAATAAGTCTACTACTATCCCATGACTTTTGGCATGTAAGTGTACAAGTGGGAAAATATGTATAGGTTGCTGCTAAATACATTCCAGTTTACCAACATGCTCTCGCTTTCTGGGAACAGTTTTTCACTCCAGCTATGGAACACTCAATTGTGCTACACACAAAAATAATCAAACTCATGAGAGACAAACGCAAACAACCTTATCTTGCCTACAGGAAGGACCTAGACATGAACGGACTGAGACTTGGTATTGACTTATTGCTTTTGTCTGGAGTGTATGAATCCAAAAATGAAGATGATAGGGGACTTTTTGCATCGTATGATACCGGAAAGAACATTTTATTTATTTATTTATTTATTTATTTATTTATTTATTTATTTATTTAAATATTAGTTAGGTATGATAAATCGGAGCTCGTCTAAGACTAGTTTGGTAAGAAACCGACAATTTAGGTCTTAGGGGGCTCAATGATTCAAATAACAAAAGGGATGTAGCAGAATAAGTACAGAGTGAAATTTAAAATATTATATAATATATAATAAATAGGTATTGGTGTCAGTTGTTAGATGTGCAAGATTGTTTAATTCAATGAATATATTATAATATATAATAAAGTTACAAATCATCAATTTGATATACAGGGTGTCCGGAAATAAACGGTAAATATTCATACACGTGAGAGAACATGTATGAAGAAGCATGTTACTTTTATTGGTGATTTCATAAAATATCCAAAAGGGGTTGGTTTCTGTAATAAATGGTTTATTGAAAACGGCAGTCAAAAAATTAATTCTGAAAACGAAAGTACAACACTTAGAATACAGAAAAATTAGCATACAATTGAAAACAAACATAATTTTTTGACTCAGACATTACCTCTCAAATGCAATGAGAAGATATTGTTGACAGCGAACAAACATTTAATCATAACACAATTAGAAACAGGAAAATTTCCATGATCTGGATGAGAACCTGTGTTCTAGTGAAAAGTGTGGCCTCTCGTTCGAGTTCAGGCCGTAGATTATACCTTTCCCTTTTCTATTTAAAATAATGACAAAATTTAATTTTTCAAACCAACCATTAATAATCAAATTGAATACATAACACTTGGAATATACAAAATTGTCTAGAAACTATATAAAAAATAAGAAAAAAAACCTGAATATGTGTAGAAAAATTACGCCAACAGTACTGGACTGAACTGTGGAAAGACAAATTCGTTTTTCTATTATCTGTGGGTTGTAAATTACTGTGGGCGGTAAATCTCTGTTTTTAAGAGCGCTCACGCGCCCTAGAGACATACATACCCCCTGGTTATTGCCTGCAGAGGGATGCCAACAGTGCTCGGACTGAACTGTGGCAAAACAAATTCGTTTTTATATTACCTGTGGATGTTTAACTACTGTGGGCGATACATTTCTGTTTTCCGAGAGCGCTCAGGCACGTTAGATATATACATACCGCTAACCTAGTCTAACCTAACCTAACCTAGACTAGCCTAGCCTGATCTAAATCTAATCTGACATAAACCCAACCGCATTAAAACCTGACAGAGTCTAACCTAACATAAACCGGACAAAAACCTAACCACACATACCTAATCAAACATAACCTAACTTAACCCAAACCTACCATAACCTAAACCTAACACAACTTTAAACCAACACAACCTAATCTAACCTACACTTAGCTAAACATAATTTACAGCTAAACTTACCTAAACATAACCTAATATAAACCTAACCTAAACTAATCTGAGTATACACTAAACCCAAACTAACCCTAATCTAAACTAACCCAACCCACTATAACATAACCTAACATAACAAACTAATCTAACCTAACCTAAACCTAACGTAATCTAAAGCTAATCTAACCTATTCTAAACCTACCCTTAACCCAACCTAAATCTAACCCTAATTTAACCTAAACCCAACCTAACCTCAACTTAACATAACCTGACTTAACCAAACCTATACAAACCAAACCCATTCCTAATCTAACCTATTGTCCATACTAAACAGACACACACCATGCTATTAGCTTACAGATTTATTTCCGTCCAGCCGGATACTGTTGGCTAATGTTTCGCGTTTTGTTGTAATCATTTGCTGCTACCACCATGTTTGGAAATGCGAATTATTTAACTTGATTAACCTAACCAAATATCCATATCATAATATCACCACCAATTTTCTTACTGCTGCAGGCTAATTATGCATTAAACACAAATTTTTGCAATATATCCGCTTATTCTAAGCATAAAGAGTTATTTCCCAGATTGGAAATTCCAGTCGACTTTGCTAAATACCACTTCAGCATTCTTTGCCATTTATGAGGAATAAAAATTTTTATTCAGATTTCAGGATCCTAATGATTCGCATTTTTTGAATCATAGTAATTAATCTTCTAGGGATCACACAGAACCCGACTGTGGTATGCCATGTAGCACTTTAAAGTATGGGTATTAAGGAAACATCTAAACTGTTTTTTCGGAGTTGCACTTCCCGGACGCCACACGTCTGACCTAATCCTGAAGTTACTGAAATCCGTCCCACCCTCTTGAAGACAGGATGATGCCACCACCATCAACGGTTTTGCAGGCTTTGCCTTAAGGCAAAAAACTAAAACGTACTACAAAAACACAACATGATCAAATAATTAAAGTTTAAATTTTTTCTTCGGGTTGGTGCGCACTTTTTAGGGATTGATTGCTCCCAGCTGCCCCCATCCAACGGTTTCTACATATAGCATTGCCATTCACACTCCCAGCCACCGTCGATTTTTGAAAATTCTTTTAATTGATCGGCTGTGTGCGCCAACTGACGGGAATATTGGTAATCATATTGTTGAAATGCTTTTAAGTTTAATTAACACCATTTCCTCTTAGCGCGTTGATAGCTCAGTGGTAAAAACGTTGATTTTTAACCAAAACATCCAACTATCCCAGAATCGAATTCCGTGGCCGGAGAAAAAATTTGAAGAAACAAAGACAACGTCTTTATATCTTTAGAATTGATTTACAAAGAGCCTTGGCCGGCGTGTGAGGTCTCCGGCGGGGTTATTGAATAACAGATATTGAGTATTAATTTATAGTAAAGGTTTGGAATTATATATCATTTTAAAAAAAAACCTAACAAAATGGTAATTTTTATGGTAGTTCGTGATGGAGTTAAAATGGATGAGGGGTTAGTAGTTAAGTTTCCAGTAGGAAAATGTATGTAATATTAAGAATCATTAAGAAAATTAGGTTATGATATAGGGATAATTGTAAATAGTAAAAAGATTTAGTGGGGGTTAGTAGGTATTTTATTAGATAGAAGCGAATTTTTTAATAATTTTTTAAAAGTTGCACTTGTGGGACATAATCGGATATTTTCAGGTAAATTGCCCCACTATTTGACGCCGATTAAGGAGAGGCAATGGCGTTGGTAATTATTTTTGGTAAAAGGAAGTCTAATCAGGTTTGACAATCGGGTGGGATAGGGGTGAATGTTTTGTTGATAAGATATTTCATAAGGAGTAGAAAGAATTAATTGAAGGCTAATAATTTTGTAAACGAATAAACAAAGTTGAATAATATAATTTTGATAGATGGTTGGAATGCCCAGGAGTTCGAAAGAATGGGAAACAGAGTTAGGTAATCGGCTGTTAAGCAAGGTTCTTAGAAACCATTTTTACAAGCGATAAAGGCGTAAGAGATTGGAGTTCGTAGCGGATCCCCAAAATTGGACTCCATAGCAGAGCGCCGAGTGTATTAAGGAGTTATAAAGAAGGATTAGTATATAGGAGGGAAGAAAGCGGAGATGAGATATCATTCCTTGTCTTTTATTAAGTTTAGTTAAAAGAATATTAGTATGTCAGTCCCAGATAAGATCATGCGTTAAATGGATTCCTAAGTATTTAAAAGTATTCGTGGCTAGTAATAAACGTGAATTATAGTAAATAGGCAAAACTATAAGAACATTTAGCTTATTCCATTGGAAAAATAGCATGCATTTAGTTTTGTTAAGGTTTAAGGCAAGCGAGTTAGCTGAGTTCCAGTTGTTTAAATTAGATAAAGTTTGATTAATATTAGTGGAAGAAGTTGCAATACTAGAATCGGCAAACAGCAAGGTTGCATCGTCGGCATATAAGATTAAGTTTGAAGAGGCAAGTGTTGAGATCAAGTCGTTGATAAAGAGGTTAAACCGTAATGGTGAAAGGATAGAGCCTTGTGGGACACCTATATTGCATATCAGTAGTGAAGACGAAATATCAAGGGAGGTTAGGTAATAGGATTGATCAGTAAGAAGGTCGAGGAGCCAGTGAAGTGGGGGGCCGCGGATATTGAAGAATGAGGTTAATTTGTGAATTAGAAGTTGATGAGACACGGATTCGAAGGTTTTGCGGTAATCTAAAAATAAAGGAACAACATAGCTGTTTTTGGCCATATGAAAAGATATGTATTTAGTTAATTCATTACAGGCTGTATCAATACTACGGTTGCGACAGAAACCATGTTGAGCCGAAGATAATAATTTAATGTTATGAATATAATTAGATAAGCGGTAGAAGTACAGTTTTCAGAAATTTTTGAGAATATTGGTAAGATAGAGATTAGGCGATAATTGTGAAAATCACTATGGTCACCATTTTTATATATCGGAATAATTTTGGCAGATTTGAATAATTTGGGAAAAAAACCTGCGGTGAGCGATAAATTAAATAAATGCGTTAGTGGAAGTGTTATGCTAGATTTTACTGCGATAATGACATATGGACGAAAACCTAAAGGGTCGGGGGAAGATGAAGATTTTAATTGCATTATTACTTTTGATATCTCTTCGGGAGAAGTGGGAGTAGCAAAAAAAAATGAGAAGTCCGCGGAAGATTAAAAGAAAATGAAAGAGGAGGGGCTAGGGGTCGAAGAGGATTAGGTAAAAGAATATTAAGGAATAAAAATTGGAACAAAAGAAAACACTAGTCCACATCAATTCTTTTTATTTCCTCAGATGCGCATTTCGAATTTCACAAATCCTTCATCAGTGAGTGAATACAATGGTCGACAATCGAACAGTGTAGGTTATCGGTATTCGTGTGGAATTTGAAGCATAGCTTCCATAATCTCACCCTTCATAATCATATTCCAAGGGAAATACACTGAACTAGCAAAGAAGCCTGATGTACCCACAAAGGTCATCCAAAGTATGAAAGAAAATTGCCTCCTCTTGGTGGAGGAAAATTTGATTAACGACTGTCTAGACTAGAAGCAGACCACGAGTATTAGATAAAACACGACCTATGAAGTCCAGTAATCTGGTAATATGACATTATCAATGTCTTCAAGATTAATATCAAGTATATGTCTTAAATCACGATATCTCTTTCTATGTATAGGATGATTTAAAATGCCCGAGACTAGCTCGTTGCTATGATTTTCTATATTGGGCAGCATGGATTCCATGAGCCCTTGAACATATTTGCCAATATGAGTCATGTTGAAGTCATTATAAATGGAGGAATTGCGAGCAATTCTCCGATCTTTTTGCGCAATAGTCCTAAGGGTATCGTTTTGGAACGTTTGCAGTTCTTCCACCTAGTCTTACATATTGTGGCCCAGACGGGCATACCATACGTCGAGATGGTCCTAACAATGACCTTATAGAGTAGGAGTTTATTATCAATGTTTAGAGCACTATTCCGGCCCAGCAGAGCAATCAAGCTAAACTTGGCTCTCCTGGCCTTATTCAACGCATAAGTTGCGTGGGGAGTTCAGTTAAGTTTAGAGTCAATGACAACAGCAAGATATTTATAACTTTCAACCCAGTCCAGTTTTTGCCATATAGTGTTAAAGAATCTAATGATCTCTTTCTCTTCTTGGAGACAAACATCGCCTTGCATTTGTCTACATTCAATTTTAGCCTCCACTTGCTAAACCAGCTTTCACACTCTTTTAGAGCCTTCTGCAGCCGCGAGACTACTACGACTGGTTGACGAGCACAGGTCAGTATAGTAGCGTCATCTGCGTAAAAAAAGAGCTTACATTTGGAAGGACTTGGAAAGTCTCGCATAAAATAATTGAATAATACTGGCCC
>JAHWFO010021372.1:0-13173 GCA_023313115.1 Rhysida immarginata
CATTTTATTTCACATTTAATTTTCCTATGCTGCTCTTGAAACATCTTGTTCAGCCTTTAATTGCCTGATTAGCTCATTCAGTTTCATAACTCACATTAAGCATAAAAGGACAATTTTTTTTCACTACACAATTCTCTTTAGGATTTAGTTAACTTGCCTCATTCCTTGTTCAGCCTCGGTGGCTCAGTGGTTGCATGATCGCCTCTGATGCCCGAGGACGCAGGTTCGACCACGGCTGAGGACAACGAGGATTTTTTCAGGGGGGAAATCCTGAGATCACGCACTTCCTTCAGAAGGGAAGTAAAGCCGTTGGTCCCGTGTAATCGTTTTACCAGCTGCATGTTAAAGAACCCTTGTGAGGCAAAATTTGCGGCCCTATAACGCCGTCCTGAAATGACCATGGCAGTTGAAAAAGGACGTTAATACCAAACAAACTAAACTAAACTAACCTCATTCCATGCCATATTCCAGATAAACTGATTTACCTACTTTTATTACTATTCTTAAAGTGGGTTAGATTATTGTTGTACAATGCCAACGATAACCTTCATACCGATTAACCTCATACTGAGGGAATAAGGCACCAAACCCAGGAACAAACACAAACATCCATGCCCTCAGCGGGATTCGAACCCACGATTCTCCGGTTCCGAGAGCGACAAGATCTGTACCCTAGTGCTCTTGGCCACTTGCCCAGCATAGAGATACTTACTGGTTTTACCATGTCCATCTTAACAGTTTTACCATTCCATTCATATTTTCTACATTTTTTGATATAGAAGGTTATGGCCATGTCTTCACTATTTAGTTTGATTTTGATTGGGCCACTGGGGCCAGAGTTACAGATGAGGAAAATAGAGGGGTTCATCTGATCACTGTCAGGGTGATCAGAAAAAAACTGATAACATTTATTTTGCGAAAAAAAAATATATACATCACCGCAAACAAACTTCTGTCAACGGGTAATGATAAGTACACTTTTCTCAGAAAATATATTTAAGCCTTTTCGAAGTGGCCTCCTTCCGCTTCAGTACAGAATCTCAAATGCTTTCGAAAATTTCTGGCCAAACGTTGCAACTTGTCATTGTCTATCCGGTCCCATTCCAGAAGCAAGAGTTTCTCCTGATATTCGATGGGGCGATATTGAGCGATTGCGATCTCGCAATTGCGTTTTGCTAGCCCATGTAATGTCAAAATTTCTTCTTGTTGATTAGACATCTTCGTATACTTTGTTACAATTGCGTAATAATTATGGGAAAAAATTTACGTGCATTACTTATAATGTCCAATTCAAGTATCCTAATATCAAAATAAGGGATGAACCAAACGAGTTTTTTCTGGAACGAGTGCAATTTTGTTATCAGTTTTTTCTGGTCACCTTGTTGCTATGTACAAGAGTGAAATCTGGTTTGCGGATTCCTGTAGACAGGATTTACATTACTATGAAGTTTGCGTTGGATTGTCCCAGTGGGGTAGGAGTTGAGGTAAACATATGGCATGTGATACGTCATTCAATTGGAAATGATGATAAACGAAGAGATTTTCCCATTTTCTAATATCATGTTCGAAAAAATCAGTTTTTGATTATAAACGGGACAAATTTCCCTGAACTCAGAGCTTCTGCTGCTTTCCGATACCTTTTTCAGGAGAATTAATTTTTTTTGTTTTCTGTGCTGTCATGATGGCTACAAGTTTCATTTCATATTAAATTTCAAATACAGATAAAATACAAGCTAGACATTGAGAAGATACCAAGGAACGAGGGAAAATCTCTTTTTCTTCAGAATATTTTATGGTCCGAAAAAATTTTTTTTTCCTCTTGGAGTTTCTTGTGTGAGTACTTCTTTCGTCATTTAGAAATGCTCACCAACTGGCTGGTTTGAATAACAGTTTTGGCTAATTAGTAATGAAATTGAACAGGGTGTCCCACTCACTCTTGGTCCCTGATTTTCACTTATAAAAACCAAACTAAATACTCATAATGTAATAAAATTTCTACAGACATACTGTGATAGACACTGAGTGAGCATATTATTATGACCACCCTGTCAATATCTCGTTGGGCCACCTTTTGCCTTTAATACTGCAGTAAATCTTCGTGGCATTGATTCCACAAGATGTGGAAGGTGGTGGGAGGAATCTGACACCATGCCTGATGGATATCACTGTCTAGTTGTGCTAGATTGGACGGCGGTGGATCCAGCCGTCTGATGATTCGTTCGGCTTCGTCCCACAAATGCTCATTTGGAATGAGATCTGAGGATTGTGGGGGCACCGAAGTAAGGTAAAGTCCCCCTCATGTTCCTGGCACCACTCCTGCACAATACGAGCTCTGTGGCATGGCACATTGTCTTGCTGGAAGTAGCCATCTCCATTGGGGTACGCCATCAACATGACAGGGTGGACTTGATCGCATGCCAGGAAAATATTCACCAAACCATAACACTGCCCTCACTGGCCTGAAGGGTTGTACTCATGCATGTGGGGTCCATGCTTTCGTGCTGATTCCGCCAGATTCTCACGCGACCGTCTGCATGATGTAACTGTAATCGTGACTCGTCCCACCATGCGATTTGTTTCCACTGCTCGATAATCCAGTCCTTGTGCTCCTGAGCGAATTGGAGTAGTTTCTGCTTGTTGGCTGCAGACACCAAAGGTGTGCGGACAGGTCTTTGGCTTCCGTATCCCATGCGAGGCGAACAGTGCATTCAGAGACCGTTTTGAAGGACCCCTGATTAAGGTCAGCAGTGATTTGATGCACAGTTGCCCTTCTGTTATCCTTTACCAGTCGTGACAGTCTCAGTTTTGTCCGATCATCACCATCCGTGGGCGGCAACAACACGAACGTTCAGACCACCTTCTTCCGGCTAACCGTCCAGTCTTTAAATACTTTAATGATGGTTGCTCTCGAGCACCCCACGAATGCTGCTGTTTCACTGATACTCGCTCCATAGCTCTGAGCGCCTACAATCATCCCGCGTTCGAAGGCTGTTAAATCGCGTCATTTACCCATAGTTAAAGAATGGAACACGTCTACTGTTGTCGACGACACTCAGCTTCCCTTTTCATGTTGGTCCGGCCCGCTAGCAACATTGTGGTGACGTCCGTGCGCGCATTTGCATAAACATGTCAGGTGGTCATAATAATATGCTCACTCAGTGTATAGCGTGAATCCAGATTTAACCTACGGTAATTTCCCCCTGAAGTTTGTGACTTTCAGCTTTATTCTTATAATCTGAGCATCACTTACAACTTTTCATTCAAATATATTTTTTCAAGTATAACATATTTAATCATTCACATTTACTTGGATCATTTTTTTCTGCAGTTTGTTCATATCATGGCATTAACTAAAGGCCAGTTCACACCAAAATTCATATCATGGTTTACTGTGAAACCTTTGTTAAAGTGCATTTGTGTAACTGCTCATGGTTAAAACTGTGATTTCAGAACCAGGTTGTGGAATCCTGGTTTTAAGATGTCAAGCTTGGTTTGTATTGTCATGCCAAAGTCTAGGGTAGAAAGAGGCCCTTCTTTTTTGAGAAGACAGTATTTGACTTCGCATTGGTACAACAGCATGTCGCAGTAAAAATACCGGGTTTTGCAAAAGTTCTGTTACACCTGCGGATGCGTCGATATCGGGGGGTGGAAGCATCCACGGAGCAAGTGCTGTTGAAGACAAGGGCGATACCATAATGTAAATATATATAGGTAGAATGAATGCGATTTGGATGCAAGGATTTTGCGATGGAACGTAACAGAATCGAGATCTCTGCGCTCCTTTGCGCGGGCCACAACAAGTCTGACATCGCTACGCAGCTCAACGTCAGCCAGATGACTATCCACAGTCGCAGAGAGGCTGAAGAAAGAGGAAGACCTCAAAGATCGTCCACGTGCAGACAGACCTCGCGTTATCAATCGTGTGGGTGTCAGAAAAGCCTTCGACCGTGACCCGACCCTCAAAATGACAGTTCGCAAAGAAAAAGAAATTTTTGTGGCCACGGTGTCCAGAGCCATCAAGGAAGAGGGTGGAAAGAGTTTGAGGCGCATGGCAAGACCTTCACGGTCGGCCCGGTCGTCAACAAGCAGAACGACCGCATGGTCAGCTTCGGCCAGGACATCTGTGAGGCCCGCTATGTGACTACAACCAAGCACCCAGCCTCAGTGATGATGCTCGGCCTCGTGGCTTCAAATGGCATGAAAATGCCTCCAATCTGGTTCCCGACCGGTGACAGGTTTACCGCGGCCGACTACAAGGACATCTTGACCAAGAACGTTCTGCCCTGAGTGAAAAAGGTGAAGAGGAATGCGGTCTATCTCTTTCAACAGACGGTGCCCCGGCCCACAGTGCCAAGACCGTTCAAGGGTGGTTGGGGTCGAAGGACTTTTGGCCTCCTCAGTTGCCCGACCTCAATCCTCTTGACTACAGCGTGTGGGCGCAGATCGAGAGCAAGGCCTGCAAGATCCGTCAAGCAACGTCGACCAGCTGAAAGCATCTGTGAACCGCTTGTGGACCGCCATGAAGAAAGACTATATCTGTAACGTTTGCCGGGCCTTTAGACCGCGTCTAGAGCGTGTGCTTGCCGCCGATGGCGGTTACATCGATTAATATGCATTGTGTACACACCAATATCAATTTTGACTATAATAACCGTATCTAAGTGCATCACAGATGTAGTTATGTCATTTTTGCAAAACCCGGTATACTTGAATGACGGAAAAAGAGATGAAGGCTTTGTTTTCAGTTTGGGCAGATAGTTTGGATAGTGTTAGGAGAGCTAAATGAAATTTTACCAAGTTAAACCTAGGTGTCCTTAATTTGGTGTAAACACGTTACAACTAAACTACAATCACTGAAACCATAGTCAAGTAACTCACGATAAATTTTTGTGTGAACTTAGCTTTAATTGCTTAACATTTATTTAAATTTGTATAATAAAATGCTTCTTTCAGACCAAGATTTTTTTTTTTACAGTTAGATTAGAAAGTCTTAATTAAAATCTTTATAAGTCTTGTTTAAGAAGAATAGACTATTGACATCCTGCACTATTCATTTGCAGCTGATTAGTTAGTTTGATGTTTATTTTAAGACACTGCAAATTGAAAGAACATTGGCCACAGATATAAGACCCAAATTAGATGATCTGGATAAAATATTCCAAGTCGATATTAAGAACACAACAGCACAAAATGTCCTTAAAGAAGCCGTTGCAGCAATGCGAATGGATGTTCTGAACAGCACAAATACAGTAGACAAAATAAACAGTCGTATTCGTCGGATAGACATTTCTTCCATACCTCATATGACAGAACATATAGAACTCTTTCGGTAAGATCGGTACTTGTGATTCTGATGCATTATTCTGATATTATCGATCATTTATAATCATTGTTAACATACAGAATCTAGCAAATGTCTTGTATGTATTTCTTATTTCAATTTTATCTATAGTTGGCCAATAACCATGGCAGTTTTAAGCATCTTCATGTTATTTTGCATCATTCTTCTTGCGGGAATTATGACCAGCTCTAGATCAACCCTTATTGCGTAAGTAACGATTTTTACCTTCCTTTGACTTACTTATTCAAATTCTCAGTAATTTTATCTTGAAAACTTGATATTATACAGGATGTATCAGAACAGTCTGTACAAACTTGGAGGGGAGGTAGTATGGTTGATTCTAAGCAAAATAGTTCATATGAACATGGGTCTGAATTTGAACAATAACTGAGATATGAACAGAAATAAAAATGCCGCCACCAAGATCAACAAGTTAATAACTCAGGTTCTGTAAAGCCTAGATTAATGAAATATGGAAGAATAGCAGGGTACATAAAACTGTGTATACCCGTAAAATTTGATCGAATTCCAACAAGACGTTTCCGAGTTACTCATTCAACATCAAAACACGTAAGATAAAATAAATAAAAGACTCTTTGACCACAACAAAAATACAAAAGAAAAATACGACCTTGCACTTGTATTTTTGTTGTGGTCAAAGAATCTTTTATTTATTTTATCTTATTACTTTTATCCACATTTCTTTCCCGTTTTATTTTTTCTGGTGGTTGTACAATTTTTTGCCAACTCCCGAAAAGTCTTTTATATCATAACACGCGTTCACTTGTGAGTGCTAACCAGCACTTGTTCTTATTTACCCTGTTATTCTTCCAAATTTCATTAATCTAGGCTTTACAGAACCTGAGTTATTAACTTGTTGACCTTGGTGGCAGCATTTTTATTTCTGTTCATATCCCAGTTAGCGTTCAAATTTGGACCCACATTGTATTAAAAGAAAATGTTCATTCTGGTCACCTCTGTCATTGCTTACAGTTATACAGGCCTTTTCAGAATCACCCTGTATAAAATCGGATATATGAGAAGTGATTAAAAAGTAATGTAGCGTATTTTTTTTTAGAATTATTAGTAATTTGATATGTGCATTCTTTTCCTTATCATAAATCCTCTACTATAATGCGCCCCCTTGTATAATGCGATTCCACTCTTTCAGCCCAAAAAACCAGCAAAAATGCTATCCTCTTGTATAATGCAATCCACATTTTTGACTCCTCGCGAGAAATAAAATGTGCAAAAATATACAGAAAAAAAAATCTTTATTTTTACATTTTTAAATAATCTGGATCTTTACAATTCAAAAACCTTCAAAACCTGATTCATCTGTGTATATACTGTAAAATTACCAATAATGTATATTATGATTCAAATAAAAAATGACCTAATTTATTGTGTAATATATTGCTGGACACTGTATATGCTGTAAAATTTATGTACACTATCTAGCCAAAAGTAATAGGAAATTTTCGATTTTAGACATTCTGTCGAAATATCTAGAAAAATACTTGACGAATTGTCCTCTGAAATATATGAGGTGTCAGGACAATTAGTCAAGTTTTTTTCTAGATATTCAACAAAACGTCTAAAATCGAAAGTTTTATTACAAATAAATGTAGAAATGTAAAAATGCATATAACTGAACTTTGTCTATGTTCAAAATTACATAAAGTTTAAATTCACCAAAATTCAATTTATTTGGGACATTTACCCCATTAAAATCATTGGAAGTTTATAGCCTTACAATGATAGGGAAAGCTTTCCCACTCATTTTTTCATTGACTGAAAAAAACAACAGAACATCAGTTTTCTTAATAAAAAAACCAAGTATCTTTTTATTCAGTTTAACATTTTTCATAACTTCACTGCATAAGCTTTATATATTTTGTAGCCTTTGGTTCGAGGCAGTTTGCAAGTATAGCGATCTTTGGAAGAAGTTAGTTTCATATTACGGTAGCTGTTGGCGACAATAAATTCAAATAAAAAGTGAATTAATTTATTGTATAATGAACTGGACACTGTATATGATGTATAATTAATCTATATCACACGTTATATTCGTTGTGAATTTCCTCCCTGACAGTAGTTCGAAGCAGTTTGGAAGCAGAGACCATCATTATTGATGGTCTGTATTTGGAAGTAGCAATCTTTGGGCGGAGTTATTTTTGTATTAGATGTTGGGGACGAGAAATTCTAATAAAAAGTGAATTAATTTATTGTATAATGTACTGGTCACTGTACAGGGTTGTGCATAACCTTTTGCTAGGGGTCTGGAAAATAAACAAAACTAAGTGGAATGTTCTGCGGTTGATAATCAAAAAGTACGTTTATTTCTGCTTTTATCACATCAATATTTAGTGTGGCCACCACCTGCTTCTCGAACAGCACGCATCTGTTTTTCCACGCTTGGCTTTAATTTCTTGTGCAACGTTGACACAGCTGCGACGTCTTTTGCCACTGTTATTAGCAATGATGTTTTTGCTTTCCTGTGATAATTTCTCGGGCCTACCCTCAGTAAATTCGGCATGGCAGTTATCATAACCTTTCTTCCAATTGTCCGTCACCCATCTATCCGATCGGTTTAACTTGTTTGCAACCCATTTGCGATTAATAAAAGACGCACCTGCTTCCATTGCCTCTTGATATGCATTTGCACGAACTCTATCCATGAAACGCTGCTCTTCACTGTCATTTATTAAACCAGCCATATTTGTTTGATACCAATAGACGCACAATGAACTACTCTCTGCCGAAGCGTCATAAGAGTGTGCTACAACGCTGCGGTTTAAGTCGCAGCCCCCTAGCAAAAGGTTATGCACAACCCCGTATATGCAATATCATTAATGTATATTACACAGTAATTTCATCAGGACAAAACCTCCTCCGACCGCAGTCGTCGTTGCAGGGCTGATATTAATCCTTTTGTATAATACGATCCAAGAAATTTAGGTGATTTTTTTAGGCCAAAATTATTCGCATTATAGTAGAGGATTTACGGTATTCTTTCAGGTGTATGATTAATTTTGTAAATATTTAAAGAATGTATTTTTTTTTTGTTTACAGTTTCACAGTGCTTGGTTTATTAGCAGTAATTCTAAATTGGTTGTTAGTTTCCATTTATTTGGCTTCTTCAGTTGTAAGTGTCCAGTTTTTTTTTTCTTTAAATCAAGTGGCTATCTGAGATGTTTTTTAAAATGTTATAAAAATACTATTATATACTGTAATAATATTTTGCTTTTTGACTTATACAAGGTGTAACAAAAATGGTGAGCTGTTATACATTGTCGATTTCTACATCAAAAAAATAAGGAAAACGGTTTCTATAAAGATACAGGGTGATCCATTGACAGCCTACAACTTTATAACGGAGCAAAGTATATTGAATCCATAAAATGAGGAGAATAGCTAGAATCTTTGAATAGGATCTCTGAATGAATCTTTCCCTGAAAGGTGTATTGGGCCCCGTGGCCCCATTCCCCCCGATTTTTTTCTTGTGGGGCTATCTCAAAGAGAAAATCTATGCCCACCCCATTGATGGCACTGAGGAACTAAAGGAACTGATAACGCAAGAACTTAACGTGATTCCTGTTGAGTTCTGCCACAAGGCATGTGCAAAAGTGGCTTTGTGCCTCCAAGCAGTAATTGATCTTGATGGAGCTTAATCAGTCAGAAGAACTTACTCAAGAAATGTAGCCATAAAAATTTTGTGTAAGCGTTTCTGATTCGCTAATGGATAGAGCGATAAACATAACTGCTATTCTCGTTCTAGTAAAATATGCTTCAGTATTTGTTTACTTATATAAATGCACAAAAAAATTATACATGTTTGTGAAATAGTATGAAATGATTGTGAAAAAGTACGAGACCAATGTGAAAAGGCTATAACACTGTATGCCACTGTTCCAGCATCAGTAAATATAGCCATACAGCCAGTCTGCTATTTTTGTTACTCCTGTACGAAGTGTGCATAAAAAAGTATCGGACCTTTGGCCAGGTAAACTAAAGTTATTCACCTGTAGGATTTAAACATTAATCCCCTTCAAAATACTCTCCTTGGGACTGTACACATTTCTCCCACCGCTCCCGCCATTGTTGGAAGCATCTTTGGAAGGCCTGTTTGGGAATGGCGGACAGCTCCGTTGTCATTTTCTGCAAAATGTCTTCTCGTGACTGAAGTCTGGTTCCTTTCAGCGGCGTTTTGAACATGGGGAACAGCCAAAAGTCGCATGGAGTAAGGAGGCTGACGAACCAAAGGAGTGCTGTGTTTGGCCAGGAACTTCTGAATCAGATGCGATGAATAGTTGGGTGCATTGTCGTGATGGAGCGAACAAGTTCCTGTTGCCCAGAGGCATCACGAAGGCAAGAAAGGCCCGTCAGATAGTAGTCTTTGGTGATGGTTTGGCCTTTCGAGAAAATCGAAAAACCAACTCACGAGCTCTGCATACGTGACCAACTGCACGCGTGTGGATGAAGGAAAAATAAAGGTCCGATACTTTTTTTTACACATGTTGTATATTGCAAAAAAATTTTATCATTAAAAAAAAATACTGTCAATTGCATTTTTCATTTTGTTTCAGGCTCTCGGTGATTTATGTATTGATCCTGATTTATTCATTTTACAACAAGCAGGGAACACTTTAGATAAAAGTAATTAAAACAACATTTAACACAGTTTTAAATAAATCGACTATTTTAAGTTCTTTGTTTTTGTTATTGTAGCAATAGTTCAGTATTACTTGGAATGTACAGACTCAAAAGAGACTCCATTTCTCAAGGTAGGATTTGATATTTAATCTGTACTTATTTAATTAACGTTCAATACTTCATTTTAGGACGTTACAATTATAATGCACTTCTACTTATTGAATAAAGAGCCTAGATTAAGAAAGAAAAAGTTACGCTAATCAATAGGCCTATATGGAAATCACTCGAGGTGATCTAAAACAAGGTGGGGGTCAGTTTGCCGGAAGTGGTAAAAATTGCCTTACTGCGCAAGCGTATTTTGACGTCACTGGATGACATCGAAACCAGTACCCGCTAAATCGAAACCTCAACAGAAACCAAAACATGGCGGCAATGAAAGCAGATTCATTTCCTTCACAATTCTCATCCTTTATGTTATATATTTTAATTAAATAATAATGCCGTTATAAGGAGGGACTTACGTATTATCTTTTTAATGTGAACACAGGGTTAATGTTAACTATCTGCACATCGCGCGATGACTGATCATGCGGCCAAGGTAAGTGAATTTTATTGTGACTAAATAGAAAAGGGGGTATATATCATTGTGTTATAGGGGGGGGGGGGGGGGCTTTAAAGTATAAAATCATTTACCTTGGTCTCATGATCAGTCATCGCGCTAAGTGTTGATAGTTAACATTAAGCGAACACAGAGACAAGGCCGATAACATATTTCTCGTTATCATTAGGCCTAGTTATCATTCCTCGTTAAGATTTCGAAATTGCTTTGTCGGAACCGTTGGCAGTTAAGAGACAGAGATAATAATTTCGATATTATTAAGTAGCGGAAGAATGGAGCTACTTATTGTTTTCACAATGTCCGTCTGTCCGTCCGTCCCCTTCATAATTTCCGCATTTTTTAAGATGGAAGGTTGAAATTCTGTATGTAGCTTACTATGGGCATGTGCATCTTCACTATCTAGTTTGGTTTTGATTGGTCCACTGGGGTCGGAGTTTCGGGGGCGGAAATTAGAGGGGACCAAATGTTCTACATATAAAGGAGTGAAACTTGAGGTGCAGATTCCTCTAAGCAAGATCAACATTACTGTAAAGTTTGGGCCAAATTGTCCCAATAGGGTCGGAGTTGTGGGGGTGGAAGTCACTTGGTCTTTAGAACTATGTCAACATATGGCATGTCATATATCATTCGTTCGGAAATGATGAGAAATGAAAGAAGATAGAGCTCTTTTTCATTTTCTAAAATCAATTGTTCAATTAAAAAATTGGGGGGGGGGGGGTTAAAAAGTGCTAATAAAAGGGTAAAAATAGATGACCGCAGCGCTTCCGCTACTTTCCTATACCTTCCTCGGAAGGATTAATTTCTTGTTTCATAATAAGTTTATTTATGCAGGCATTAGGAAATATTAATTTATAAACGTTTCTTCAGAAATTAACGTAAGAGTTTTTTGTTTTTTTTTCTTTTTACGTGAAAACGTTTTCTTTTGTGACCAGAATAATGGCTACCGCACACGCTAGAAGTAAAGCTATAAGTCATCCAGTGACGTCACAATACGCATGCGCGTTAAGCACTTCTGACAAACTGGACTTACCTGTTATTCTAGATTACCTTGGAAATCACTATATCCTCTTTCCTTATTGGAAATTTTATTAAATCATCACAGGCAGGCAGACAATAGTACAAATGCAACTCATGAGACAAAGCCTTCTATTGTAGCCTACTGAGTGAGCATATTATTATGACCACCCTGTCAGTATCCGATTGGGCCACCTTTTGCCTTTAATACTGCGGTGATTCTTCGTGGCATTGATTCCACGAGATGTTGGAAGGTGGTGGGAGGAATCAGACACCATGCCTTATGGATAGCACTGTCTAGTTGTGCTAGATTGGACGGTGGTGGATCCAGCCATCTGATGGTTCGTTCGACTTCCTCCCACAAATGCTCAATTGGAGTGAGATCTGGGGATTGTGGGGGCCACCGAAGTAAGGTAAAGTCCCCCTCATGTTCCTGGAACCACTCCTGCACAATACGAGCTCTGTGGAATGGCGTATTGTCTTGCTGGAAGTAGCCATCTCCATTGGGGTACGCCATCAACATGACAGGGTGGACTCGATGCTTGATATGCCATCCAGATGTTGTTCGAAACGTTTTAACAGACCCAATGCATGCCCTTCTGTCATTCCCCAGACCATAACACTTCTGCGCTTCCTGATCGCAGGTGAACTGATGAACTGTCAGTGATTTCTTAAGGGGATGAATATATGGTAGTCACATGGGGAGATGTCGGGACTGTACAGAGGATGTTTGAGGACATCCCATCGAAATGTTTCTAGCAGGTGGAGGGTCTTCTTGCCACAAATGACATACTATCCATTTTGAGAGCTTCTCTCTGCGCTTGTTTTTGATGGCTCGTTTCGGCTTCAGCAACGTGTTGCAGTACAGTTCAGCGTTAACTGTTTTACCTCGTTTTAGCCAGTCGACGAGTATGCGTCCTTCTTTGTCGAAAAAGAAACTGAGCATCACTTTTCCAGCCTCCATGGGCGTGGGAAGTCGGGAGATGCTACATGTATCGACAAATGCATTTACCAACTTCGATTAGATGTAATGGTGCTACAGTGAAAGTCTCCTTTTCATTTGGGCACACCATATAGCATAAGGTATGCTGTGCTAATATAAAAGTAAATGGGGATGCAGAACCTCATTGACGTCCCGTCGTGCCTTCAAGAAACTTCTAATGAACGAGACGTGGCCAGGAGTCATAACTTATGGCACCTGATACAAAAGCACTTCGTGTCCTCTGCATTGTCAACCATCATCTGCATGAAGATTGAAGTGGAACTCATTGGAGAACATAATATGTGTTGGTATTCCTCTCTCCAGTGTTTGATATCCCTGGCACTGATGATGACATGCTACACGATGCTGAGGGGTTAAAGGCAAACAGCGTAGTGGACGCTGTGCATGTAATGCATCCTCATTCAAACGGTGACAAATGGTTCTTGTTGAGACAAAAACCACAGTGCAGGTCTCACAGAGTGCAGGATCCTTAAATTAGAGAGAAAAAAAACTCTAATGTTCCACTCACAACTTGCAATATTAAAAGCGAAGGAACAACAT
>JAHWFO010021374.1:3504-22959 GCA_023313115.1 Rhysida immarginata
ATTACGTACTATTATTTGCCAGGATTGTCATTGTTTTCACTGATTTGGATCATTACTACTATGCCGAGACCTTCTGAAAAGACTGTTAAAACATTTAGTGGTCGCCAGCAGCAGCTACCCGACATCCCTGATAAAGATGCCGACGAATCCATTGTATCTGTCGTCGACAGGGCAATTGAGAATTATATGAACGATGACAAATGCTTGGAAAATTTAATTGTATTGCTTCTTTCTAATGTGCCCTGTAGTGCGTGGGAGGGGGGGTGCCGTAAGGACCCCCTTACGATAATTCACTCCCAAGCACAACAGGAGCGGGTTTTTGGACTTGCACGGGGTGGATGTTATATTCGCAAGGAGTAGAGGCTGACAAACGATAAATTATTCATTTTAATTGCTTATGATCAATAATTATAAATGCAAATCATTACTATTGAAAATTGGGGCCCCATATTGGAAAGACATAAACTTTAACAATCATATCAAAATTAGCCAATAATCAATTAACTTGTTAAAAATAACGCGAAATCTTCTGAATTTACAAACATTTTAATTAAAAACGTGCACCAGCACATGGGGAGCCAATGAGCCCATCATCCTCTATGCCCAATCTGTAATGGCCTACAACACAGGCCGCAAGTACCTGACGAGAGTGAATAGATTGTGAGACCTATCCCACGAAAGCGTCACGCCCTCCTTTGATTTGTTGCCAAACAGTGCTACAAATTAGCGCTGCACCTGCTTGGTCAACCAGGGGAGAGAGCATTAACCCCTCAACAACGACCTTTAGACCTTTCACTGTCCGCTCATAGACGCTGTAGACTTCACTCTATTCACTCATGTATCACAATACCTGTAGGCATACGTTCAGTAAACGTTCATGGAAAGCCCCCATGTGACAGGCTTCGCTTCACAGACGCTAAATGGTTATGAATATTGTTTATTGTAAACATTTCTGCTTATCTATACAAATTTAACGCGATGTTGATCGCTTCTCAATACCAGTGTGCTTCAGCGCCGTGCAATAAACAAACATTTAACTCAGATAGATTCTCATAAGAGAATTAACCGTCGACCTTGGGCTATTAATGATAATCGTCACCTTCTTTTGGTATGCAGCTTCCCAAACGTTAAATTTCCCCACTGGTGATCATAACTTCGAGTCTGTCTGTAATACTAAAATGGAACGATCTCACCGCTCTGTTGCCGATTCATTCTCATCTTGGTCGGGAAACTTCGTTCTAGGTGCATTCCTTCATGTACTGCTCGCTTTCGACGTATAACAGTCACGCACATTAAAAGAAAAACATAGCCATCATCAATTCACAAGACATATTATTTAAAATTAATTTGTAACCTTCATACAGGCCTGCTTTCATCAAAGCTCCTATTTTCCAGTAGCAGACGCATCCAGAAACAACATCGCTGCTAGCTCGGGAGGGGGGGACTCGAACGATCTTTTTTTATTATTTTTTACGCTTGCTGCAAAAAGGAAAACTGACTACGATCGCTCACTCTCCCAACAATCTCTCATTTCCTTCGGGTTTGTTGAGGCTCACATACTGAGAAAAGCTGCCCCAACAATGTCTGCTTACGATCATCCAAACAATTGCGGCAGCTTCCCTCAGATAACTAAAAAAAAAAACTGTTTCCAACAATCAGGAAAATATCACCTACGTACTACAAAACATAAAAATTCCTTAAACAGTAACTTGACTTATTTTTATTAAAAAAAAATAATTCCACACACATGAACGATATTCGCAACCAAACCCACCACACAACTCTTACACAACTACCGCAACACAATCGCTACAAAACTCATTTATTCAACAAATACACTTAAAACACAGAAATTTGCATAAACGACACCAACCAACTATGAAATAACAACAAAATACCAAACGAACTCAAAACACACACTGACACCAGTCACACTAAACTTGGAAATCGGTTGGAGAATCAGTTATCCTCGCTGACGAATAAAATTTCTCCGTTGATCTCCTCGATGGAGTCGTCGATTTCACGGATTGCTGTCCTCGACAAGCAAATTCAAGATTTAAATGATCGAATTTTGAAGGTTGAATCATCTTTATATAATAATGGTGGATCCCAGATCGAATTGTTGCGTAGAAAGACTGATGAATTAGGGCAACACTCACGAAGAAACAACCTTCGTTTCTTAGGAGTACCAGAGTCTCCCTTGGAAGATTTAGTTTCTATCATTATCGGTACATGTTCAACCGATCTGGACTCCAATTTGGCTCCCCAAAATATTACTGCAGTCCATCGTCTTGGTAGGCGTAGTGGGGATCTCCCACGGCCTATATTGGTTCGATTTGCTTCTACTTCAATGCGTGATTTGATTTGTAAAAACCGGTATAAGTTGCGTTCATCTTCCGTGGTGATTCTGGATGACCTTACTGAATCTCGTTAAAAATTATTGCGAGAGGCCAGACGGAGATAGGGTCCTAAAAATGCCTGGTCAGCAGGTGGTAAAATTTTCATTTCTGGCCCTAACGGCAGACCGTTACTGATTCGTTCATCCACTGATCTTCAGAAGCATGATGCTGCTCCCGAACACTAATTTTAGTTATTTTTTTAATAGATACATTTGGTCTGTAGTTGTAAGTATTTTTAGCCTATGTTTGTTCTCACATTCTGAGTTTCTAATATGTATGTTTAAAAGATTAGCCAAAAATGTTAATTTTAAGCAATAGATAAATAACTGTTGTTTGTCTGTATATTGATACATGCACTTCGGCCCCTAATCTAAACAATATATTTTAATTTGATTTTACTGTATACTGGTTTTGTTTTTATTTATATATTTCGTTTTATAGTAGTTTTTCTTTTACATCTGACTATGATGGTTGACTATGATGATTTCTTGCCTCCGATTTCTTTAGATACCGCGAACTGTGAGATTACTAATTTACGTACTGTCAATAGGTCTCTTTCGCTTTATTTTCTTAACATTCGAAGTGTGTCAGCTAATTTCAAATTAATCTCAAATCTCTAATTATAAAACCTACTTTGATAATTTTGGTCGAAACTTGGTGTCGGGATGCTTCTGGCATTCCCCCCTTATCGGGTTATCAGGCCTTTTCTATAAATAGGAGCAGTAGGCGTGGTGGTGGAATATGCGTTTACGTTAAAAATACTTATAATAGCACAATCTTAAGTTCTCGTTCTGAGATTACTCAGGATTATGAAGTTCTTTCATTATCCCTCAGTCATAAACGTACATTAACGGTATTTTATCGACCGCCATCAGGTAATTTCTCTTCATTTTGTTCTTATTTTTCAACCCTGCTCCTCGATGTCCACCGATTAGGCTCCGATAATATTGTGATCGGCGATTTTAACATCGATGCTAGCAAGTTCTCTACGTCTTTAAATCTATTTTTAGATCCTTTAATAAGTTCAGGATTGTTACCCGCTTCTCGTTCATTTACGCATTATTCTAATTTCCACCAGTCCTTTACATCCCTGGATAACTGTTATTCCTCCTTGGGCCCCCCACTCTTTAGTAATTCGCTAAATTATTGTATCAGTGGCCATTTCCCCCTTTTGATTATATTTTAAGATACGCCTACTAGTAATGCCTTTTTTAGACCAGTTTTTTCCAGAATATATACTAATAATCGGATTATAGCTCTAAAATCCTTTTTAGAGTTGACTGACTGGAACTCCATCTTAGTTGATTGCCAGGATTCTGATAGTATATTTCGGCAATTTAGTTCACAGCTTCAGATTGGATGGGATCGGTATTTTACTCTAGTTAAGTCAAAGGTTACAGACTGTGATTCTCTGTCAGAACGTAGTCCTTGGATAACTTCGGAGATCGTAAGTTTGATTAAGAAAAAGAATGCTCTTTATTTAAACACTCGCAAGAACCCCTCAGTGGTAGCGATTAGGAAATTCAAGGCGTTTTCTAATATTGTTAAGACCTCTGTTCGCCGAGCAAAGGCAAATTACTTTAATACGTTGTTTTTGGCGCTTGCTTCTTCTAAAGACAAGTGGCAGGTATTACGTAAATTATCCGTCGGCCGCCCTCCTTCTAGATCTCCTTTTAATTCTGGACAGCAAATATCCGCTTCTTCTTTAACTGATTTTTTAAATGTTTTATTACCAGCTGCAGTATTGTCACGGAAATCGATTCCACACGTGATTTCCGGCGACACTGGCTGTTATTACCGCTCACGAGTGTTCACCCGTTCGAAGGCGGGGGAGGAGCGGGGCAGACAGTGTCGTCACAACCATCAGCACGCCCGAGCCAATGAGGCCGCAGGGAGGCTTCGTGACGGAGCAACGAGGCTTTCTTGGCGGGAGGTTTGGAAGGAGAAAGGGAGAGCGACCCGGACTTCAGAAGGGAAACATCAGGAGGATGTTGGTCCGACTCCGGAGAAGAAAGGACTTTACGCAGTCGTCCGTAATGGTCGGAGACCCCAGGACCCTCGGCCTGATAGAAGCGACGACGTGGCGAGTCGTCCGTTTCCCTTGTCAAAGCAACGTGTGTTCGGCGGCGAAGCACCGCAGGCGGCGTTTCCACTGACGAGCGACTCCGGCAACGAGAACGAATTAACGTGCTCGAGCTTACGGATAGCAACCGGGAGATTGAGGCTGTATCGCACGCTCTCGGGGTCAACAACAGAGAATGTAAGTTCATTTTCTTTAGCGTGCCATAACCTATGTGCGTGGTCGTCCGTACTAAGTGACCTGCACGGAAGAGAGTGCGACGGGCGTTCAACAATTAGAGGCTTCTTTCCCGCTGGGTTGAACGCCTATCTCTCAACCCAGTACGGGTTCACGTATTTAAGCTAAATAAGTTGGGTCGTGTTCGTCGAAGTACTTTTCATGACCAGTCCTTGTGGCGAACACTCGTTCGGCTGCTTGTTTGTAAAGGTGTAAGATGTATACCTTCTGTAACGTAGAAGTTAGTTTATGAATATTCTATATGAGTAGTGAACTAAGTGCATTAGTTTTTATGGTCTTTAACTCGGTAAAATTCAGTGTGTTCGGCATGAACTTTATCTGCGTGAACTTTCTCTTATGTTCCATTCAAACCGTCTAATTTTGTTTGTGTGAACTTCTACCGAGTTAGACTCAATTAATTTATTTGGGCATTGAATGCCTTAAATTCCCGGACTTGGACTATAATAATTTATTTGTGCTTGTGTTACACTTTCTGTGTCAATGAAGCTCATTAGATGTATTAAAATTTGGTGCCCGTAAGTAGGTGTAATTTATTTGTGAGGCCATACCATGTGCCGTGGATAGATTGTATTAC
The DNA here is from genome assembly GCA_023313115.1 of Rhysida immarginata. Classification (NCBI taxonomy): domain Eukaryota; kingdom Metazoa; phylum Arthropoda; class Chilopoda; order Scolopendromorpha; family Scolopendridae; genus Rhysida; species Rhysida immarginata. The sequence continues at coordinate 8,795 of JAHWFO010021374.1, forward strand.
CCTATAGGCTTACTGCCATTTATTTCATGTGGTTAATTATTTGATAGATAGACTCATTTAATTTATCTGGACTTTAAATAACTTAAATCCCCGGGCTTGGACTTTAACAAATAAGTTGTGTTTATGATTCACTTTCTGTTCAATTAAACTCATCAGAAGTGTTAAATTTTGGCGCCCGTAATTAGGCGTAATTATATTTGAGAGGCCATACCAGGTGCCGTTAATGAAGTGTATTACCCTTTAGGCATACTGCCGTATTTTTCATGTGGTTAATTATGTGATAGTTTAAGTAGTTTAAGATATTGGAGACCAGGTTAAGTTACGAGCTAGTCGTAATATTTGCCTTAGAGAATAAGATTTGCATTTGATATTCTCATCTTGTGTTGTGTTATATGTAAGCGAGTTTGCTTATAGGAATTTTTCAGATTATTTAAGTATTAGGTGTATCTTGAATCAACCGATTAGCTCGGTCTAGCCTTTGTAAGAGTTATATGGTGTAGCTGCTCTTGTAATTTTGAGGTAAAATATTCATTTGTTTTTGCCAAGCAGTAAGTTATCAATTTGGTGTTTGCTGAACTAAAATAATGATTTGAGTATCAATTTTTCTGTAGATTCCGATATCAAGTTAAATATTATGGTTTATCAATTATTCTATTTAAATTGAGCTAGGAGATTTAGCTTTGTTATATTTACCAAGTCATTTATTCATTTTTATAAATTACATTGTTTTATGGAATTTGTCCTTTATTAAACTTTATCTTTATTTTCAACCTTACCCTGATAACGTGCTCATTATTTACTTTCCACTGCGTATACATTCTACTCTGTTTTTACACGTTACAAGTATCAGTTAGCAATGCTTCTGAGAGTAACTGCAATTATTCCAATTTAGCTTCAAATTTTTTTTGTCTACCCACTACGCCAGAAGAAGTCTGTGATATAATTTCCAGACTGAAACCTTCAAAGTCTGCAGATCCTTTGGGTTATCGCGCAGATATTATTATTGCCCTGAAGCATGTTTTTTCAATTCCTCTGGCAGGCATTTTCAATGTTTTTATTTTGTCAGGATCTTTTCCTACCTCTTTAAAGTCAGCCCGTGTTACACCCATTTTTAAAAAAGGGGATCCATGCTGTTACGGGAATTACCGGCCTATAGTAATATTGCCTATATTCTCAAAGATTTTTGAGAAGATTTATGTGCGACTTCTCCATTTTGTCCACTCTATTAGGTTTATTACTCCCTGCCAGCATGGTTTTGTTCCCAGTCGAAACACAGAAACTGCTTGCTATGAGCTTGTAGAATTTATTTCCGCGGAGATGATGAATAACAAGTTGGTTGGGGCTTTGTTTGTGGATTTTGTTAAGGCCTTTGATTCGGTCCCTGTTCCTTTATTATTGTCTAAATTAGAACGTCAATTTCATATATATGGTACTCCGCTGAGGTGGATTGCTGATTTTCTTAATAACAGGTCCTATTATATGTGTATCGGCGACATTTCTTCCTCTGTCATTTTTAGGTCTTGCGGAGTACCTCAGGTTTCGATCCTATCCCCCCTCTTGTTTCTTTTGTTTATAAACGATCTCCCTTCTAATTTACTCCCCGCTAAAACCATCATGTACGCGGACGATGTTGCTTTATTATTAGCCGATAAAGATCCTATTGTTTTGGTCACAACATTAAACTCTGTGGCTAATGCCCTTTCTGAGTGGTGTAGCCGCAACAAACTGGTAGTTAATATTGATAAGACCAAACTTATGTTATTTTATCAGCGCAATAAGCGTCTTGTCCCTAATTCTCCTGCAGTATACCTTGATGGGAAGCCTATTGGACTTACCGAATCCTTTAGATACCTGGGTCTGGTGATTCAACATGATTTAGCATGGTATCGGCATATAGATGTTCTTATGCGTAAACTAAATCGGAATATGGGGATAATTTCTATGTTGTATTACCTACCTCGTCATATCCTCTTACTGTTATATTATGCATTGATCCAGTCGAACCTTTGCTACGGTGCGGTTTTCTGGGGCGTTACCACAGATTTTAATCTGACTAGAATACTCAGACTACAAGAGTGGTTTCTCCGAGTGCTGTCTACTGTTCCTCGAAATATCTGTTTCTCATAATTTTCAAGTTATTGGCATCCCTACGATCTCACAGTTAGTATTATTGCAAACATGCTCTTTCATATACAAGATCCTCAATTCATTACTAGACATTAATACCCCTATTACTTTAACTTATGTCTATTCTAAACATAATTATTCTACCCGTCAATCTTCAAATATTGTTATTCCTATTGCTAAAAGAAATTACCGTAATAACTGTTTATCTCATTTTGGAATTAGAATTTGGGCCTCGCTACCTTCAAACCTTCGCGTACTTGCTCCATATTCTTCTATTCGCCGGAACTTAAAGCGTTTTTTTTTTCTGAAACCTTAGGATAATTTCATCGTCAACCCATTATTAATTATTTTTGGAGAATTGTTTTTTTTGTTTTCAGGCCTTTTTATTTTTATTTTATTCATTTTTTTAATATTTTTTTATTATTTTTATCATTTGTTTTTGTTTTTTTTTTCGTTTATTTCTTTGATAGTTTTTAAGTATTATTTTTATTTTCTTTCATTGGTATTGGTTTGTTTTTACCATCTTGTTGTTTTTTTTTTTTGATTTTGCCTGTATTATTTACGTAAATTTGTATGTATTTCTTTAGTTTATTGTTCCTGTAATCCACCGGGTACTTACTTGTCGGTCATTGGCCATACCTGTTCCAAGTGGTGTCTTCTTTTTTTTTTCTCTCTTTAATAAATAAATAAATAAATAAATAAATAAATAAAAAAATTTTCCTGACTTGTTTGGAAAATGGCGGATATTTCGATTTTTATGAAAACAGATGGCACTAATTATAAACATCTTTAACGCCACTGTTCGCCAGTTTCCGCCATCTTTATCGTCACCACTATTTTCATCATATGGGTCAGCCCGATGACGTATATGGACTTCGTACGAAGAGACGTCACTTCCTTAGTGATTCGCCATCTTGGTTCACACAGCCGTTGCTAGGAAGAATTTAAATCATTTTCTCCTTTTGAAATTAATTTTGGGTTGTCATAGAAAACGTAGCAATACAATATAGTTTTGTTGCAGACATTCTGATCGCTTATGTAACCAAACTAGTGTCAGAATCGGCATATCTAATGCTTAGCAACGATATGTGTGGAACCTAGATGGCGCGTTGCTAAGGGGTGGAGCTAACTGTTACGTCACTCGTGCGAAGTCCATTAAAGATAGACTCCGAATCCTATTGTTAACAGCGCCACCAAAGTGAAGCAAATTTAAGCCATGATAGTCTGGGCAGGAGTGAGCCGTGGAATAGTTAGCTGTCTGGGTACTTTCTTTTGACAATTTTTGGGCTCCAGGAATGATTAATTCAAAAGTATTCCTCAAAGTTGTTCTGTGTACAACTGTACAAACAGACACGAAAAAGGATGAGGAATCATTTTCTACAAGCAAAAATCAAAAATACGTAACTGAATTGAAAATACGTAACTGAAAGATAATCGAAACCATGATCGAAAAATGGTTTATAAAATATAATAAAACACTTCAAATACAAAGTTAACGAAAAGATAAACTTATCACTCCGCGATCGGCGTGTGATAAAAGTATTAATCAGCTACTTTCATGTTTAGCCATGTGTTTTGCATCATCTTCACTCACTTTCGGCCATGACGGTTCTGGGCGGCGGAGCTTCCCAACTTGCTTCAAGTAACAAAAATTGTTTCGAGGTCTATCGTTAATAAACGTCATTGGGTCAGCCTGTGAAATCTCGAAAGCCTCGCTCAACCACTCAATTATTGTAATGCGTTGAGCAATAAAATCGGCGTAAATTTAGAAAGAATTAAATGAATTTCCATTGATTTTTAGTAATTTTAGCTAGACTTTAAATTCTGAAATTCAATATTACTTCTACGTCACAACTAAAACTCCTTCTTGGCATGTTGCGAGAATTTATTCATTCTTGACAAACCGGTTATTACAATACTCATTTCCAAAAAAGTTGGGACAGTGCAAAATATATAGAAAAAACAAAAAGGGATGATGTAACAAAACTTTCTCGCGAATACAAAATAGCAGATACGTTTATGAAATGACATAAATATACTGTGTGCATCAAAACATTTTGTATCGTGGCCGGGACGTTCATTTTGAATGGGGGTGTTGCAACACGTTCCAAAATAGTAGGGACATACGTTGTAGAAAGCGCCGTTAGTAGTGGAACCTTCCGAATTGTTCGGGAATAATCTTGAATGATGAAGTCGTACTACATTCCGTATAAATAACAGTTGCCATCCGTCGTTCAGGTAACTTATTCGGAACGATGGGTCGAGGCAAGCCAGTTAGCGAAGATCTTCGTGTTCGAATCATTCAAGAATTCACAAACAACGTTTCTCAGCGTGCAATAGCCAGAAGATTTAACCTGTCATCATCTACAGTACATAATATTATCAAGCGCTACCGAGATAGTGGTGAGATCACAGTTCGGAAAGGCCAAGGTAGAAAACCTATTCTGAATGCTCGAGCTCTTCGGATCCTCCGACGTCACTGCGCCCGCATAGGAATGCTGCGATTACGGACATAGCCACGTGGGCCCGCGATTTCTTCGGGAAGCCATTATCGTTGAATACTGTACGCCGGTGCATCCACAAATGCTAACTTCAGTTATACTGTGCACAACGGAAGCCATACATCAACAAACGACAGCAACGTCGCCGTCTGATATGGGCTCGAGCCCATCGCAATTGGTCCCAAGCACGCTGGAAGAACATATTGTGGTCCGATGAATCAACCTTTACGATTGTTTACGGAAATAATGGACGCCGTACACTCCGGACCAAAGACGAAAAGGATATTCCCGCGTGCTACAGGCGTTCGGTACAGAAACCACCGTCTGTCACGGTCTGGGGCTGTATTAGTGGCCATGGAATGGGAGACTTGCACATCTGCAATGGCACCGTCAATGCTGAAGCGTATATACAGATCCTGGAACAAGCTATGGTGCCATCTAAGAGGCGCCTGTTTGGACGACGTCAGTGTATATTTCAACAAGAAAACGCCAGACCGCATGCAGCGCGCATAACTTCTGCATGGCTACGTCGGCAGCGCATTCGTATGTTGGATTGGCCCCCTTCTCGTAGTTGAAAAGGACGTTAATACCACAATTCCCCAGACCTCAACCTAATCGAGAACATTTGGAATCACCTCGATCGTCATGTGCATGCTATGGAACAACCACCGCGTACCCTTCAGCACGTATCGGATGCTTTACAGTCTGCATGGCAACAGGAGCCAGTAGAAACCTACCAGAATCTTATTGACTCACTCCCATGCCGGGATATTAGCTGGTGGTCATAATAATGTGACTCGACTCTGTAGAGTGAATTTCAAATCGTTTGACGCATAGAGTTTCCCATTTTTAAAAAATTTCTTAGTAACTTTGTAAGCACTATTGGGAAAAATTGTGTTCCTGATGCGGTTCCTCAAGAATGGTTCTGGATGCGTGTTACTTATCTCGTAATAGCCAACTACCAATTTAATTTTTCAAACGCCAAATTTATTACAGTGGGACCTCGCAATTCTAACATAATCAGTTCCGAGATGGCGATCGTATTCCAAATCTTTCGAGTTCCAAAGCAATTTTTCTCAATGAAAATGATGGAAACTAAATTAATCTGTTCCAAGATCCAACAGTATCGTCGCAAATTTACATACACGGATACAACTTTCATGCTTAGCGATAAGATCTTTTTTAAATGAAATTATTGCTCAAACAGCTTTTCTTTCTCTTTCAACAATAAACTTTTTACCAGCTATAACTAATTCACTAAGTATTTTAAAGAACAAATAAAAAAAATTCGTAAAATTATCTGCGATAAATCGTATGAGTCGACGAGATGAGACGAGAGGAAAACCAACAGAAGCGTAGGCTGGCGTTCGGTTTCCAAGGCAGTGTTCAAGTTTCGAGGCAAAATTTATTTGAAAATTTCGTTCGAGTTTTGGGGCGTTCGAATTCCGAATTACCACTGTATATCATAATCTTTTAATACCGTGTAGCTCCCTCCATCCCAGAGAAGACTTCTCTATTAAAATAACATTAAGGCCCGACTTCAGAATGAGCGCTAATGCTCTTGCTCAAAACCATTGTTGAATACAAATTCCATATTATTAAAGGTAAACTCCACGGAAAAAATCGAATTCATTTTTTTTTTGCATCATAACATTAATCCAGGTTAATAGAGTATATATCATTCAAACTTTTTTCGATTTTTCCTAATATTTTATTAAGAAAGATGCCTCGGAAAATTGAAAATTGGCCATGGGATCATCCATCCCTTCTCCAGAGAACACGGCGGAACAAGGTGTCATTTCCTGCCGCGAGAACGTAGGGGAATTTCGTCGCCGAGTTTCTAGTTTCGCTTAGAACGATTCTACATATCGTAAGATTTTGTTAACCTGCTTAATATCGGAATACCTTCAGTTTGTTCTCTGTTTAGATGTGTAAATAAACAGTCGGATAGAAATTTCACGTTTCATAGATTCCAAAAAACAGAATCGATTAAAAAACAGTGCATTAGCGAGGGAACTGGTGTCCAACTCCAAGCAGCAACGTGTGTTTAGCTCCTTTTGAAGCGTCTTGCTGTTTTAAATTCAGTATCGAACAAGAAATTCGCTGAAAATAGACCACGTATAAGGTGGAACTTGAAGCTCTTCCAACTCTAAACGGGCCTTGCGTTCTTCAAGAACAACGACCGCTACAGCATGTGCTAAACGCCAGAGGAATGAGGTAGGCCTATCTGCTGTGTAAGACACACGCCGCCCTACGGCACACGCAGACGCTGCAAGCAGAAGATTCCGTTTCACGGTTTAATGCCTAGGGCTGTATATCGCAGAAGTTGCAGTAGCATTTAATTCTGCTAATGGTCTTCTATATTGCTATCACTCTTATCAAAATCGCAGTCGTCACTATCGATCATGTTTCATATTCATCGTCTATAGCGACGCCAAACGTAGATATGTGAATGGATCACAAACGAATATGTGTCGTGTGGAAGTTCTGCAGGTATAGTGTGTATGTAGAACAAAAGATCGCTCTCTGATAGCTGGTAGTAGCGCAGCGAGGGATATGAAATCAGTCAGTTGGTGAGTGTCGTGCGAGATGGAAGTAACCCGTGTTGAGCAGCGCGCTTACATCAAAGTAGCTGTTCTCCGAGGGAGAAATGAGATGGAATATCACAGTGAATTAGTGGAAGCCCTTGGGAATAATGCCCTACCATACCATAGAGTAGCACGGTGGGTAGGAAAGTTTCAGCAAGGACGTGTTTCAACCAGTGATGAGCAACCGTGAAGGCCATATTGCCCTGTATACTACCGTAATAAATTAGCGTGTTACGATATTTCAGTGCTATTCATTGCCCAAACATGAGTTAACACCTTGTCCTTTCGTCTGTATGTGGTCACATTTTCCAACCGGCCTGGTATCTTCAAGAAAAAAAATAGTTGCTATGACTTTTGCCCCAATCCTCGTATTTTATCAATTTTGAGTTCGAATTGAAAATTTTTTATACATGCTACGTTGTTAGTGAGACCTTCGTCTTTCATTTTATACAAAGTTGTTTTGACTGTGGAGTTTACCTTTAAGTAGCGGAAGAATGGAGCTATTTATTGCTTTCACAATGTCCGTCCATCCGTCCCCTTCATAATTTCTGCAATCTTTGAGGTAGAAGCTTGAATGTAGCTTACTATGGGTATGAATACTTTCACTATTTAGTTTGGTTTTGATTGGCCCACTGGGGTCGGAAATACGGGGGTGGGAGTTAGAGGGGATCAAGTGACCTATGTGGTAATTAGGTATATAAAGAAATGAAATTCGATATGTACAGGGTGCATTATGAAAGTAATGCGCATAATTTTATTGTGACGCGACTATCCATCGCAGCGCGCTCGGACTGGTCGAAAAATGTGGTAGGGGGTCTGCCCTTCCAAACGCGCCCGGTCTCAGTTCGCTCCGAGCAGTAGGAGCGGTAGGACGTGTCTTCGCACGAAGTCTGTTTTTCGATTGTGTCATAGCACGATGGAGCGTTCGCTGGAACAGCGGTACGCGATCAAGTTTTGGGTGCGGCTTGGGAAGAATGCAACAGAAACTGACATCGAAGACGTCTTCAAGCTTCACCACGACAATGCCCCCAGCCACACGGCCTTCGTCGTCACCAACTTCCGCAAGACCCCCGTTGTGCCCCAGCCTCCTTACAGCCCTGACTTGGCTCCGTGTGACTTTTTTATGTTCCCTCGACTGAAGAGAGAGTTGAAGGGAAAGCACTGGGAGTCGGTGGAAAACATCCAAGCTCATGTTACAAGGTTCCTGAAAAACATTCCAGTTGAGGAATTCCAGGGTGCCTTCCAGGCGTGATAGAATCGTCTCCGCAAGTGTATTGATGCAAGAGGAGACTATTTTGAAGAATTGTAACCATTTGTACCAAGCGGATCAATAAACCTATTTTTTCCAGAAAATGCACATTACTTTCATAATGCACTCTGTATATTCCTCTAGGTAAAATCTACACTCCTATGAAGTTTGGGCCAAATTATTCTAGTGGGGTCGAAGTTGTGGGAGTGGCAGTCACTTGGTCTTCAGAAATATAGCAACCTATGGCATGTGATATATCATTCGATCGAAAATGAGAGAAAAGAAAGAAGATAGGATTCTTTCATATTTTCTTAACACTAACTTTCGTGTTAAGTTTCGAGAGAATAAATTTTTTGGTACAAAAATTGTGGGTTAAAAATTGATGAACTCAGAACTTCCGCTACTTTCCTATACCTTCTTCGGGAGGCTTAATTTTTGTTACTGAATTGGTATTCAACAATGGTTAGAGTAAGATCAGGAGATTTGTGCTCATTCTGAATTCGGGCCAGATAAAAGTAGCAAGAATAGATCCCAAAATAAGGATCCTTAAGAAACTCGCAATCCGAAGCTAATGTTAATATCTTTACCTTATGTTAGAGCATTAAATCCGATTCTTATGGATAAGCTTCTTACAGATACAACCATGAAAGTTATTTTTCTAAATATATTTTTATTTCAGTTACAATACATTTTTATGATCATATTAGACTTATGTTTGCTAATCAAGATTAAGGCTTCTCTCATTTCCGTCCTCTCTATTTATAATTATTATTTGTATACAGACTAAACCTACCAGATTGATATAACTTGATTTATTAAACTTTTATTAAAATGATAAGAAAATATTGGTTTTGTTTTATACGACAAAAGTCAAGTAAAAATATCAGTAAAAATATGGCCATACGTAACCGAAATTAATAACTAATGCAAACGTTTCCTGCTTTGCGTTTAATGAAATCGGTAAAAGCAGCCACTCTGGTGTAAACGCCAGGATAGCCTTTATAAGCGCACTTTTCGCCCCAAGATGTTATACCAATCACTGTGAACGTCTCACTATATTTTTTGTTTTTCGTTTTATGGAACAAAGGTCCACCGGAATCTCCCTAAAAAGAGATGTTTACATGTTAATTTATGTTTGACATTTTTTATCATCTGAAAGAACATATTCTAAACTTACATGACATGTATCCTTTTCTACATTGAAGTAGCCTCCGCATAACATGACGTTAGAATGGAACTTATCGGGATACTTAGACTGGCAACGTTTATTAGAAAGAACAGGAATGTGGACTTTACGAAGGACGTCATTTTTTTTCCCTGCGAGAATATGGAAAGTGTGAAAATTTTTATAAAAATTTATGATAGATGTTAAAATTAAATTAACTGAGTTCATGATCGATGTTAAAATGAAGTACGGGAAGAAATAGTTAAAATATAAATGCCAATATGAGATCAATAGAAAGATAGTTAAGTATCTTCACTTATAAAAAATGTTATTGTAAAGAGGATTCTTTTAGTTTCAGTTCGCTTTGAGTCACATCTATAAAATGTTTCCATTATCCAAAGAGAGCTGGTTGTTCCTAATTTCCAATCAGAGGAGAGTGTTGTTTTCAACGACCTAATGGTTTTGAAACCAATGAGATGGTTAGTCTCATTTTACATTTGTGCAATGCTCGAAATTCTGTAATGTAGTCATTTACTTGGGAAAAAAAGTGTAGTTTGCCGTTTGTGACCTCTGACCTTTGCCTAGTTATCAGGCCGTCAGAAGCGAAGACACTTCGATTTGCTTGCTTCTAGCGGCTTGGCATTTAGTCAATTTGGATTATCATTAATTTTACGTTGTATTCATTCATGACACGTCATTCCAAGTTGTTTGATATATTACATGGCATATCTTAGCATTGAAAATTTTTCGATTGCAAAGTGGAAGGAAAAATTCTGTGACATGGATTCGAACCAGGAACCTCGACTATCATGGTCGACGCCTCTACCAATTGGGCTATCGCAGACACCTGGACAGCCAAGCTGTCAAAAGGTGTCTTGAAGACAACCAAATTGTCATGGTTGAAAGCCCAATGGGAGGCGGGCACCTGGCTCTCAGATCGAGAAAAATTACCTTCCATTTTTCAATCGAAAAATTATCACCTCTGTCTGGAGATTATCTCCAGTTTATAATTATTATTATCTGTGAGTTCATCAAACTTTCTGATGGTTTGGATAGGAGAAATTCTCGATCTGAGAGCCAGGTGCCCGCCTCCCATTGGGCTTTCAATCATGACAATTTGGTTGTCTTTAAGGCACCTTGTGACAGCTTGGCTGTCCAGGTGTCTGCGATAACCCAATTGGTAGAGGCGTCGACCATGATAGTCGAGGTTCCTAGTTCGAATCCAGGTCGCAGAATTTTATCTTCCATTTTTCAATCGAAAAATCATTACCTCTGTTTGTAGATTATCTCCAGTTTATAATTATTATTATTAGCATTGAAAGTTTCAATGAACCATAATGCTTCCACTAAACCAGGTGCTTTTGAACCAATGCAAGCAGCGAGCTCGTGGAGCCAGCAAGGGAACTATTCTATGGAAAATACACTAGAAGTGGCGACGGAGGAGCAAAAGAAAGAAAGGATTGGAGGAGCGAAGGGGCAGGCACGGCCTGGAATCCACGAGAGCCGGTAAAAAGGCGAGGAAGAAACCGAGAAGACAGAGAGCACTTTAGCAGTCGACTGAAGATGAATTTGACCGTTCGTCCGTGGAACCCGCTAATGTTTCGATAAGTACTGGAGGATTGCCCGCCCGCAATCGATAGCTAAGAAAGGAAAAGCCGCTCTCCCCAAAGATGCCGTCAGGCACGGTCGAATTGAGGAACCTCTGAGCAGTATTAGAACGCTGAAGACAACGCCGGACTTGGGTAAGACCTATTCATTCTTTATCCGACCTTAATGACCTTTTTATTGTTGATAACCCACAATTCAGAGAAAGGATCATCAAAGTTCCAACGGCAAAAGAGCGAGAGCTAATCCAGCCGATCAGCGGAGTTGACGAAACTAAGCAATGACCGAGGTCACCTTTTCGCAAAACACTCCAAGTATTATACGCAAGCGCTAGTTAAGACTTTTAAAACGAGAGTTTTCTGTTTTCGCTCCACTGCTAATTATTCTCATGAGATCACTCATCCATTAGACCCAGTAAAGATTCATTAGCACCAATTGAGACTCCGGAATCCACGCCATCGACAAAAAGGCCAGTGGAACAAATAACTTCGAGGGATCATCTAGAACCGTTACCAGGTAGTTTAATCCACTTTTTAAAACGTTTGCATGTCCAAGCCCGCAGTAGACGATTCGTAACATCTGTAGGAACATCTGAAGGGTTACTGTTATACAAATGATGAGATGAGAGCAGCAGCAGTGCATAATTGGAACTGGCAACAGATGCCCAATTTCTTCGCTGATGGAATGGAAAAACTTGTGAAACGTTGGCAGAGTTGGTGATTACATTGAAAAATAAGATGCTGTCGGGTAAGGATATTCCAAGCTTGCGTCAATAACTGCTGAAACTATCAGGAAGCAAAAAATTATAAAAACGTTTTCGTAATTTTCTAGAGACCTTGAACCAGACATGCGCTGCGGTTAAACGTTGCCTGAACGGAAAATATGCGGCGCATGCCTATACATCAACACCAAAATAGCAAAAAACCATTCTATTTAATTTCATTATGCAGGATGTTTGTAAATGGGAAAACGATGATTACATAAGGTGTGTCCAAAGAATATACAGCCATAAATATTATTTAAAAAAAAACAATGAGTACACAACAAAACATAAAAAACCTTTAATCACTAACTTGTGATAAAAGTAATACGAGGTACCTCCCAAAATTTTTTTATTCTGACCGACCCCTAAGAGGTACGAAGTTGTGCGTCTTAGGCATACGTCTCAGCTGTAATTGTGCCAAGCGGCGATTTTGGGTATGAGCTGTATTTGTCATTCTGTGTTGGTCGTGTTGCGATTCTTGATATTAAAGCTGAAGAAAATTGCGGCTGAAACCCACAGACTGTTGAAAGAGACTTTTGGTGAACAAGCTTTAGGCTAAACCCGAACCTCAAAGATTGTCGGGAGTCTGTGGAAGACGACAAGCATTCTGGTAGACCATCAACAAGCACAACTCTGGAAATGATCACGAAGGTGCGTGACGTGATCCGAGAGGACCGAAGTCAGACCATCCACGATGTTTGTGATCACCTTGGATTGTCATACGTGACATGTTGAGGATCGAGGGAAAACGTGAGAAGCAAAAGTCCAGAGATGACGAAGAAGAAAGACTGGCTGCTCCATCACGACAAAGCTCAGGCGCACTCATCGCTTGCTGTGAGGACTTCCTCAATAAAAACAACATGACCGCTGTCCCCTGGCATCCTACGATTTCTACTATTTCCGAAATTTGAAATTGCGTTTAAAAGGACGGCGATTTGACTTCATTGAAATGATCCCCAAAGGCATCCCCAAATATCTGGAAAAAGGGCTGGCTAGTCCATAACTTGAACCCCATTTGCAAGACAGCATTCAAATGTTGAATTTGCATTATGAATTGGCGCGTTGTCTTGCTAGAATTTAAAGAATGGTTCCCCAATTTGTTCTGCAACTGGCAGTAGGTGGGTGTCCAACATCTCTTGATACATTTCCGAATTCTTTCTGCCTGAAATGAATGCTAAATTGGTTCGCCCACGCCAGCTGAAAAGCTCCCTAAACCTTCACAGTGCCTCTTCCTTGTTGACGCTTCGAGTAGATATTTTTATCTTTTCTCAGATCATGCCAGTAAAATTTCAAGCCATCTGAACAATCAAGATTGGATTTGTTTTCATCACTCAAGATGACTTTTTGCCATTCAGTTGTCCATGATATTATTTCTTTATCCATGGTAGTCTTTTGTCTTTCTGCCTTGGTAAGAGGGCAGGCTGAGTACATTGAGTACACATCTTTTCACGAATAATAGTTGCTACACTACTCTTTGATGAAGGGATGTCTTGACATCTTGCTACTTCTCTGATGAAAATATTTTCTGTGGTTATCCTCTTGATCATTGTCTTTTTAGCACATTTTCGTAGAAATGTGCTTATGTGATCGGGCTGTCCGTCCGTCCATTCGTCCGTCTGTAGACACAATTCCAACAATGCATTGCGTTGCATTGAAAGAGTGCAATATTGACTTGCTGCAAGACACGAATTATCCTTACATTGGAGAAAACGCCTGTTGAGCAAATAGGTTCGGCTCTATGCGTAGTGAACGAGCACATAGGTTAATGAGATGGTGCGCGTGCAGGATGGACATGATTGACGTTATTGAAAGGGGAGATAGGTCTCTAAATCAAAAGAATATTTTTATTCGTAGGGAGTTTATTATTTATTACGATAACTTGAAAACGAATTAACTTTTTTACACCCTGTTTTCACCAATCCATTAATATGGGAGAGAGCACGTACAAGTTCGAACGTGAGATAGCGTGAATAGGTACGTGCACTAATAGCACGTGCTCTAATGGTAAAATTATGATACCCCCTTAAAAATTTCGTATAACCAGATATGGCATGTAATATATCAAATAAATCGTCACAACGTCTCATGAACGAATATTCAGTGTGTTTCATAATTGGTGTCCCGTCTTTAGATCCAAATAAAGGCTCAAGGGGAACAGGTGGGGGGG
>JAHWFO010021375.1:1101-12653 GCA_023313115.1 Rhysida immarginata
CGACATGAAGGCTTCTGGTAATACAAATTGTTGCCGATTATTTTTAATTCAACTTACACGTTTTTCTTTGTTTGATGGAACTCGAGCCGAAACCCCATCTCTAGCACCGTCTACGGACCTCGCTGCTGTTGAACTCTAATATAGTTGGACAAAAGCATCAGCCAATGAATCAGGCAATGAAACTTGTTTACAACTCGAATTTTCCCGTCTGATGACAAGGAAAAAAACCATACAATCCCATTCCGGACTTTCGTATAATTCTAAGGCGTATTATGTTTGGAACTTTATTTTAGAATTTTGATTTTTTTATTCCTGTGCTTTTTTAATTCAGTCTTTTCTTTTATTTTTATTTTTTTTTTGTATTATAATATTGCTTTCTTTACAGGACCTCTCTACTTGTTTATGATCGTCCGTCTTCTGTGTTCCTCGCTCGTATGCGTACTGAATTTGCATAGTTCTTCGTGTTTCCGGAGTATCCTTGTCCTGTCGTTTGTTTGCCACCCTGTATGCGTTTATCTTACATTCGTAGCATGTTTTCCCCTTTAGGTTCCTAGTATCCCTGAGGTCTCTGCTAAATCTTATTTGTTTTTTTTAATTTTTTATTTGTGCTGCCCCTTTCCGTTTATTCCCCCTCAATAATTTCTTTTGTTTCCAAATAGTTGTTATGCTATTTTCTAATCGATTAGCTTTTTATAGTGCACTCATGCCTCTACTAATTTAATCAACGTCTGGTGTGGCTTTGAATCGTGTGGCTTCGGTGCGGTGGCCATTACTTGGACTCTTGGTCACTCTCCGTGTCATTGCTGGTTTTCATCTTTCTCCTTCCTGCTCTCACCGTATGTTCGAATTCGGGCCGAGATTTCATGCACCCCATCGGGAAGCTCCTTCCGTTCAGCTATTTGAATATTGGTTCATCGATTGGAATCTTTTTGCCAGCTTTTAGCATTCTTTGTAATAAAGGAAATATTTGTTTGGAGCTCATTATTTTACATTCTTTTCTTTGGTAAACATAAAAGAGGGTAAATTTAGAGATTCATAGGCTAATCGATACCATAATAGTTTTGATTCGTAACCGAACTTAATTTGTCAAAGTTTGACCAATTAAGAATTTTTTATTAAAGATGTGAAATTAACCCCCACGCCAGTAATTGCTCCGTTTTGGACATTGTTTATTCTAATAAATCTAATTGGGTTACTCATTTAAGGGAATCATTTTTTTAATTTGGGATTTGATAGGCTACTAAGGCTTTTGAGGGAAAAGATTACTATTTAAAGGGGGTCTTCCTCTTTTAAATAGAGGCCTGGCGTGTCGGGAATCGGTCTTCCTATTTCTAGCATGCTACAGTCCATACATAATTTCAACAAAGTTTCGAAACGAAAGCTTTTAAGTCGATTTCAGAAAAAAAATTCTCAGTTTGGAAAACTAACACATACGCTTTCACTCTTAATAAACAAAAAGAACGACATTTTTTTAAGAAATTGTCGAGGGAAGCAGAAGAACATGCCCGAAAACATGAATACAACAAAAAAAAAAGAATAAAGGAAAAAAATCCTTTTTCAGATATTTTGCAATTAGACCAAGATATAGGTCATTTAATTAAAATCAGTATTGTATATTACTTGGTTGCTTACATTTTATCTAATGTAGAAAAGCTGAAAATTGCAGACGTTGTTTAATTTTTTTTAATATTGATAGAAGCTCTGATTTGTCTTGGTTCTTAACACTGAATGATTTTGATGATATATATTTTTTTTTTAAATATCCAAAGTATCCAACTTGTTAAAGTTTTTCAGCAAGTTGAACGATGTCTTGAGAAAATTTTGAGTGAATTTTTCTTCTGAATTTTTTGAAAATTTGCCAAATCTGACAAATTCCAATGACTTGGTGGGGGGGGGGGGGCAGAGGGTGGCTATAACATGTTTTAGCAGAGAACACGTAGAACTTAGTTTACCTCATTTAATTTTATATTATTGCCAAACAAAATATTTCTCAGCTAAAGATATCAGAATGAATCTAATTCAGCGAAAAGCTGAAAATTTAAATTTATTTTTAAAAAAAATGTCTAAATTGCAATAAAGTTGTTTATTATTTTAAATTTATTTTCAGAATTATTTAAAAATATTTTTATAGATAATGTACAAATTGTGTAATTATTTTTAATACATTTTAAATTACATTTATTAACTGTAATTGAAATTTTATAAATGTACATATATTCAATTGTTGATTTTTTATTAGTCATATCCACTGATAAAATTTTTTTTAATGAAGATGGTCTTTATTAATTTTGCCAATTTTAAATTTATATATGAATAATATAATGTGATTAAAAAATAAAAGTTACTACTCTAAGACCTGACTCCATTTATTTCTTTAAATAAAAGATTTGAATCTTGCATGTAAATAAGTTATGCTTTAACACTATATCATTCATCTCTAAAGATAGTGGTGCCCCCATTGCGTGAGCACTATGAACTAAGAAGTGCTTCTTGTTTTCCTTTTACTATTATGCTGTTGCGAAGAAACACTAAATGCCATCGTCCAATCTGATTAATCTCACGGGTTTAATGTATTGCGAGGTAGCCGAACATCATTCACCTAAGAGAAAGCGCTTTTGAAATAGACTTACATGATAATGTAGGCTCGTCCATTAATAAAAAAAATAAAAGATTTATGTACTGTATTTATAAATTATTTATTTTTGCATCTAAAAACAGTATCATGATACTGCTTTGAACTGCAGATTCGAAACTAAGTCACCATTTTTTGATAAGCATTTCTGTGCAAAATAAAAGATGAGTATCAACTTTGATTTAGTTTTATGATACAGAATTTTTAAAGTAGAAATTTTGTTTGTTAGAAAAATTCTTTTTTGTTGGGGTTTACAGTAAAACCGTCCCACATCAAAGATACATCGGTTCCACGGAGAAAATAAAATTGACGCAGCCTTTTGTATCATGCAGTACTTTATGATCATCAAGAGCGATTTCAAAGTATCTCCACTATGGATCTGAACAGTTTTCATTGCGCTCTTTCGACACAGACCGAAGATACCCCCAATGCCAATGATCTGAGTATTCAGGTGCAAGCAAGTAACGGGTGAATCCCTTCCAAATATTAACCAACCCCAGCCGCTCCTTTCCTTTCCCACCTTGCCCTCCCTCCTGCTGACCACAAAAAAATTCTGAGAGACCTTTACAACTCAATAATCAACCTGGCTTAAACTTGCCGTCCGAACACAATTACGGTGTTCCATATCTTAAACACCCACTTCGGCGAATCCTGGGTTTAATTGATATGTTTTTATCTGAATAAAAATAGACGGTCCATCAATAATAAAATATTTAATGTGTTTATCTTCAGCAGTTCGAGTTTGGGAATCAGGCATCTCGATTTCTAAAATTCTTGTCAAACTCATCCTTAGTTCACTTGGCTTGTCAAATTCATATTGTACACGCTTGCCTTGCATATGAACTAATACTGGTATGTGGGATAGCTATTTTATGAACACTCTCCAGTCATTATTACTCTATTTCCAGAAAGAAGCACACAAAACTTATATATAACGGTATTTCAATAAAAATGTTACATAAGTATATTGATGTGCGTTCTGACAGTGCGGTCTATTCCTTTTAGGATAGCAACATCAAAGTTGTTAGATTCGATTCAGCCAGTTTGTAAGAAACTACTTCTATATAGAAATTTAATGTGCAATATGTATTTGGTGCCCAAAAAAAATATATAATGGATCGTCATTTGGGTTTCTAGTTTTGTTGCGAGTAGCTCCCAAAAACAATGACATGGCACTGAACAAAAAATTGTTTGCCATATTCAAAATGAATACTACTGATGTTGCTCAAAATCAACACTGATTGCAAATTCCATATACAGAATGAGCACTCTAGCTCACACTCTTGCTCGCGCTTGCCGTGCTGAGGTCTTCTGCACCAGCGGGTGATGATCCACTCAAATTAGAAATGCGACCTGTCTTATAGAAGGCGGCTGCCTTAACTCGCTAGACATTTCACTATTGCATGAATCCTCTGCCATGGACAGGGTTAGGGTTCCGTAATCCACAATGGCTAATGGGGCTGAGTCGCTGGGGTCATTGAGTTCCAAGTCCTGCTTTTCACTGCTGGGCTCGTTATGGCTGGATGAGGGGTCCAGGGGTGATGCGTGAAACGGTACTTGGAGCGTAGCGTCCTTGATGCGTCTGCCTTGACGGGATAGGGCGAGGCTTTGTCAGTAATTTCCTCCGAAGTATTGCCTTGCAGTGGCGGACGCTCGCATCTAAGAGAAACGGGTTCGTCTAGCCGACCGCACAATTTATGAGAGTCCTCAGCATATCCTCGGCTGAAGGTACTGAAATAGTTAGGCACAAAATTATTTTTAGGAGCATTCAATCTAAATTCACTTGCCTGGTTGCTATATCAAGAGTCCAGTGTCGTCGACAGATCATCCTCTTGGCATCTTGATCCGTCTCGTAGCCTTATGCCTGAAAATTCACAATCACGCTTCCTTCAACAGACATTAATGTATTGTGCACCTAAGTTTATCTGAGCTGCGGGCGAGCAGCGATGAGAAATCCTTTTCTCATAATTCCTTCTCTGCGCTCGATGCCAGATCTGCGCCTCCGTCGCTGTTGGAGCTGAGGCTGATGGTGTTGCCTCAGCGAACGCCTAATCAAGAGGTATTAGAATCTAGGTGTCCAGGCGCACATGCAGTAAGTGACAGGCTGTGTGATATATTCAAGCGCCTCAAAAACGACTCCCGGCATCAAAAGGACATCGGAAAGATGAAATGGAAGGTCTGGTCTCCTCCGATGACCTCACTTAAACACTTAGATGTTGCGAAGTATTTTTTTAACATATAAGGACCTAGCCGTGGCCATTCGAGAAGGAGAAAGGATCGAAGTTAATAGGCCACTTTCCTCCATACGGTTGAGAGTGATGGAGGATGACCTTGCAATCGACTCCAATGGGCCAGCCAAACTTCTTTGTTGATGAAGGCGATCGCAATATCTAGATCCGATTTAAGTACTTCGCCAATAGAATCGTATAAGAGGAAACGCACGAACTGTACCAGCCCGCAATGCTGCCTTAAACGATCACAGATCGATTTCGCGAATGGCCACTCGTAGAAAATATATCTGATGGTCTCGGCTATGCCGCATACGGAACATCCAACAGACCTGATCACCTTCCACTGTAACAAGCGTTGAAGAGAGTAGAACCCGTGATGTAGACCTGCCATTGATAATTGAACAATGTTTTCTCAAAAGTAAAGGATTTTAAAACCTTCATGACCGCTGCCCACGGGCGATCAGGGAGAAGTCGAACAATATCAGTCGATTCACCAGGGTCAGTCTGCTGAAAGTACTATGCAAGCCGAAGCATTCCCCATTGCTGAGGATCAATACGGCATAGCATCGGTAATACTAATACAAAGTCCTGGTTGAAGGCTTTGTAAATGTCTGGTTGGTGTTGATACATTATTACTGGCAAGAAGGGAGATAACGGAAGCCTATTCACCTTGAAGAAAAACCTTAGATGTAAAAAAAAGAAGTTCGCCCATAAAGAGGGAGGGCTAAGGAATACCTGAATCAAGGCAGCCAGCCTTGCCACAATAAGGTATAGTTTAATATCAGATAAGCCCAACCCCCCTCTCTCCAAAGGAATAAAGAGGAACGCTGCTCTTTATGGATAACACCGCTGAGCATTCGTCCCCCAAATACAGTTCACCATTGCCCCACGGAGTCTCTTGAGGAGATTATACAAAGGTAAGGTAAGAATAGGCACTTGGATGTCAAAACTGGAAACACATGAGTCTTAATATATCTCACCTTGATAAACATTGATGTTGAAAACTGGAAGTTTTTAAGTCAAGGTGAGAAATGCACTTTTCAACCACTTGTTGCCAGTGTATAAGGTCCATATTCGGTTTGAAGGAGAACACGTAATGTCGCATTGTAAAATGAGTATGGAATGCCATCCATACCCGGGCTAGACTGATGACAGCCGTCCACTTACAAGAACTTCTTAACTTCGTCTTCGCAATAAGGGACGAGAGATAGATAGGTCAACATCCTCAGAAAAAGGTTTTTGCGCCTCAATCCACTGCTTTGAGTTGCCTGATGGAATGATTGGGTTATTGAAAAAAAGGATGAAAAATGGGCGTGAAAAGCTGACAAAATGTCATGGTCAGAATTCACTTCCCAGTTTTTTGTTGGCACATCATCTCTCCTCGGCAGACACTGCTGATGATAAATTCCTGACATCAATCGCCCAGGAAAGATTGGCTATGAGCGCTGCGCCAGCCACCTTCCAGATCGTTAGAGCGTTGATCTCGGTCCTCACCTAAAGTATCTGCATATCGAACTCCTCCTTCGAGGTGGATACTTGAAGGAGCCGAAGGATCTCTTGTAGCATGAGGAGATGACGACGTCGATGACGAGCAGCATCTAACCTAATCTTTCGAATGAAACGTTTGATTTTGATTTTCAGTACTAACCATGAAGCAAGCGTAGGAAAAACATTATGAAGGTGCTTTTCGACGAAGTGATCAAACATTCCCTTGTATTCCTCTTCGTCGAGCAGAGAAACATTCTGAAACCAATTGCGATGGACTGCAGAGCCTGTAGATGATGCTGGAAATGGAGGATTCCATGACCATATGATGGCACTGTGGTCGGAGAATGAACATGGAATTATCTCAATTTTACCCGGCGGTCCAGCAAAAGCATTGTCAACAAGAAAAAGGTCTAATCTTGATGATATGGTGGACCCTTGATGGAAAGTAGACCCAAGCTGACTACTTTGTGGAGAGTGTGTGCATAAGTCGAACAATGCACTTTGCTGGCACAAAGGATGCACATGACCAGACAAAAAGATGTTGTCATCTGGATGGCAGTTCAAATCACCAGCAATCACCACAGGCAAAGATGAACACAAAAAGTTATTCAAGTCATTGAGAAACGTTGGTTTGTTTGCTGATCTACACGGTGCATATACGTTAAGCAATCGGAACTTGACATTGGGTGTTGAAATGTCCAATGAAATTACCCTGCACTCTCAGTCAGTCACACATTTCGACACCAAAATGGAGGGATTGAAAATGATGGTAGCAACCCCTTTCCCATTTGGTGACGAAGAGTTGATATAGAATTATTGACTGTGAAGGCCCGGAAGATCGTAGCACTGTTGTGAAGTGGCGAGTTTTACTTCTTGAAGTAATAGGATATCTGGCTTGTACAGGGCAATAAACGATGACAATACCGATTGCTTAAAAGAGGAACCAAGAGAACGCACGTTTAGTGTAATGATCTTCATTGAGGATGTTTAGTGAGGTAGCTGCTGACCTGTGCCCAGATGTTGCAGGAACCTCTGTCGTTCTTCTTCTCGGAGATCGCAGACGACCTGATAAGAAAGAAGGGCTTCAATGGTGGCTCACGTGGCTGTCTCTCTCGAAGGAAGAAGTGGCTTTTCTCTCATCCCTACTGCCACGACTCTGTCTGGATTTTTCCCAAGTCCCAGCAGAAGATGTCATCCTGGAAGGCGACGACGTATTAATAGTCCGCACAGGCTGTGATGTCATTGGCAGATGAAGGGCTGGGAAGTCCTTTACTGAAAAGGTAGAACCTGCTCCTACTGAAGCATCTACGTCGTCATCTTCAGCTGCTTCGTCATCACCCATCGACACATCGAGAGGTGGCTGAGGGAGACGTGTAATCTCTGGGAGCTTGGAAGGAGGTGACGTTGGCTGCTCCCTCCAGAGCTCCGAAGATATTCTTCGAAACGAAGATGGTCGAGGTGGTGGGGAAATCATATCCTGCACCTCTAGAAGAGTCGAAAGAGCTGGTGTAGCTTGGCTCTTCCGCGATGTGGATGACGGCGACGAAGCTCTGGTTGCCACTGGAGACTTGGCCGGTGATAAGATCAGGGACGACATTACTTTAGGCGAAGCTAGAACATCTGCTGGCGCTGCAAACACTCTCTCCAGGCACTGGTGAAATTTGCTCCACTTATGCATTTCTTGAGGAGAGGGCAGTCTTTTCTGACGTGAGACGTTTTCTTGCAGTACCAGCAGCACTGCCTTTGACCCTTGTAAGACACGCGAACTTTGTTGCAGTGCATTACAATTACTCTGGAATGTCCCTCTGAAGGTTCATGTCGACTATGAAATCACCAGTCATCTGCAGGGGAGAATCCGGATGAGTTGTATAGGCGACTTTCTTCACCTGCCCATAATCGGTAGCATAAGATCCGCAATCTTCTTGACACTAAATCATGCCGTACTCCACAACTGGAGGCAAGTCCAAGGACCGTTGTGGTCAGGAGCCAAGCACGAAGTCCTATCCCAAGCCGCTAGTAAAAAAAAAAAAGTAAATTTCATAACAATATAATGATACGACACGCATCATGAACGCGTGATAGTTACCATCATGGACTAGCTACACGAGAAATATGACATTGTTGCTCAGCTACAATTACAAAAAGGGATAAAATTCAAGCATAATAAAATTTAAAAAATGCCACACAAATATTACATAACTAGTGGCAAACAATTTCTGCAACAAAAGAGGCTTGTTCCATCATGGACATCTCGAACTATAATTTTATCAAGAATTCTGCGTGTTATACCCTCGACAAGATATTTTCAATTTTATCTATTGATATCGAAAGTTCGGCTTTTGAAGCTGTTTCCCAAGATAAATATCATCCAACAATAACTTTTCAAATTCCAATAAAGTGTTCGGTCGAGTTTGGTATTCGATACAATTATTCTAATTATAATTTCTGGTTGGAAACCCCGCCTCAAGCCTATAGGGTGGATAAGGGGCTGTTGTACAAGATAAATCGGCAGCAGCTGCAGTTGGTGCTACCAAAGGAAACAAGCCTGATTTCGCGGGTTTTAAAAGAAGCCCATGACATCCCTACCAGTGGGCATCTGGGGTATAGAAAAACCTTGTATAAGGTCGCCCAGAGCTACTTTTGGAAAGACATGCGCCAAGATGTCAATCGCTACGTAAAAACATGCCCCATATGTCAAAGAATAAGTCACTCAGGACACAACCTTTTGGACATTTGAAATCGCTGCCAATACCGACAGAAAGGTGGGAAATGGTAACGTTGGATTTTGTCTTACCACTTCCGCTCACGAAGCGTGGTCACGATGCCGTGCTCACGGTAACTGATAAATTATCTAAGCGAGTAAGGTTAATCCCCTGCAAGACATCCATATCAGCCGAGGAGACCGCCCATGCCCTCGTGGACCAAGTCTTCAAAATTCACGGTTTACCCACCACAATTATTTCAGACCGCGATATGCGCTTCACCTCAAGGGTATGGAGAGAAATATTTCGAATGCTACACATCGATCACAAATACTCCAGCGCCTACCATCCGCAGACTGAAGGACAGTCCGAAAGAACCAACTAATCCGTCATTCAAGTAATTCGGAACTATATTAGCAAAGAAAGAGACGATTGGGATAGCTACTTAGCATTTGCCGAGATCGCCATAAATTCTACAATTTCAGAAGCCATCAAATGCTCCCCTTCCTAATGCGAGAAATTCATCTGCCGTACATCAAAGGCTGGATTAAAAAGCAGCAAGAATCCGAAAAAGAATTCAAAGCCAGACTACGTCGGCAGATAATAGAAGCCAGAAGCAATATTAGAAAGGCTAACCGACAGTATGAAAAATTCCACAACGCCCACCATACACGATGGGAGGTCAAAGTAGGAGACCAAGTGCTAGTCGCGGCCCATCGCATAACCAATCCGAGAGGAATCGTTGGGAAGAAGTTGCTTCCGAAATTCCTAGGGCCATTCCAGGTCGAAAAAGTCATCAACAAGGTAATGGTTCGGCTGCACATTCCACCAAGATGGAAAGTAAAAACGAAAGTATTTCATATTTCGTTTTTAAGGAGGTTCTTTCCGCAAGATAAAAGAAAGAAAAAGAAGCCGCCAGGCCCAATAAAGGACGAACAATTTGACAACGTCTACAGGGTAGAAAAATTACTAGACGTTAAAGGAAAGGCGCCCAGAAGAAAATTTCTGGTAAAATGGATAGGGTACGACAAACCGTCATGGGAACCCGAACAAAATCTTCACCGATGCCCACAGCTAATAAGTAAATTCGCCAAACAAATCAACACCATTCCGGAAAAAGACGCAAGAGAAGAAAGATCCCAAGGAGGAAGTATGAAAAGCCGCAGACAAAACAAAAAATTTTTTTTTCGCGGGATAGCAGCGGGGATGGTGTCAGAGCCACTGACGGGAGAAATCAAGAAGAGAGGCATCGGGGCGAGTCGACTAGGGCGAAGAGGTAAGGAAGGTGAAGAGCGCCGCTCGCCAAGCAAAAAACAAAAGCGGAGAAGCCCGCCGCCCACAATTTGCATTCGACACGGGCACATTAACAAGAACGAAGATAGTGAAAGCTCATTGGAGGAAACTTTTACTATGCAAAGAGATATTAGAAAAAAGGAGAATAAAAACTCAAGTAAGAAAACACAAGGGAGGCCAGTGACACAGAAGTCGAGGAGAAGGAGGCGAGTCACACAGAAGTCTACGGAAAAGAAGTCATCCACGTCGAAGCTGTTAGAAAAGACCGATAAGCGAATGTGTCTACATGGAAACCCGGGCAGCGAGGATCGTAAGCATCGAACGCAGCGAAAGCCCTGTGCCGGCTACAAGGTTCATCAAATCAGAAATTTGAAACATATCCCGAGCCAAGGAGGGCAGCCCGTTGATGATAGACACCAAGCCCGGCGAAGCGAGAATACAGACGGTATTATCTCGAGGGACGGCACGGCAGGACGAAGGACTCGTCATAGAAACAGAAATTTCTATCGCCATTACAAGGCAAGTGAAAATAGTCGATTTGACAATAATTACGATTTGACTTTGAATTTGTGTGATAGTAACTCGGATCACTCGCCAAGAGATATCGGAATCTCAAGGGACGACACGGCGGAACGAGGAAGGACTCGTCATAGGAACAGAAATTTTTATCGCCGTCGCAAGGCAAGTGACAACATTAAATTTGATGATACTCGTGCTTTGACTTTGAACTTATGTGATAATAATTTGGATTACAATCTCGGTAAGAGATATCGAAATAACGATTCAGTGACTCTTGTTTCGAAGAGGGATCTAGGCACTTAAACGGATGACAGCGAAATCATCCGGCACCACAGCGACGGTAACAAACCCGGATTGGACCTCATACAAAGGGCGAATTCAGATGAAGGAATTGCAGTGAGGGGGAATTCAGCGACTCTTGCCCACACAGACGACATCGTACGTTCAACTGACGACGAGCGACCGGACGGCCCATCCCCCACCACTCATCCACTACGGGGTAATCGTTGGATTGGAAACGAGCCCCATCCTACAAACGAGAAGCCATTACGAGTTCCCGAGGACGCGGAAGAGATTCCGGAGGTGACCACGCCCAAATTGATAACGGATAGGACCACGTGCTCCGTCTCCGTCAAGGTTCCAGTGGCTACAACCGAGACGACATCGGCCCGCCAAGACGACTACCGT
>JAHWFO010021375.1:12663-59943 GCA_023313115.1 Rhysida immarginata
TTAGACTTAATCGGATTTCTAAAAATGAACTATTGATTAATCATGAAATAGTACTTTATTCGGACTGAATTCATTTACGATTATTGACAGTATTGAACAAGCAGGCAACATTTAAGGGGTTAATTGGCATAAGAAATTACTCTGCTAATATCTTTCTTTTTACTACTGATTTCAGTGAAACTCGACAGCAACGGGACCAGTATCTCAGGAGAGAAGAATTCGCCGATACACATCCCAGCTCTATTCGTCCCAAGTCTACAAGGAGTGATAACTTGGCAACGCACTATTGCACCCCACCTGAGCGCAATAGGAGGATTAAGGAATTCAACTGTTACAAGAATTTATGGACAATTATTTTGTTGAATTGTATCAAAAGAGTTGAATCTAGCTTAAAGAAAGTATTTAAATTATTCTGTAAATTAGCAGAAATTATTAAATCATATTTGAAACTTTTACAAGTCTTCCCCTCGTCTTCTCTCTATCACATAATCATATTTTACTTACGAAAAGTACGTGGCACGCATTTTTGAATAAGGACATCTATAATTACTTTCGTCTGATACATCCCGTTTGGCAACATGGTTTTGTGAACGGTCGCTCAACTGTGTCAAATGCAATAATAAAGTTGATGCGTTGAGCTCTCAATTGGACATTCCAAGGCGGTTGATTCAATAAATTATTCTAGGTTATTTGCCAAACTCTATTATATCATCTTTTATCTAATCGTTCTTTAAGGGTTCATATCCCCAACCACGTATCAAAGATTATGATTACCTCAAGTGGTGTTCCACAGGAATCTCCACCGGGACCCTTATTGTTTATTCTTTATTTGATTGATGTTGGCCTCCGTGTTGACATGAATGAACTTAATTTTGTTTACGCTGACGATATTGAAATATCAAACAAAATATTTCTTTAGCTGATTGCACTATTTTACAACAGCAAGTATGTAACCTCGAAACCTGGTCTAAGCGGAATGATCTACAAATTAATATATTTGTCTATTTGTCTATTTCTAAAAAAGATCTTCCTATCAGCTATTCTTATTTAATTATTAATACTCCCCTCAAATGTATCAAATCATTTAAGGACCTTGGCATTAGATATGATGACTCAGGTTCTTTTAATAATCATATTCAGTTTGTAATTAATCATTTTTCTAAAATGTTTGGTTTTCTTTATAGATTGCGTAATTTTTTTACTGTAGGGTATACTTTTTATCTGTTATACAATCATCTCGTTCTTTCTGGAATTAACTACGGGATAATAATTTAGTACACTGAAAGTTTTTATCTGTCTACTCTCTTAAATAATAAATTGAAAAGAATTGTTAAATTCCTATCATCTTCATTCAATTTTTTGTGCCAGTTCAGGATTTGAAGTGTCTGGCTGATCAACATTTTTAAAATTATTTACAAAAAATATTTAATGGTTCGCTTAATATTTCTAATGTCATTACTCATTTTGATATTAGTTGTACTCCCAGTTCCATCCATCATCGAAATTGTTTGTCATTTTCGATTTTTTATAATTCTAATGCTAAATTTTTAGACGTGAGGTTTAAATTGGTCGATGCTTATAATCGAGTTAATCCTAAACCTGATATTTTTTAACCTATACTCCTTCTCCCTCATTCTTTTCCTACTTCTTTTTCATGTGGCTTAGCTTCTGATATTACAGGAAAGCCAAAAGATTGTTATAAATCAGGAGCAAATTTAGCCGGTTCGGAGCCCATGGCGATCAACTTATAAGGCCCCTAAAATTAAACAAAAATCTCATCTCTTTTGTTTCAATCGACTTTGTGCTTCATTTCATTAAGCTGGTTCGAGTACAATTAAGGTTATTCATATATTTGATTATTTTTTTATTTTATGTAATTTCATTAACGCCGTTTTGGGCCTCGGCCTGTTGGAGACAATACCCGGTGTTTCTCTCCGGTTTATCCGTTGCAATATTCCTCCTCATGTTGTTACATTATTATTTAAGAATTTTAAATTATATTTATTATTGCACGATTGTAATTGCACGATTAATGAAATGGTAATGTTGTAATTTTGAGAATAAAATGAGTAATGACTCTGACGTTCCACTCCCATATTCAAGCCTGCCTTCTCATATGGCAAATTGAACTTATCCAGTATTTCTTTGAGATTTCTAAATTTGCTGTTAAAATTTCAGCCTCTAGAATGGTGAACAGAACGGAATTCCGGATTTTTTTTAAGGGATGTTTTCCTGGGTTGCTCTATCCTATTCATTCAATATATCCCTTAAAACTGATGTTTACCTACAGATTGGAAAAGCATTATTATGGTGCCTATTGCTAAAACTGCAAAACCTTTCTCGTCAAGTGATTATTGATGGATAATGATTTTGACTTTTCCAGTTAAAATTTTGGAGACGTTTATTGCTAATTTTATATGCCACCATTGAATATGGCGTCTGCTTATGGTCATGCGCATATACCTTTCGAATAAAGATGTTAAAAGATACATGTGGGCCCAGACACTGCCATGAGAATATCCCCCACACAATGACGCTGCTGCCACCAGCATGGATTTGTCCAACGATGGTTGCAGAATACTTGTTCTCGGAGGTTACTCGCCTCACTTGCCAATGGTCGTCACTTCTGTGGAGAAGGCAACCTTTTTCCAGTCAGAAAGAGGACAGTCTCTGTACTGTTGGGGAAATTTAGGACGTTTTTGGCGACGAACCTTCGTCAGCATGGGTGCGGTGACCATCCGCCTGCTGGGGAGGCTCATACTTGGTTGTACTGTGGTTTAAGAGACATGCCTGGTAGTACCCTCGTTGTTTTGAGCAGTAATTTGGTCCACTGTTGCTTTTCGGTTGGCCTTCATACACCTTCGCAGCCAACCTTCACCTCTCTCATCAATGGCACGTCGTGCTCCACAATTCCCATACCGTTTATTTTGAATGGTTCCATTTTCCCAGTCATTGTACACTTTAAGTACATCAGCACGAGAACAGTACAAAAACTGCGCAGTTTCCAAAATACTGCCACCCTTGGCCCAAAAGCTGATTATAATCACTTTTTCCAGATCTGATAATTCACCTTTCTTACCCATTGCAGCAATGAGTGATACGTTTTTAACATAGTGGAAACCTACCTTATATAGTCACCTAGCCAATTCCAAAACACGTGAGATAGTTCCTTGGCTGAAAAACGCCGAAGACAAACTTAGGGTTGGTCATAAAAATGTGACTCGACTCTGTACTTTGACTTCAGCATGGCTTTCAACAGGATCAACATAAAATTACTTTTATGTAAGCTTGGTAAGGCTTGACTGTCTGAGAATCTTCTCATTGGTTCACCTCCTTGCTAACAGGTCGAAGCTTTGTGGTTAAGACCTTGAATGGAGTTGGTCCAGTTTGTAGAATTAGAAGCGAAGTCCCACATGGGTCTCCTTTGGGCCCAGTTCTTTTTAATGTGTTCGTAGTTGATATTGGAGAAAGAGAGGTGAATTTCTTACTTTATGCTGATGATCTAAAACTGTTTTCAGTTATCCGTAGCTGGAATGACTGTATTAATCTCTTTCGGGCAGCTGATTCGGTTTGTTGATGGGCCAGTGATAATGGACTCCATCTGACTATTTCGAAAACTGTTTGGTCAACATATTCAAGGAAGGTTGTTGACTTCGAAAATGATTATTCTTCATTACAGAATAAAATTCAGCGTTGTAATAAAATTAATGACCTGGGCATTATATTCAATTCGAAGTTAACTTTTTCTGACCATCGAGAATATGTGCTCTCTGAAAACTAGCACACGTTTAGGTATCTTAAAGTGTGTGACGAACCTTTTTACTAAGATCAAGAGTTTTATCTTTCTATTTAAAATGAATATTTTACCGATAATCTTATATGCGATCTGGGTTTGGTTTTCCGGGAACACCCAGTTATTAAAGTATCCGAGAATTAGGCTTTGTAATTTTGGTTTATTTATCACTCGCACTTTTTGTTTCTCTGATACAACCACACTGACACCCATATTTGATCTATCGCAAGCAATCAATAAGGCGCTACCTAAAACACTGAGAAAGCTTATTCATGGGCAGCTCCTATCTCCATGTACCCTGGAACGTATAGGCTTTTAAGCTTTAAATAATATAATTCATCATTTTCTGCTGTTCCTTGGAACTTTTAGAACCAAAGTTATTACTCTTGATCCTGCTTCATTTTTTTAACAATAATTATAACTCAATGTATATCTTTTCTGACAATAGCAGGTTCTTCCTGCTTCTTAGTTTCTTATTTATAATTGTCTTTGTTTTTACTCTTTGTTTAGTTTAACTAGTCATTCTTACTGTGTTACTCTTTCACCCTTTCTAGGCTTACTCGGTTGTGTTTACTTATGGTTTAAATTTTTGCTTTTTTTCTTTTATTGAAGGGCATTGTTTTGTTGTTTCCTTTGATGTTGAATTTATTGTCTTTTCTTTTTTTACTATTTGTATTTGTTGTCCGTACTAATCATGAATCTGTTGTCTAATTTTATTGTCCTGTTTAACCCTTAACATACCAAGCGTATGTCATCAACGTTGTTAACCAAGCTGGGGTCTTCCAAGGACCCCAGTTTTTTTTCGTTATTAAGTAGCGGAAGAATGCAGCTACTTATTGATTTCACAATGTCCGTCTGTCTGTCCGTCCGTCCGTCCCCTTCATAATTTCCGCATTTTTTGAGGTAGAAGCTTGAAATTTGGAATGTAGCTTACTATAGACATGAGCACCTTCACTATTTAGTTTGGTTTTGATTGGTCTACTGGGGTCGGAGTTTCGGGGGCGGAAGTTAGGGGGGACCAAAAGGTCTATGCGTACTTATGCAAATAAAGGAGTGAAATTCGGAATGCAGATTCCTCTAAGCAAGCTCAACATTATTGTGAAGTTTGGGCCAAATGGTCCCAACAGGTGTCGGAGTTGTGGGGGTGGCATTCACTTGGTTTTTAGAACTATGGCAGTATATGGCGTGTGATATATCATTCGATCGGAAATGATGAGAAACGAAAAAAGATAGAGCTCTTTTTCATCTTCTAAATAATACGTTCGAGAAAATCACTTTTTCGATTAAAAAAAATAGGGTGGGGGGCGAATTAAAAAGTGCAGATAAAAGGGTAAAAATAGATGACCTCAGCGCTTCTGCTACTTGGTTATCTACTTGTTTCTCAACTATTTGATCTGTAAGATTGTTCAAAACGCGTTTTTTGGGTGTCTGGAGATACATTTCAGTTACACAAGTATTGTGAGCATCATTTTCCCCCTTTATTTCAACAGTTTCTTCATAATAATGTATACATTTGTATTACATTGTATAGACTTGTGTTTCTAATTCTGAATAAATACTTTTGGCAATATAGTGTATACATTTTTATCAGGTTATATACAGTATGATATTCATGAAAACCCAATTATATAATTTCACAAAAACATATGGCACAGAATCATTGGTTGCTGCCGCTACAATCCTTAGCACATGTCATGGTTGTGGTTGTCTTCCTGTCTGCCTCACAGACAAAACGTTTGCATTCCCTGCAGACTGTGGTGACTTTATTGTCTTTGCTTCTGGGACAGTACGAACATCTTCCCCTCTTGCGGATCTGCTGCTGCCTTGACGTTGTTGGTGTGCTTTGAGGTGCAGTGTTGCGCGCAACATATACTTCCGTAGCTTCAATTGCTCTAACAACTGGAAGATGGAGACCAGTTGGATTGGTTGCCCTGCGCAGAATGTTGGGTTTGATGAGTTCCTTGCCTAATTCCAACAGGAAATGGTATCTGTGATTTTTCTGGCAGCTGTTCCAGTCTTTATTACAATAAATAAGCAATCACATTTTGTAACATAGTATACCGAGCAGGGTTCTGCCATGACCCCAAGTGCGTTTTTATTTTTTTATGATTTTTTGAAAGAACGCATTATAAGCATAACAATGAAATATTTATCGTTACCTGATCTGAGACGAATGCCAAAATCATGGTTAAATTGGTTGTTATAGTTACGGCAGGATCACAAAAAATCTCCCTCTGGGGTCCTCTGATGACCCTCCCTTGGTATGTTAAGGGTTAACTGGACTTTCTTTTGCTCACAGCTTTTTCGTTTATTTTAATCTGTTATTTTATATGTACTTTTTATTAACCCAATATTGGGGGCGACATGGGGATTTTCCCTCTGGTGTATCTGGTGAGATTCCCCTGTTGTTATTCTTTATTTCGGGACTCTTACATCCTCTACTCGTGCCAATCCTAGAACGTTTTGGGACACCTCCAAGAAGCTTGTTAACTCTGGGAAGTGTATCTCATCGCAGCCTGACGAGGAAGATCTTGTTAGAGTTGCCGAATCTTTCGTCAAGTCTATGAATAATGATAAGATTTGTTCTGTGATGCCGCCATTTTGCAGACATGCTGGTGGAAGCTTAACTCTAAGTTCAATTTTGAGATTTTGTCTGAGCAAAAAGTTTTGGAGCGTGCCAAAAGTCTGTCGGCTTCCAGGGCCTGTACTTTACTTAATATTCTAGATTATATTTTTAAGGGGTGCTTACCAGGCCTGATCACCCCGCTTTTCCATCTTTTCTGCACTTCTCTGGCTACCGAGCGGTATCCGACTAATTGGACTAATGTGCTTATTCAGCCTATACCTAAAAAGGCCAGTCAAGGCCAGTCTGAAATCTTATAGACCTGTTACTATTATAGCCTTTCCCGCCAAGCTTCTCGAATCCTTGGTCTTTGACCAACTTTCAGCCTTTCTTCAGCCCTTTCTTCCAGACGAACAACACGGATTTCGAGTCAATAGAAGCACACAATCTAATTTAGCCATATTTACTCATTATGTTACTCGAATAACAAACAATAACGCGCATAAGGGACGTCATGCTGCACATTTTCAATCTTATTCCCCATTATTAATTAATTATTATTTTGCAGTCTTTCTTTAGACATTAAATGGGAATTTTGGAATTTCTTTTCCTTATTCTTTATAAGGAATTGGTCTGTCCCATTTCTTTTTATATTTAATCCCAATTCGCTCAATAGCTATTAATATTTCTCGTTACAATGTTTTGCTGCATTTAACGTACATTGGGGTATTTCTTTATTTTATTCCGAGAAATATTTTCTTTTCTAATAGAGATCGCAATGCCTATTCCTCAATTAAATAATATTGTAAAGAACATTCTTTTGTACAGAATTTTTGTATTTTATAAATAAAATAACG
The DNA here is from genome assembly GCA_023313115.1 of Rhysida immarginata. NCBI lineage: Eukaryota > Metazoa > Arthropoda > Chilopoda > Scolopendromorpha > Scolopendridae > Rhysida > Rhysida immarginata. The sequence goes on from JAHWFO010021375.1 coordinate 19,877, forward strand.
CAATTTTTTAAACCGAAATAAAAGTCTTTTAACGAGCCACGTTTACTCTTAAGTTTTGGGGTTCTTTCTATTAAAGTACTACCCATTAAATTCTATTTATTTCTACCATTTTGAACATATGGTAGCAGAGCGTGGTTTCTTTCTTTTATTTTAATACAATATGGAGGAATCATATTTTGAAAAGGGTCGTTCCCTCCCTAGGCCAATGAGTGCCAATTATATTCAATGGACGTATCGAGTTTTAACCTTTCTCGAAACCAAAGGGCTAGCCAAATATGTCCAAGAAAAGATCTTTCTCCCTACAGAAGCATCAGCCAGCTCATCCATGCGACTTGATTGGGCAAGAGTATGGCATTACCTCCTGAGTATGGTGAGTGATGATATTGTCATCATGCTTCAAGATGACAATCCCTATACATTGTGGGAAGCAATTAAGCGTCGATATGGAAGGCCGGATTCAGTGACACTGAAATAATGCGGCGTCTCTCAGCTTTGCGTTTCTTAGATGCTGATGATCCGAATGCCTATGCAGCAAGAGCGCTACAAATCCGAGCTCAGGCTGGAGACGTGTCCCTGGTTCTAGATGAAAAAATTTTGATTGACCATATGGTCGCAGGTCTAACCTCAACTTATACTCCATTAAAACTCGCGGTCCAATCAAACCCATCAATGTCAATTGAAACCTTCCTGAGTCAACCAAATGTGGTTTTTAAGGACCAGACCACACTAAATTCCTCAATAGGTGTAGCCTCGTGTGCCACCTCTGTTACTTCCCTGCGTCCACATCCAAATGCCTGTCGAACAAATGACGTAACATGCCATAATTGTGGAGGCCGAGGACACGTAAAAACGGTTTGTCCGTTCAAAATTTATCCCACTACTGCGGGTCCAGCTACTTCACGCACCGTGATACCTTCTCGTTCGAAGGATCCTGTATCGACAAAGCGCATGCCTTGTGCATCAGCTTCACGTGCTAAGCGTAAGCCTCGCAAATCGGGTACAAAAGGACAAGGCAAGAAACCTGCAACCACTGTGTCGGTGTTCCAAACAAGGATTGGATAGTTGACATGGGCATCTCATTTCACTTAATTAAAGAAAAACAGTTCTTTGATTCTTTTCAAAGCTGTCATAAGCGGATACATACTGCAGACCCTAAGAAATTGATTGGTGCCATCAATAGCTGGTGCAGCAAGCGTTTTATTAGATTAAGGAGCAGTTTTAAAACTCCATGACACGCTTTATGCCCCAAACGCGCGCCTTAATCTTGTCTCCATGAGTCAATTATCAAAGCAGGGTTACAGTCTTCACTTCGGCCCAACTGGTTATTCCATTACTTCACCCAAGGGCACGACCATCGCTGCGCAGGAGGGCATGGAGGACCTCCCGTTCCTTCCCATGGTCTCAAATATCCATTCAGTTTCCCGAACGGACCCCCTCATTGCTTTCAGTGGCTGTCACTTATAGTGACATTCACAATGCATTGGGCCACCCGTCATCAAAAAAACTCACCGCAGCCGTGAAACATAATAGCATGCGCGGTCTTGCAGTTTTGCCACCATTAATTGATGACCAACCATGTGTTGTATGCCTTCTTGCACGATTATGCAACGCCCCTCGCAACAATGTACAAGGTCAATGGTCAACACGTTTTTTACAGCTACTTCACGTGGATACAGTGGGCCCAATGCCTACCACTTCTATCCATGGAAACAAATTCTTGTTAGTACCCGTCGATGATATCTCACGAAAAACTTTCGATTGTGCTATTCCGACAAAAAGTTAAGTGCTAAAAGCGTTAATAAACTTAATACTAAAGCTACAACGCTAAACAGGACAAAATCTGGCGAATATACGTTCCGATAATGGAACTGAATTTACCAATGCGGAGCTAGGTGAGTTCTGTATGAAGCAAGGCATATCTCAACAATTCACCGTTCCTGAGAACCCCCAGTCAAATGGTGTTGCTGAGAGAACTGTACGCTTCATTTGCGATGGAATTCGAGTTCTTCTTGCATCGTCAAAATGTCCGCACCGATTCTGGGACCATGCTGCGACTACAGCAGCATTTAATCTGAATTCTTTGCCTAGACGAGGTCAAACTAAGTCCCCTGAAGAGATATGGTCCAAAAAGAAACCGACCCTCAAATATCGAGCTCCTTTCGATTGCCTGGTATACTATTATATACCCAAGTCGCACCGATCAAAATTTGACACTCGTGCCAAAAGTGGTGTTTTTATGGGATACACCACTTCATCTCCTGGGTACCTTATTTATGCGCTCAATGAGAGCAAGTTTTTACGAGCACGTACCGTTCATTTCTTTCCTAAGGTATTTCCAGAGTTCACAAGAAAATCAGATCCATCATCTGTTCCTCTGTTATTTCCAATTCACATGGAACCCCCAGTCTTTGAAGCACCACAGCCTGATGAACCACATATCATTCAGAGCGTACCGCCAATCTCACCCACTTTAACATTAGACGAGATAAAGATGCAGGTCCTATCTGATACTGAGGACACGCTAGTGGTCACACCTCCATCAGAAACCACACCGATGGACGATGCTCCAGTTTGTTCGTCTAAATCACCAGTGAACCAACCACTCGTTGCAGTCCCACAACCGGTATTAAGACGTTCACAAAGGTTAAAAGAGAAGGCAGAAAAATAACGTGCCGCCGTATGTCATCCTGATTTTACTGACTCCGACTTGCTAATCACTCCGCCAATCACACCCCAGTCTTATGGACAAGCACACGCTTCTCCCCAACATCATCAATGGGAAGAGGCTATGCAAGATGAATTGAATTCACTCATGCTTCATCATGTCTGGGATTTAGAGCTTCCACTACCAAATGTCAAAATTTTAAAGAGCAAATGGATCTACCGCATCAAATACAATCCTCATGGTTCGGTGTCCAGATTCAAGGCAAGGCTGGTGGCTATCTGCTCGTCACAAGTCTACGGGCGCCAGTATAAGTTAACTTTCTCACCTGTCATCAGAATGGAATCCCTCCGCTTACTGTTTGCCATAGCTGCAAATACAGGGATGTCACTGCGCCAGTATGATGTCAAATGTGCATATCTTCACGCACCGATAGACCACACCATATATCTATCGCCACCCAAGGGATTATCAACGCCAGTTAATCACGTCTGCAAATTGCGTAAATCACTTTGCGGCCTCAAACAAAGTGGAAGATGTTGGTACGTAAAATTGTGTCAGCTTCTTACCCGATTAAAATTCACTCCATCCAGAGCAGACGATTGTTTTTTCTACTACACCAATGCTAGGTGCACCATTCTCTTATCAGTCTACGTGGATGACATCGTGGCAGCAACAACAAATGTCTCCATCCTAACTTCCATCATGGACAAAGTGAAACAAGAAATCGACCTCGTGGAGTTAGAAGTGGTAAAGCATCTGCTAGGTATGAATGTGTCACAAGTGAACGGTTCAATTTATCTGTCACAGGCACATTATATCAAGCAAATCCTGCATGATTATGGCCTTCAAGACATTAAACCAAACACCATACCACTAAGCCCTCATGTGTACCTTGATGGTACTGCGGATTCACCACCGGTCGATTCTACCAAATTACCAATCTCTTCTCGGTTCCTTAATGTATGAAATGACTTGCACGCGGCCGGATGTGGCTTTTGCAATTACTACGCTGTCGACATACGCTAAATCGCCTACACATTTGCATATGACTGCTCTTAAGGGCGTCGCTTCTTATCTTAAACACACCTGCGACACATCGCTCGTTTTTACCCCATCTACAGGTCCTTTTGTGCATTCGCTGACGCTAGCTGGTGTGTCACCCCACAGAGTAAAGGATACTCTGGAATTTTGATCAAAATGGGGAAAAATACTATAACCTGGTCATCTAAGGAGCAACGTTTAGTCGCCCTGAGCAGCTGCGAAACCGAAATAATCGCTATAAACGAATGCGTGAAGTCACTGAAATGTCTTTGGGACCTCATAACCGAGTTAGAACAAGGGGAGTTTGTTTCTTTCCCCACAATCATTTATACTGACTCAACCTCTGCCATAGCATGTCTGGGAGCATTAGATTCGAAGAGTAGGACAAGAGACATCTTGAGATTGTATAATTTCATCGCGCGAGTGATTAATCTTCAGAATGTGATTCTTACCTACTGTTCTTCCCCCGACATGCCGGCAGACGCACTAACTAAACCTTTACCTGCCCCTGCTTTACCCAGATTCCTGGATTTGTCATCCTTATCTGAGCAGGATAAGTAATTATTTATAATAAATTACCTAACTCATTGGTTTGCTGGCCTACACGAGGGTATTTACAAAGTTTATCTTGTTCCTTTAAACTTCATAATTGCAAAGTTATTTACTTCGCGGGATGAGAGGGGTTCTAAACGCAATATTTTTTGTTAAATGACTTTATCTTTAAAATCACAAAAGGATATTTTTTTGGGCTTGTTCTTACCTTACGTGAAGGCAGTAACGACATTTTTTTTACTACATGATATTTTTTTTTACATTTATTAACGTATTGTACGTTTAATATACATTTTAATTATGGTATACCAAAAATGCAAAATATACTTTTGTCTTCTTTTGCTAAAAAGGCAAAACATACTGTGTGCGCACAAAAAATGAAAGGAAATAATAAAGGCATAAATGTTTATTAGTTTATTGTAACTTAGACAATTTTTTTTGAATCTGTATATGTAAAGTCAGTACCTAAACTTCTATCTGTACAAATGACCGTCTTTTTTGTGTTTAAGAAAATTACAGGGGGCTTTGTTCGGGAAAACTCAGATTTTTTATGTAAAAATAGATATAATTTTATTTGTAATTAATTATTCTATTTTTTCTATTCTTTAAGTTTTTTTTACTGTTTTGCAGACAATGATTGTTGAGTATATACTGTTTTAATAAATGTTAATTAAAAAATCTCCACGTGAATATCACTGTCTAGCGCTAGTTGTCCCTCGCGAATAATTTTCGTGATCACGAGGATGTGTGTCCCACTATTGTTGATGTTCTTTCCGTGATTACTGTTTTTTTATTTCAGACAGACCACTTCCAGCTTCTGTCTTGACCAGTAGTCCCTCCTTCTGGTCCACCACGTCCTTCCTAGCCTGCAGCATGGCGTTCAACTTCCATTTATCATTTTCATTCCAATGCTCTGCAAATTAGTTCGATGTTTAGTTTCTTATTAAATTTCTCACTTTCTCGCGGCAGTCATGATTCTTTACCGAGCAGCATTGTTTTTGCGGGTTTACCTATAAGGTAATAATGAAATTTCTTTTAATGCTATTTCAACAATAACGCGCATAAGGGACGCCATGCTGCACATTTTCAATCTTATTCCCCATTAATAATTAATTATTATTTCGCAGTCTTTCTTTAGACATTAAATGGGAATTTTGAAATTTCTTTTCCTTATCCTTTATAAGGAATTGGTCGGTCTCAATTTTTTTTTATATTTAATCCTAATTCTCTCAATGTAGTGATTAATATTTCTCGTTAAAGTGTTTTGCTGTATTTAACGTACATTTAAGTATTTCTTTATTTTATTCCGAGAAATATTTTCTTTTGTAATTGAGATCGCAATGCCTATTTCTAAATCATATTATATAGAACATTCTTTTGTACAGAATTTTTGTACTTTATAAATAAAATTTCGCAATTTTTAAACCAAAATAAAAGTCTTTTAACGAGCCACGTTTACTCTTAATTTTTTGGGTTCTTTCTTTAAAAGTACCACCCATTAAATTCTATTTATTTTGTTTCCCTCTCGGAACAGTTTATTTTCTAAAACACATACTTTTATTAGAATAAAAGTCATCAAAAGAGGAGATAAAGTACATTAAAATATATTAACTGACATTGATATTCATTGAAAACAGAAGATCTGACAGAACTGACATTGTTACAAAGACACTCATTCAGAATATCTCAAAGATCAATAAGTAAAAAAAAAACCATAGCAACACAACAAATGTGTACAATCTCATTGTAGAACATGAGGAAGCAAATACATTGTTGAACATATGTAGTAACTACATTTTTGGACATGAGAAAGCAAATACATAATTAAACATGAGAGTGAAGATATAGTTAACAGTTTCCTCTGTGATGTGGCATTTCCTGCAAGACCCATCAGTCAAATCTTTGACAATATGTTTTCTTTAGCTCATAATGTTAATAACCTGGTCTTGTATGGCAATCATGGTATCTTCAGTTTTCCCAAAGAGACTCCCTTCACTCCACCAAAAGTTCGACGCTTTTTTGTCGACGTGCGGCTGCTTGAGGTCAGAAGGATGTCTACCGTGGAATTGCCTGCCAAGCCATGATTGAAGTTTAGTGCATGTTGTAGGCATTTTATGGGTGTTCTGCACGCTATTCAGATTCAAAAGTGTGTGTTTTGTATCAGCCATGCAGACTGCTTTGTGTAAGGGTGATGTGTGTTGTTTAGAGTAAAAGAATTCTCTGAGTGACTGATTCTGTTTCGGGTGTAGATGTATTATATCAATAAGACCTCTGCCTCCCTCTGAACGAGGCAGGGTGAGTCTTTCAATAGCTGCGTGTGGATAGTGCTTTCTGTACTTTGTAAGCAGTTTAAGTTGATTACTTTCAAGTCCCTCAAGATCTGTGTGTCCACTGTATGACTCTAAAAGAGTAGGAGAGTATTGACGTGGCATAAGTATTGATGGTCTTGATTAAATTTCTGGAATTTAAATGTGTTTAAGTATTACCTCTAGCCTATTAAATATTGTTTAGTGAGTGTATTTTTAATGTGTTTGTGCTCCAGAAGCTTGCTTAAATCCTAGATATTTGTAAAATTCGTCATTTTCCATAGCAGCAATGGGATCTGGTTCTTCGAATGTGAAGCCCCCTTCACTGAGTACTCCATTTTTAGTGTGAATGGTTTTGCATTTGTCCAACCCGAAAAAGTTTGTATATGTCTTTTGAAAAAGTTTGTGTAATGCCAAGTAATTGGTGCAATTGTGTTTGTGTGTAGGCGTAGATCTTCATGTCCTCCATGTAGAGTAAGTGTGAAAGCGTAAGGTGGCAGCTTATATTGTGTAGCTGTTCAGTCTGCTTGAAAGTGCATTTAGTGCAAGACAAAACCAGAGTGGGCTCAGTAAGTTACCCTGGAAGATGCCGCGGTTTATCTGTATTTTGTCAGTCGTGATGGTTTCGCTATTGAGTGTGATGTATAATGTAGTTCTCCAATGCAGCATTTTTCTTTCTAAAAATGTAATAAGTAAAGGGTTTATTTTAAATAATCGTAGTGTATATAAAAGTCATGAGTGTGGGACACTATCAAAGGTCTTTTTGTAATCAATGTAGGCTGCATGGAGGTGCCGATGTTTACTGTGAGTTTGCCATACAAACACACTCTATAAGGAGTTGCTCCTTACTCTATAAGGAGTTGCTCCTTACTAACCATGTGATTTCTACAGCATACCTTTTGTTGCTCAGTGAGAATGTTGTTTGTGTCTTTGTGTGTCTCAGTGTAAATTTTGTTTACGGTACAGGAAGTTATTATTTTGTAAAGTGTAGACAGGCGTGTGATAGGTCTATTTTTGTACCATGTATGTTATTCCTTGTGTGAGGAAATGTGGCAATGACTGTGATGTTTGCAAAGTGTTGGAGATCTGTTTTGCTAGGGCCAGATGCAAACAGGTGAGTGCTTATACCAGAAGTTCTGAATCCTATCTACTACACCTGGAGCCTTCCAATTTTGAGTACGTTTAATGACTTGTGAGAGCTCATCGGCTGTTATGTCAGTATAAAGCATGTTGGGTAGTGTGGATGCTAATTGCTCCTCTTTCCTGATCCAGCTAGCTTCCCTATTATGTTCAACTGAGACAGACGAAAGAGACGACCAATAATGTTGGAGTGCTGTTTGTGTTGGCGGACCAGTGTTTTGTGTGTATGTGAATATATAATCTTTGTTTAACTGCTTATAGAATGTCTTCTCATTGTTTACGAATAACTTGTCTGCTGTTTGCGCTGAGTGCATGTTTTGTATCGCTTCAGGCGTTGTTTTTTTGCAGCAAAATTTGTTTTAATGTGTCCATATATTCTGTATTGTGTTGATTGTTCTGCTCATGCCTGGTGTGTGTTTTAATTTTCTTAAATAATTGTCTCAGGCGTTTGTTCTGCTTTCATGAAGTGTTGTGTAAGCCTACCTTGCGGATTTAGTGTACTGCGTAAGTCTACCTAACTGCTTGCAGATTTCGTCAATCTCAGACTCAATCCGTTTTTGCCATTATTATTATTATTATTATTATTATTATTATTATTATTATTATTATTATGTTGGGGTTAATCTTTAGTTTGATTCACAGCCAAAGGTCGATGGTTGCTAGACAGGTCGAGTCCTAACCAAAGACCTAGGAACTGTCTAGGTATCGTCGGAGTATGTATGCTGTTCCAAGTAGGGTTGTTTTTTGCAGTATTTGGGTGTCCAAGTCTGGAATCTTCATGCTGTCTAAGGATTTTGGTAATTCCTTGGGTATTGCCCCTAAAGCAACAATTACTATTGGGATGACAGTCGATTTCTTTTTCCACAGCTGAATGATTTCGATTTGCAGGTCGCGGTCAATTTTTCAGTTTGTTTTTCTGTTATTCTGCTGTCTCCAGGTATAGCAATATCGATGAGTCGCACTATTTTGTTTTCAATGATTGTGATATAGAGTGTGTTATGTGGCAGGCGCCGGTCTGTTTGTATTCTAAAGTCCCAGAGGATCTTTACATGTTCATATTTTAAGACTCGTTCAGCTTCATGCTCCCAATATTTCTCTGCGTGGTCGAATCCAAATTTTTGGCAGAGCTTCCACGGGAATATTTTGGCCACTCTATCATGTCGTTGTTTGTAGTCTGTTTGGGCAGTCTTGCTGCAGGTACTAATTAGGTGGTCGACTGTTTCATCTTTTGTCTTACAAAGGCGGCATTTGCTGTTATTCGTAGAGTGATGGAATTTGGCTGGATACAGGGACTGCCCAGGTAATAATTGCTTTGATAATGTTGGCACCATTAAGTTTTGACTTTAGGATACGTCGTCTTCGCCTTAAATGTTTTGTCGTGGTTGCTTCCTTGAGTTTGCTTTGCAGTATTTCCGAGTCTTCCATTATTCCTAAGTATTTGTAGCCTTCATTGGGATCAACGTTCTTTATTGTTTCTTTATTCTCGACCTTGAATCCATCATTTTCAATAATTTTTCCTGTTGTGATACCTATTGTCGCACATTTTTCTATCCCAAATTCCATTTGTATGTCATCACTGAATTCCTCTGTACTTTTTAACAGGGTTGTAAGTTCTTCATTTGTTCGTGCAAATAACTTCAGGTCGTCCATGTACAGTAGATGTGAAATCGTTGTGCTATTTTTTCCTAATTAGTATCCACAATTGGTTTGGTTGAGGGCATGAGTTAGGGGAATCATTGAAATTATGAATAATAGTGGTGATAATGAGTCGCCTTGAAATATTCCACGCTTTACTTCTACCTCTCCAAGCTCCTATTTATATACTGTTAGTATTGTTCCCCAAAGTTCCATTGATGTTTTCAGAAACCTCTAAATGTTGCTATTGATTTAAGGAGTTTAAATGATTAATTTAAATTTAAAATGCGTTTAGTCTCCTTATAATGGGGAAAATCGTGAAATAATAAAAACAAAATTTAAATTAAAGTCACCAATCTTGTAGAAACTTGGGAGATGAAAGAAAACTTTTTCATTTTGTTTTTATTATTTCATGACTTTCCCCATTATAAGGAGACTAAACGCATTTTAAATCTAGATGTTGTTACTGATTCCAAACATATTCAGGCATTTTTCTATCCAGCTGTGGGGTACTGAGTCGAATGCTTTTTTATAGTCCATCCAGGCCATGAATACTTTTGTCTTCCGTTTTTATGAATTTCTAACAATTAGCTTGTCTATTATTAGCTGGTCATTGGTGCCTATTGAGTTCTTGCAGCATCCTTTTTGTTCTGTCGGGAGGAATTTAGATTTTTTAAATGGCCATATATTTGGGTTGCCAGGATGCCAGTGAAAAGCTTGCATGTTGTGGGTAGGCAAGTTATTGGCCTGTAATTTCCAGGCTGAATCCCTTTTTCTTTGTCCTTTTGAATCAAGAATGTTCTGCCTGTTGTTAACCATTTCTCATTTTCAGGTCAGTTCTCAATTTGGTAAGACTCAAATTGCTCTGCTATTCTGGCGTGTAAGTTTGTTAGCTTCTTCAACCAAAATCCATGTAGTTCATCTGGACTTGGGGCACTCCAGCTCTTCACTTTTCTTGCTTGTGTTTGGACCAAACTTTCAGTTATTTTCAGTTCGTCCACTGTTTCCTATTGAGTATTTTTTCTACTTTCCTCAGCCACTTTGCTTCACTGTTGTGCTGATTATCATTTCCCCACATACTTTTACAATACTTTAAGGTCTCTGCTTTTTCAGGAATTTCTCCAATTTGCCTTTCATCTTCATCTTTCTCAAGAGTTTTGTAAAATTGTGCTTGGTTCGTCTCAAATAGCCTATTCTGTTGGTATTGTTTTACTCTATTGTCGTAACGTTTTATTTTTCCTGCAGTGGCTACTAATCTCTGTTTCAGCTCTTCCAAAACTTCGGCAATGCTTCTCTTGTCCAAATTGTATATGAAGTTCAAGCTAGTTTTTGTCCTATTGTTTTTCAACCTCTTTTGCTTCATATTTTTCACTCGTGCTAAGTTGCTTATATCAGTTCGGATTTTCTTGATCTTCAGGTATAATCGAATTTTCCAATTTGATTTTTGAGTCTTTAGACATTATTTCTTCAAATTTTCACTCCCAGTTGTTCTGTTATCACATAGGCTGTTGCATACATTAGTAGGTTTGTTTCTGCACGTGTTTCCGTTGGGATGATCTTGATAGCTTCGTTTGCATCTCGTAAGGCCTTAGCCATTCTTTTTCTATTAATGTGACTAAGCTTTGGCAGTCGTATTCTTCCAGTTTCTTTCAATTGAGCCTTTATTCTTTCCACTAATACTTCATTTATGTGACGCTCATCCTGGTCACTTCCAAGATCACTTCCTTGTCTTTTGCCCCCATTCAGCTCCTCTTTGTTCTGTGTTCTTGTTTTTTTTCTTCATTCTTCACTATTTCTTCTTCTTAGTCTTTATTTCGCTCCTCATTTTTGCTTTCAGTCACTGGTTCTTTTGGTGAGTCTTGAAAGCTGTTAGCTACAACTGGTATTGTAATCTTTTTGCTTTTCTTTTCTATGCCTTCTATTTCAGCATCTGTAAAAAATTTATGCTTAAAAATCACCTGTCTTTGGTTCATGAGTCGTTGTTCAGTGATTTCCAAGTTTGGGTGCTTTTGCTTCCAAATTTCGAACATTCATTTTTGAAATCCACGTTTTGCTGGTTCTGACTGGTAGTAGCATTCCAAAATTGATGTGTTTGACCAATTTTTCTTTTTCTTTTTCCGTTTTCCTTCCGGTAGCTCGTCAATCTCATGCTCTGGTTGCCTAGCAGAGGGGATTGAGCCCTGTACCTCATTTTTCGAAGAATGCCCAGGAGCCATAGCATTCAACGCATTTGTTAAACCGGGCGACAGTTAAGCCGGGATAAATTTTGTTTTACGTATATTTACCATGGTTAAATAGGTTGTGGAGCACAAATTAGTTAGTTCTTCAAATAAGACTTGTCTGATCTGGTTGCACCTGTTTAGCATAACTCTTAGTATCATCAGCCCATGCAAGCCCCTCTGATGCCCGAGTGCGCGGGTTCGATCCCGGCCGAGGACAACGAGGATTTTTCAGGGGGAAATCCTGAGATCACGCACTTCCGTCGGAAGGGAAGTAAAGCCGTTGGTCCCGTGTAGTCGTTTGCCGGCTGCACGTTAAAGAACCCTTGCGAGGCAAAATTTGCGACCCCTATAACGCCGTCCTGAAATGACCATAGCAGTTGAAAAGGACGTTAATACCAAACAAACCAAACCAAACCAAACCATGCAAGCTCCTCCACCACTTCAAGGTAGTGCTCCCTGGAGGGGAATATTATTATTATTATTATTATTATTATTATTATAATTAAAGGGTTGTTTATCTTTAAGGGTTGTTATTTAGATTGGATTTTGCCAGTGTCGCATCTGTCCAACATTCCATTGGTTTCCGGACGTTATCCAGCTGCCTGGAAGAGGGTGTTTATAAACCCAATTCAGAAAAAAACTGCTCAAAAGGCCTATAGGCCAATTACTATCATTGGTTTCCCTGCGAAGCTGCTTGAGTCACTTGTGGCTGATCAGTTTACGAAATTTGTGGAGCCTTATTTACCGAACGAGCAGCACGGCTTCCGCCCTAAGCGAAGTACGCAGTCGAATCTTGCAACCTTTGTGCACTTCGTTACTCAATATCTAGATAATCGCAGGCAAGTTGACGCTCTCTTTCTTGACCTCGCTAAAGCTTTTGATAAGGTCAACTTCTCCTTGCTAATCACAAAGCTCTCTTATCTCGGCTTGGATGAGAGACAGCGGGATTGGTTTAGCTCGATGCTAAGAGACGAATATTTTATTAAGCGATTTCAAATGAATCAGCGGTCTTATTAGGCTATCAAGAGCGGGATTCCTCAGGGTTCTCTGCTTGAACCGCTGTTGCTTAATATATTTGTAGCTGTTCTACTGTTTGCGCTTGAAGATCCTCACACTCGAATTTTGATGTATGCCGATGATGTCAAGTTATATCACGCTATTGAAGGTTGGAGTGATTGTCATGGCTACAATCTGCTTTATTGCATGTCTCCCAATGGGCCAGTAACAACGGATTGGTGCTCAATGCGCAAAAATTTTTTGTGGTCTCTTTCAATCATTCCACCTTTCCGCTTTTATTCACTTAGAGAGTTCAGAGCGAGGAGCTTACAAGGATGAACTCCGTAAGCGATCTAGGTGTGATTCTTGCGGATAATTGTTCCTATGTTAAGCATATGAATGTTAAGCATATTTATTCGAAGATTTCTCGTTGTATGGGGATGATTAAAGAGGGCTATTCATTATTTTTATGAAGTTAAGACATTCTATTTCATATTAAAGCTCTCGTTATACCTCAGATTATTTACGGAGCGTGGATTTGGTTTGGTGGCAATTTTCAAATATTGTCTAAAATTCAAGGTAAAGTTCTTAGGCTTATGTCGTTTCTATCGATATATTTGAAAGGTTTAAGAGTTTCAAACAATGCTTTAGTTGGATTTAATATTAACTGGATTAATTGCAATAGTTTGTTTAACACACTACTCAGCGTTTTTCATCTTAAGTTGATAGTGAATGTAATCCTACCCGATTTTAACTTTTTTACTTATAGGAAGATTCGACGGGGTTATATGTTTAAGTCTGCCATTAAATGGCAATCCCATATTTTGCATATAATCCGGTCAACAAATTGATTCAGAATTATGGTGACTATTTTAATAATGTAAATATTTTCGGTGGGGATGATGTTCATGTTAATTTATTTGTTTGATACTATTTTTTTGATTTGGTTTCGAGTCATGGTCTTATTTTTGGTTGTTTTTTTAAGTTTTTGTGGCGTGTTTGATTATTACTATTATTACTTGTCTGCTTATTTTTATTTTTGTATTGTTTTTTAATATGTTTTTTTACGTGTAGCGTTATTTTTTAAAAATTAGTGGTCGTTTTTTTGTGTTGATGTTACTTATTTTTTTAATTATTTTTTACACTTGTTATTATATGCTTTATTCTGGTATTATGCTTTATCATGCACGTTCCGTTGCTTGGCTCCGCCCCCAATAAGCCCGAAGGTTCAAATTTTTGCAGGAAGGTTTCCAGCTATCGTGCAAAAAAGTAGTTTCCCCGATTTTCGATATTCGAATTTTAAGGGTGCAAAAACTGAAAAAAAATCGATTTTCGAGGGTGATTCCCAAAATCTTCTCATATTTTGATGCAAAAACGCGGGATTAAAGATAAAGCAAGGAAACTCGAAGGGAAGCTTCTCGGGGATATTTCCAAAAGTGTAATTTCTGGATTTTTCGATTTTTCAGTTTATGAGGGGGGGCCAGAAGAGCTCAAAGATTGGCCCCCCAGTTTTGTGTTGTTGTCATCTAACTCCAATGCAGAAATGCAGATAGCTTCAAAATTGCATACTAGTTGTAAAAGACGTAGGCACTGACCTCTCGGATTTTAATGAAACTTGGTATATATAATTGCCCTAGGGAGTTGGAATGCACAAATATTTTTTTTTTCATTTTATGGAAGTTTCGGACATTTAAAATTTTCGAAATTTGAGCTGGGGTCTTATCTGTGAAGCACTGTAAATTCAGTTGTATCTTACATAAAAAGATGTGATTGGTGACATATAAAAGCTCTTTAACTGTAGATCCTATATAAAATTTTTAAAATTGTATTACGCATGCGCAAATATTTAAATTTAATAAAAATATTTTATATATGCAAATTTCTCAAAAGGTGGGTATTATTTTTTCGTTAAAAATTAATAATATCTTATATATCTATATATATAAAGAAGGATGTTTGTCTGTGGGTGGGTCTGTGGGTCTGTGGGTGGGTCTGTGTGTACGTTTTTTATACAAATCTACAGTTTTATTCCGATCTTGATGAAATTTCGCATACATGACCTTCAAAGCATGAGGAAGGTCACTGTCTACTTCAGATTTCGAAAAAATAATAATTATTGATATGAAATCGATATTCATGGTTATGGCAGGGCATATTAATGAGAAATATCGCATGACCAACAATGCAAGACAAAGTTTTTGCAACAATGGTATCAACACGCAATTCACAAACACTCTGCACGGACCAACAATATATATCTCATGACCAACAATGCAAATAAAAGTTTGTGCAACAATAGGTATCAACAATGGTTTCAACACGCAATTCACCAATAACAATGAGCTCAAAATGATGATGCAATGATAAAGCAATCCTTTCCAAGAATTATAACAATGAACATAAAATGATGATGCAATATGGATAAGTTTCAATTTGTAACAATGCATAGAATTCCTGTTATTCAGGTTTTTCTTAGAAAAGAGAGTTCTTAGTACTTAACAATTTCTTGAAAATCTTTAAAAATGATCAGTAGCTGGAGATAATGAAGAGTTAGCAGACTATTGAGAAAGAGTGGAAAGACGACAGAGAAAGCAAACCTTTAGCTCCGTGCTGTATTGAGCAAATGGGAAGCAAGTAAATAGAAGAATTGGCGACCGCTAGACTTCCCAAAGTGATGAAAGGCCAAATTTTGCTTCAACACAGCGAGAGAAGAGTGGAAATTGCAACAACATCAAGTGTAGATCTGAAGTAAGATTATCTGATTAAGAAATTATTGGAGCAGTCCATCCATTTTGAGCCTTTAAAAAGATTTTTTTCGAATTTTCATTAAGACTTTTTACTGTATTAACTCTAAGCATTTTCACGTGTTTATTTTTAAGATATTGCAAAATTTAATTTAATTTTTTGAGATTGTTCTGTTTACATCCAAGTGTAACTATCCCGGGCAACGCCGGGTACCTCTTCTAGTACTTTTATAAAAACAAAACAAGAAATTCAAAATGTGTTTTGGTCCGTTTTGAAGAGATTAATTTTTAAAGCTCTAGTTCCAAGTCACAATCGCATGGCTACTCGAGGTTAAGTCCTTTAGATGGACAAGGTATCCTAAGAAATATAAATTTTCTGTTAATATCCGATTGCTCTAAGCATTCTACAGCTGTTTTTTATTTCTTTCAATGTGAATTCATTAAGTTTTAAAAGAAAATTCAATAAATGTAGAGACAATACTAGGGTGGATCGTAAAGTAATGCCTCCATGGCTGTAACTTTTATATTTGTTAACCGATTTTCGAAATTCTTTTTGTATCTAATATTTACATTTATCCTCTATGTAATGCACTATTCACTTTTCGACAGTATCCCCATCCCTTTCCACGCATTGCACCAACGTGTGACTACTCGGGTGAACCCGTCGAAGAGGAAGTCATGGGTTGTTGTCGATGCCAGGATTAAATGGCAGCTTTGGACCATCTTCTGCAGCACGATAACGCTCGCCGGCAAACAATCGCCACGCACTAGAGATGTTGCAGCGCCTACAGTTCAAACATGAAAAACTGCAGTTCAAAGACGAATGATTTTGCACCTTGCGACTTTAACCACTTCCCAAAGAAGAAAAATCACCTTAAGTGACATTCAATCCCTGATGACTAGATTAAAGAGCAGTTGCACGTTGTGAAACACTCTGCTCAATATGGCTGGTGAGATTTGCTGAACTTCAGATTTTTCTACCTTCAGCTCAGGCAAAGCGTGCGGATTGTTTGCATAAACTTTACCTTTCAAGTAGTACTACTTTCAAGGCATCCCAAAAGAAGAAATCGAGAGGTGTGTGGTCCGGCGAGCGTGCAGACCAGATGCCACCAAGTTGATTCGATCAGCAAAGACGTCCTGCAGAAAGTGCATTGATGTATGTACTGTACACGTTTCCATGCACTACTGCACACTAACTTTTGAATCATCCTATATAATGAAGCCTGTATCAACTTCAGCTGCCTCTGCAATCCATTTCGTCCTTTAGGGTAACTCAGAAGTGACTGACTCTGAGAAAGTGTAAATATAATTTCTTTATTATTTTATAACACATGCAGCTCCACAAAAGTACAATCAACACAAAACATATGAATAACAGCCACCCACCCTCCTACTTTTTTCAGCTTCGTAAGCTTTGCGACAAATTCTGTACCTACCATGCTCACAAAATCAACTTTTCCTATTACTTTACTGCCGGCCAGGTGGCCGAGAGGGCTAGGGCATAGGTTTTCTAGTTCTCGAGTCCGCCTGGCCGTGGTTTCGAATCCCGCCGTGGGCATGGATGTCTGTGTTTGTCCAGGGCTGTGTACAAATATAACATGTGTAAAAGGCCCAAAATCACCTTAGTAGTTGACACCTAAATTTCTAGACCCCCCATTACTTTACTCTCGGCACAATGCCCAAATGTTAGGTTCCAAAGATTGGTAAATGGCCTAATTGATCCCCAGCATCCAATTAGACCCTTTACCCTCTGCCACTCTGTCGCAAATTCATTCCACTGTTTCTGACTCTACCCGTAACATCCTTTCTATCCTCAGTAACCATTGCTAGAGCATTTGCACAAGCCTCTTTCAGACTATCACCCAACACTACTCTCTCCTCTCTCTTAATCCCTCTGATATTGACGATCTTCATACTTTCATTTGCAAAAAACATGAATTTCTTTATTCCAAAAAATGTAATAAATTCCAGAGAGACCGTATTTCATTTCCTAATAAAAGCGATTTTCTCTCTAATCCTTTATCCGCCTATTTTCTGAACTCCCTGTCTAAAAACGATTTATCTCCCTCCACCAGCTCTAGGTCTTCCACTTTTGGCACAACCTCGGTTATTAATCTTTCAACCACTAAACATTCGTTTCTCGAAATCAGAATCCTATTAAAGGCCTTTCCTTCTGTCCCATTCCTAATACCGCCGGCCAGGTGGCCGAGAGGGCTAGGGCGTAGGCTTTCTAGTTCTCGAGTCCGCCTGGCCGCGGGTTCGAATCCTGCCGTGGGCATGGATGTTTGTGTTTGTCCCGGGCTGCGTACTGTTATAACTTGTGTAAAAGGCGCAAAATGACCTTTGTAGTCGACGCCAAAATTTCTAGAACTCCATTCCTAATACCATTGATACTTTTGATATCATTTTCTCTGTTGATAACTTCAGCCGTGCCCTCGGATCCCGTCTATACTTTTGCATGAATCCTTCTAATTCTGCTCCCGCTACCGTCTCAGCCTTCCATATTCCCAGTGACTGGACCCCTCCTCATGATAACAATCCTGAGCTTGAAGTTTACATCAAATCCATACAAAATGAGATTATCTCCATTACCAAAAATATTAAAAACCTCTTCCTAACCTCACCAATAACGAATTTCTTTGTATCAAACGGCTTAGTAATAACCCTGATATAACAATTAAACCCGCAGACAAAGGGGGCACTGTTGTTGTTATGAACACCTCTGACTACATTAACGAAGCTAATAGAAAAGTCTCTGATATCTCGTTCTACAAGAAACTAACCTCCGATCCTACTGACACGTTCAAAACTGAACTTAAAAATATCCTCTTTCAGTTTGAATCCTCTTCCCAAATCGATAAAAAACCCGTCTCTTCCTCCTTCCTAAATTCAGTTCCCCTGCTCGTTTCTACCTTCTTCCCAAGATTCATAAACCTGGCAATCTCGGCCGTCCAATCATCTCTTGTAACAACACCCTCTGTGAGCTACTTTCTGCTTACGTCGACCACCACATACGCCACATCCCACCCAGTCTTTCTTCCTATATCAAAGACACTTACGACTTTCTCTCCCATATCCAGCGCCTTAACGACACTAATTACGATTTTAAGAATGTCTTCCTCTGCACGCTTGATGTCTCTTTTCTCTACACTAACATTCCTCATGATGATGGGATTGAAGCTGTTCGCAACAGTCTCAAGGCTAACAAACCTTTCCAAGTGCCTTCTACTGACACCATCTGCCGTCTCCTTCACACCATCCTCACCTGCAATTTCTTCACTTTTAACAACGACGTTTTCATGGACTGGCCACATAATGAAGACTCACTCCTATCTTTTATCACCCATTCTAACTCCATCCACCCATCTATCAAGTTTTCTCACCATTATTCTATCACAACTATTTCTTTTTTGGATGTCTCTGACTCTATCACTAACAACAAATTGACTACTAATCTTTATAAGAAGCCCACTGACCAGCACCAGTACTTACACTATGATAGCTGCCATCCACCTACCATCCACAGCAACGTCCAAAGTTGTCGGTAAATTGTAAGCTCGACGGTCATTTGGTTGTTCGTTTTGGTTATTAAACCATACAAAAGCCAATTACAAATAATCAGGTTCAATACAAGCTACAATACTCAGCGGAGGTAACGCAGAAAATTCGTTTTAATACCAAGAATATCATTACAGGCGAATGGTCATTTTGTAGACTTCAAACATAGACAATTTCCTGTTTGCCCTGCCATGACAATTAACAAGTCCCAGGATCAAGCCTTAAAAAACATTGCTATATACCTAGAGTAGATAGATACTGACACCTCGCCGTTGGTTTGCCTTGAAAAGCTCGGCGAAGACGGGCATCTCAGCAAGAATAATTAAATTCTGATAACTCACAGCAAAGATAAGATGGTCATTAAATAATCTGTAGTAATATTTTCAGTATTGTCACCGGTTCATAATAACATATTAACGAACTACTGTTGAGCCAGCTATTGTTGATTAAATCATTTTAGTCATACAAAGAGAGACAGAAAGAGAGAGAGAGATAGAGAGAGAGACTTACACACGTATTCCGACTTATGCCCATATTCATAGCGGAAAGGTGACAGAGGAAGCAGTCCCTTTGCTCGGGTGACGACGTAACCGATAACAAAGCATAGGCTACATGAACTCGACTCTTTGAATCAACAAGCACACAGTATTATGCTTTATAATAATCTTTTCAAGGTTTTAATAATTATTTATATCTATCGAAAGGCCAGCGAAGAAATAAATGAGTATTGGGAAGAGAAGACAAAACGTTACACGGTCGTCGGACACATCTGAACAACAGCTTCGTCTATAGAAGAAAATTGTACACCTACTAAAAACTAATTTCTAATTTAACTTCCTGAGGTTGTTCTATTTAACCTGCAACACTAATTATCCCGAGCAATGACGGGTACCTCTTTACCAGCATGCATGTATAAAGTGGCGGTCAAAAGTATTCAATCAGAAGCTTTTTCTTGCATAACTTTTTAATTTTATTTATGATCATGAATGTGGCAAAAAATAAAAAACATCACTAAAGATTTTGTAAAATTATCTTATTGTCAATGTTTTTTTGAACATGTACTATTTGAAATAAAGTATTAAGATACCTCGTCAAAAGTACACAATCATATTAAAAAACAAAACAAAAAAAAGTTAGGTTAATTATACTAGTCAACACACATTTTGTAACTAAGACCACACATTGTGTTCTTAGTAGTAATTTGTATGTAGAATCGGAATCTGCTTTTAGAATTTTTCTATCACGTCAAGATTCCAAGTTATGCACATCGAAACTTCTATGTTAAAGTAATGGGTGTGAAGAGAAGCGGCCACAATGTTAAAGTATCCATATTTTCGGGCCGCAAGGAAAGTTACTAGGCCCCAACACTGAATGATTTAAAAATGTTTCATTGTAAAACAAGAAAACTGTGCGTGCTAGAGAAATTTAAAAATTATATTCGTAATCAGTAGAAAAAATGTTACCAAAAATCAACCACTTGCATTTAGTTACAAGAAAAAAACTTAAATTTTGTTGGCTAGTGTTGTTGATAAAGGAAAAAAAGTAACACATTAGGAAATTAGTATTTTGTAGCAAAGCCTTTTGCTGCAATTACACCTTCACAGCGTTGTGGCATTGACTCGATTAGACTGTTTATGAAAAGTATAGTGACGTTTTTCTACTCTTGCTCTAAAGCCAACATTAGGGTTGCTTTAGGAAAATGTTTTTATCCTCCAACACGACGCGCAAATTCACTTCTCATATGCTCGATGGGATTTAGGTCGGGGGACTGCGAAGGCCGTTTCAATATTCGAAGTTTCGTCTTTCCCATCCATTCCTTTATTGATCCGGCAATGCGCTTTGGGTCATTATCTTGCTGGAAGACCCAAATTCGGGACACGTGCTTCTTAGCCTATAGTAATATGGTGTTTTCCAATATCTCTTTGTATTTTAATTGGTCGATGACGCCTTCTACTTGGATCAATGGTCCGACACCTTAGTAGGAGAAACATCCCCAAACCATCACACTTCCTCCTCCATGTTTCACAGTGGGACGTTGATATCTGTAACGTGGATATCTTACTTACTTACTTTTCAAACCCGCTTATCCGTTAGGGTCGTGGGGGCAGCACCCCTATAGAGGATCTCCAGCGATCGCGATCTTCCGCCGTCAGGTGCATGTCCTCCCTGGTAATACCCAAGCGACTCGAACCCAGATTCTCCATGTAGTCTAGCCGCCTGGTTCTAGGCCGACCTCTTGGTCTCTTACCCACCGGCTTGGAAAATAACAACTGCCTAGGAAGACCAGTTTGCGGCATCATTGCCAAACAGCATAAACTTACTCTCATCACTGAACAGGATCGTCATCCATTCGGATGGTCCCTAACTAAAATGTTCTCGTGCAAAAGCTAATCGTGCCTTCCTGTTCTTGCTACTGATGAGGTGCTTTTTTACAACAATGTGCCAATTAAGTCCTGCAGTTTGTAGCCGACGTGCAACGGTTGTTTGACTTACATTAATGTACATTTCCAAGTTCAGTTCATGACTGACTTGGCCAGAATCCTTTATAACATCGCTTTTCGACTTGCGTTTGATGAGCTTATCGATTCTTGGAGTCGTTTTTCTTGGGCGTCCCAGCTTCGTTCTGTTAGCTAAGCACTTTGTATCATTAAATTTCTTCGTTATGTAGCTAACTGTTGATTGAGCTACACCCAATATTGCTGCTACCTCGCGTTGCTTTTTGCATTGTTCGTTACACATTTTAACAATGACTTCACGCTGCTGAATTGAACAGTATGGTGCCATTTTTTCACTTCGTTCGTTTGCAAAGTGCAACCATGAATAAGGTGTCAATAAGCATTAGAAATCACCGAGAAATATTATATAATGAGATTCATCGATTTCTTTTGACCAGGGGTATAAAGGTTTTAATTGACACCAAATAAAAGAACATATTATATATTAAAAATTTTGGCTATATTAATCGATTTTATCTGATCTTTGCATTTTTTTTTTTATTTTTCTGATTGGAGTGAAAATAAACAAGTTCTTGTCTAAAAAAGCTTTGATTGAATACTTTTGACTGCCACTGTATATATTATTATTATTATTATTATTATTATTATTATTATTATTATTATTTTTTACATGTATTATTATTTTATTTTATATTGTAATTTTATTAATATGCAATATATCGTGGTATTATTAGCTTTTTAATCATTTTAATTTCGTTGTTCTCATAATCTTTTGTTTTTGCCTAACAACTTTTTAATTTTCTTTTTTTAGTATTTGGTTGAATAATAAACTACTATCTACTAATTTAGTATTATTTGTAGTCTCTTGTGGACAATATTTATCTAACCTTTCAAAGAAAATATAAATTACAAAATAAAAATATACACTACTTTTTATAAAAATCGCAACACCCTGATGGAATGGTCTAATCCATATGCAATTTGCAATATTTGCATAGAATGGGTCAGAGTATAAATGATTAGATTTTCAGAGTAATTGCTTGAAAGAACATCATGCCTCGACGACGACGAAGGGTACCATATCAACAGCTGACAGACTTTGAAAAAGGACGCATAATTGGTCTGCGTGAAGCGGGATGGTCGTATCGTGACATTGCTGCTCGTGTAGAACGTAATGCGACGACAATTATGCGTGCATGGAGGCAGTGGAGCGAAGAGAACAGGGCACACCGAAGACCAGGCTCAGGAAGACCCAGCACGACGACACCGCGAGATGACAGACACCTCTATCGCATGTGTGTAGCAGATCGTACAGCGACTTCCACAGTGTTAGCACAACAGTGGGGTGCTACAGTAGGCAGGACAATGTCTGCTAGCACTGTACGACGCCGTTTGATTTCCAGAGGATTGATGGCACGAGTACCATTGTTGCGGATTCCTTTGACTCAAAACCACCGGCGCCTCAGGGTGCAATGGGCCCATCAACACCAACAGTGGCAAGCTGAATGGCAACAAGTTGTGTTTTCGGATGAGTCAAGGTTTAACTTGCAGCACCATGACGGCAGGATACGAGTCAGAAGACATCGTGGCGAGCGCGACCTTCCAGAATGCATCCTGCAGCGTCATGCAGGACAAACGCCAGGGGTGATGGTGTGGGGTGCAATCAGTTACCATGGCCGTTCCCGTCTGATCAGAATCCATGGCAATCTGAACAGTGACCGGTACATCAGGGAAGTTGTGCAACCCGAGGTCATCCCCTTCCTGCAGAACCTTCCAGGCGCTGTATTCCAACAGGACAATGCCCGACCGCATGTGGCCAGAAATGTCCTCGCCTTTTTCCAAGCACATCAGACGCCCTTGTTCCCCTGGCCTGCTCGTTCACCAGACATGTTCCCAATCGAACTTGTGTGGGACAGGGTTGCTCATCGATTGGCTCGTCAGACTCCTGCAGCAGCAACTGTGGATGAACTGTATACCCGTGTAGACAGAGCATGGCAGGACATTCCCCAGGCCCTTATTCAGAGCTTGTTTGACTCAATGCCACGACGTTTAGAGGCTGTAATTGCATCCCACGGTGGTTTCACCCGATACTAATGTGACAATAACACGCATTGTATTGACCTGAAAATCTAATGGTTTCCTTTCTGACCCATGATATGCAAATGCTCCAAATTTAATGCAGATTGGGCTATTCCATCAGGGTGTTGCGATTTTTATAAACAGTAGTGTAGTTCAAAATAAAAAAAATAGGAGTGGATTTTAGGTCCAAAAATAGACTATTAGAAAACAAAAGAGAAATTTTAGAAAAAGAAAAAAAGTGTGGTAAGTGAAATTAAATGTTAGAATATAAGTTTATATTGCAAAATGTTACGGAAATTTGAATCTAGAACATATTTACTATACCAAAAATGTACCAACACACTCACAGTATTGAGAACACATTTTATTATGCAAACATAAAACTGGGAATTATGAAGAAACATGCTGGACCTTAGTAATTTAGGTAGTAAATTATATTCGTCAATACTAAGCTGCTGTCTCTAGCTGTCTGCTGAAGTAGTCATTATACAAAACAGACATTCGAAATTCGCTAATTAGCGATTTTTACAGAATTGGTTCTAATCGTAGTGATCATCTCATCAATAAACTTAGTGACTAATTAGCTATTAGTTATGCATCATTTTTATCCGATTTTGTCCAGAGTTATCATAAACCCCTTACACTTATTTATTTAGTTATTAAAGTTTCGTCTCGGCGAAATTACTTTCTTTATTGCTCCAATGTTTGTCTGGAGTAAATGCGAAACGATCCGATCAGATTCCAATCCAAAGTTTGACCGTCTCTTTCAAAAATTTTCCTTTTTCAACACAATTTTGGGCTATGAATACAAGCGATTTCGTATTCCAGTTGTAGTCTCATGATACACGGCTATTCTTCTTTATATCACTTTAAATTTTTATTAGTCACTTTCCTCTTATTTCATTACAAATATATTCCATCAAAAGTCTTATGTGTCAAGTTCCTATTCTACCACTACTAAACTCCTCTACTGCTCTACTGCTATTTCAGGCTTCACAATTAAGATTGCAAAAACAGTTACAGAATAAAGTAGCAGGCAGTATGCAACCAAAACACTTGAACGCAAATTGTCTTAGACACGTTTGGTAATGCCTTTACTTTACTTCACAATTATCCTTTTTTGGTTGATTAGTCATAGGGGTGAGGCACTCCCATTCCACGCATGTGGCTAAGAGTTGTATTTGTCATTATTGTCGAAGGTAAAATTCTCCGTCTTAGAAACTCGCTAATATTTTCTTGTGCCAACTTGAAAAGTTCTTCTTTTAGTTTTGTAAGCGGATTGTCACGTGATTAATCTTTGTGTGTGACAGCAGAATAAGACCGTTATGAAATATTTTACTATCTATTAATTTAATTGTATCAAATAAAACATACAACTATACAGCAATAATAAACTTGAAGCATAAATGAAAAGTATTTACCATCACTAAATCTTTTGTATAAACATGTATATCAAAACTTATTGTTGGACTCGATGGCTTTCTTGAAGCATACACCACATACAACTGGGAGGAAGGATTACGTGTAAAAAAAGTAATAACATTAGTCAACAAACGTATTTACTAAGAATAAATCAGTAGATGGTCAGTGAGTATTTTAATTGTATGCCAACCTCATATGTTCAAATAAATGATGAAAAATAGGACAGAAAGTTCCGGAGCCTAGATTCACACACGGAACCTTTGACTCCGTCCGCCAACGCGCCAACCAAGCCTTAAGGTCATGTAAATAGCAATTTGCTTTCAAGGCCGCAGTGGCGCAATTGGTTACACTTTGGCAGTATGAACCAAATATTCCTAGTTCGAATCCAGGCTGCGGAATTTTCTTTCCTATTTTTCATAATTATTTTGACCAGCTAAAGCTGGCGTACAATTAAAACCCTCACTGACCATCTAATGATTTATTCTTTCCTATTTTTCATCTAATGTATTTACGATATACGCAAGTAAAATTATATGCTAGCTTATCTCCGAAGCTTGCAGTATCACTATGCTTATGGCGGCAGAGCTAGTGCATTAACACCTTTTTAATTGATAAAGTCGTTAATTTAATGGCGGCAGATAAAGAATGAAGAAAATCAAAACAATCACTCATGTACATTAGAAGCAGAGTAATCCCTCAAGCAAGCAAAATAGCGCACGGTCACTGCGCCAATTCACACGCTGCAGCCTGCGCTTCTGAGCAATAAGTTTCCGCAGTAGAATCTTTATCTTTTTTCTCCATCTCTAATGGCGTGGCACTCGGCTTTATTTCATCTTTTGTGCGCTCTTTCTGTCGGCGTCTATTCAGTCCTTCGTATATTCCACATATTCTATCTCTGTCGTCTTCTGCACCATTTTTCAAAATTCTCCTTACTCTCCGCTTGTTGTGGCTTTCTTTTTACTTTCCTTCATCATGATATTCTATCTCTGTTTTTTGTAATAACATTTCTATCACTCTCATGACGAAGTTCTTTTTCAACTTGTTCGGTTTTATGCTGAGCACTCTCTGTTTCTCTTTTTTTTTTCACCTTTCTCTTCTTTTATTTTCTCTTCTCCTTTCGTTGACTCACCCGACCTTTCTCATTGCTCGGGTCGGCCAGGTGGCCGAGAGGGCTAGAGCGCAGGCTTTCTAGTTCTCAACTCCGCCTGGTCATGGGTTCGAATCCCGCCGTGGTCATGGATGTTTGTGTTTGTGCAGATATAACTTGTGTAAAAGGCACAAAAAGACCTTAGTAATTGAATCCAAAATTTCTAATAAACCAAACCAACCAACCTGAATGCTCGGGGGGACCGCTTCTCTGTATGGTGCTTCATAGATGTTCTGTTCTCTTTCTTCGATTTCTTATCTTATTCGCTCCTATCTCCTCGCGCCCAATTTTCCACGTTAATCGCTGACATCATTCCCGCCCTGATCCCATGACGAAGTTCTTTTGAATTCATTCGTGGGTCATTTTGTTCTCCTAAAGTCGCTTTCCACTATAGCCACTGATGTATGACTTACTTTACTACGTGTGATTTTCCTGCGAAACCTGCGCCACTTTCTGTTTTTCCTTGCCCTTTTTCTTTTGCTGTTGAAAGAATTTAGTAATTACACCTAGGTAAATTCGCGTCCGGTTCTACTGCCATAATATTTATGTTGCATGAAAACATTCTAATCCTTTTAGATAATCGATCAATTAGTAAGGATGCATCATGCCCCTTTTTTTCGTCATCACATACTCTATCATTATGTCATTCCATCTGCCCTTATATAAGGATTGGCAAAGGTCTGAAGTCCCCATAAGGTAGTTGTCGTAACACATTCTTATTCTGGCAACACTCGCACGTTTTTATACAAGCCTCTATATCTTTTAACATTTCCGGCCAAAAAAACTTCTGTGTATCTTATCCCAAATCTTACGTATCCTTAAGTGCTCGCTTACCAAGGCCTTGTATTAACACATATGTAATGATTTTAGAATCATTTGGGAGAACCAATTGTCTTTCCTTTCTATTTTGCTTGTAACAAACTCTCGTTGACACAGTAGCCTTTCGTTGCCTCCTTTTGCACCTTACTAATAAAGGGGGTCTTACATTCTACAATTTTTCACTTCACTCAGCCATTTATTTCTTTCCCCATTGCAAAGGTTCTTCACATCTCGTTGCCATTAACGTGTTTTCGTTAACACTAGTTCTTTTCTTTCCCTGTCCTCGCATTTTCCTACTTTGTGGTATGGCCTCTGTATATTGGATCAACTGTTCCAATGATTGAGTGTGGTTTACTCCTAACCTGTGTTGTATTTCTTCTGAAAAATCCCGGCTGTACACCTATATTTGCTTTTCCATGAACCATCCACGAACTAAAGGCCTTATATATTCTCTTATACTCCTCAATCGGTCTGGTCCCTAAACATTTCTGATGCTCTCGCCACTGTTTAATTTGCTTTTGCCATTTTGCATCTTTTTTAAGCAATTTTCTCTCCATAGCTTTATTTCAATTTCTGTACGGAACCTTCAATATCCTGTAGTGAACTTTAGGGTGAATAACAAGACAATGATTGCATTTTTTTAATGTTTATAAAAGTTTAAAGTATAGATTATGGTGGGTAAAGCCTCCCTTCTATCTTCAGTTCTTTAGATTTTATTAATAAACATTTTTGAAATAATAATAATCTATAATAATAAATAAACGATATGAATAAGTTTGACAATGAAGTGACAGAAAATACCAATGGTAATACTATAGTAATTATGTCAAGAAGAAGAGAAAACGTGTAGTAAATTAGTGATGAATTTCTTTTTTTTTATTATTTTTTTAAAAATTTTATTTAATTTTTTTTACGTTAAATTAAAGGTAGTTGGCAAAACTCCAGTATAGCGTTCCTTAATTTTCTCGGATAAAAGCATCGGCCTGCCTCGTCGCGTTTATGCACGGAGTTTATTATTGAAGCGTGTCTAATTATTAATTAACTAGAAGAGGTACCCGGCGTTGCCCGGGATAATTACACAAGGATGTAAGCAGAACAAACACAAAAAATTGAATTAAATTTTGCAATATCTTAAAAATAAACACATGAAAATGCTTAGAATTAATACAGTAAAAATTCTTAATGAAAATTCGAAAATAATCTTTTTAAAGGCTCACAATGGCTGGACCTCTCCAAGGATGCCACTGATATTTTAAATAATTTCTTACTCACGTAATCTTACCTTAGATGTATACTTAGTGTTGTTGCAATTTCCACTCTTCTCTCGATGTGTTGAAGCAAAATTTGGCCATTCATCACTTTGTGCAGTCTAGCGGTCGCGGATTCTTCTATTTACATGCTTCCCATTTGCTCAATACATCACGGAGCTAAAGGAGTGCTTCCTCTGTCGTCTTTCCACTCTTTCTCAATAGTCTGCTAACTCTACATTATCTCCAGTTACTGATCATTTTTAAAGATTTTCAAGAAATTGTTAAATACTAAGAACTCTCTTTTTTAAGAAAAGCCTGAATAACAGAAATTCTATGCATTGTTACAAATTGAAACTTCTCCATATTACATCATCATTTTATGTTCATTGTTATAATTCTTGGAAAGATTGCTTTAACATTACATCATCATTCTGTGCTCATTGTTATTGGTGAATTGCGCGTTGAAACCATTGTTGATAACTATTGTTGCACAAACTTTTATTTGCATTGTTGGTCATGAGATATACATTGTTGGTCCGTGCAGAGTGTTTGTGAATTGCGTATTGATACCATTGTTGCAAAAACTTTGTCTTGCATTGTTGGTCATGCGATATTTCTCATTAATATGCCTTGCCATAACCATGAATATCGATTTTTTATCGATAATTATTATTTTTTCGAAATCTGAGGTAGACAGTGACCTTTCTCATGCTATGAAGGTCATGTATGCGAAATTTTATCAAGATCGGAATAAAACTGTAGATTTGTATAAAAAACAGACCCACAGACAGACCCACAAACATCCTTCTTTATATATATAGATAGATTGAATTATCGATATTTTAGAAATTATATGTAAGGCAATTATGATTTTCAAAGTCACGGCCGGGCGTGCCTGTAGCTAATTTTCACCATCACGGGACTTTCGTGATTTTTTTTTCCCCCAGCATAAATTTAGTAAAATATAAACTTGTATAATATGATAAATTATTGGTTGGTTTGAACTCTCTGACCACGGCCTTGCTTTTATCGCGTTTGTTGAGCTCAATTGTTGCTCCTGCGTTTTTTCCTCCTTTCAAATTCAATTGTTGGGTGATTTTACTGTTGCTGCTGGCTGTGGTGTTTCTTATCACATATTTGGTGTTTCTAGTAGCGGACTTTTATTGTCTTTGGTTGTGAAGTGGCTTGTTTCTGGATTTAGGCGTTGGAAGGCGTGTTTTTGCCGTTTTTTCCCGCCGTGCTGTAGCTGTTGCCATCGCAACCACACATAATTAGCATATCGCGGTGGTTTCGAGCTATTTGTGGATTTCTGATTTTCTTTTTTTTTGCTTTCTGGATGATTAGCCATTGTTGAAAGGAACCATGTCTTAAAGTCAGCATTTTTTGAGCGTTCTGGTGTTGGGTTAGGTTAACTGAGGTTGGGTTAACTTAAAGTTTAACCATAACTTTCTGGCAGCCGTTTCTGTGACGACTAAAAAATACGGATCATTAGCCTCCTGTAACCGGCCAAGGGGAAACCAACTGCCCCCTGTAACGAAATAGGTTGGGGAATTTATCAATTATTTATTCCCAGAGGGGTACGTCGTAGACCGAATGCCGAAGGCGTTCGAGTAACGGAAAACAGTGACCAATGAGCCTCATTGAATGAGGCCCGAAGCGCCGAGAGTGGTAAAAGTTTGTTAAATTTAAAGGTAGTTTTTTCCACAGATTAAGGTGAAAACATCCAAAATTTGTTTTTCTCCTTAATCTGTGGTTTTTTCCTTAGATAACCTCTCACAATATACGGTGGGTCGTTCATCACTGGAATTACTTTTAGACTTGGTCACGTAATCTGAAAAAAACGCAGCTTCCTGAACAATCGACGGGAAAGAAAACGCGCGCCAACAATTGAAATGAACTAACGCGAAAAAAGCAAAACGCCGTAGTCAGATAGTTCAATTTAACCAAATTATTTACCTTATAATTAGACACGTTAACAATAATAAATTCAGAGTATAAATGTGACGAGGCTGGCTATGTCATAAGATTATAATAAAAAAACGTAAACACTTACCACGGTATAAAATTCGCCACACTCTTTCCTCCTTTCCCAAAGCGGCCGCACCCACCAGTGTCGTCGATTTCTGTTGGTGGTTTTTAATAAAAGTAAAATTAATAGCATCAAAAATGGACGCCGTCTTCTTCGTCTTCGTAAGTTTAGAAGTGTTAACATCGCTTGGTTAGACTCCATTTTTCTTAGACTACGAAAGAGGCAGGATACTATTTTCAGGCTATGTCAGAACAGCCAATCAGAAGACAGCGTAACGGAAAAGTTGCGCCAAAGTTTTCATTGTGAAATGCTCAGCGGATTACGCGTTGCCACGCGGAATGCGCGTGGAGGCGCCACTATACGCAACCCAAGCGGATCTGCATCCGCTTCGCCATCGGATTTCTATGTGAAACAGGCTTTAGGGCATAAATATTCATTTAAACCCTCTTCCAGTGTTATGTCCTTTATTCTAATAAATATGAAAGGTGTAGTGGTTCCGTGTCTAGTTCCACGGTCCGCATTCCACAATATTCAAATTATGTTCGAGTAATCAAGTATCTAGTGTCTTACTATCCCATTCCTCGCTTTTATTGCCTAATCTTAAGCGGATAGTATGATGTTTCCTTACGAGAATGCCCCATCTTCAATCGAAATGTTTATTTATTTCTTGTAAAAATATGATGTTTTTTGCATTTCCTTATGTGTCATTCCTTGTATTTTTTCAGTCTCGTCGTTAAATTTTGAATTTTGTATACTATTTACTTGTACTTCAGATTTCATCATGCATTTCTTGTTTCATCACTCTTTCCAAGTATTATCGTTTTTCTTTTCTCAATATTTTCTTGTGCAGTAATAGATTTTGAAGTTATATTAATAATATTCGATGAATTTACCATATTAACCATCGGACTAAGTTGAAAATCATTTTTCTTTTTAATTATCATAGGTTGATTTACTACCTTCCCGCATTGTATACCTGTGCATAATGGTTAACGGGGTGGTCAAATACTCGGCGGGCCTCTAAACTTACAATCTCACCTGAATGATTGACAAGAAAACCGACGTGTTCGTATTGTATTAGCTTGTTGGCACTACAGTGAACCTGAAATTTATTCAAGACTGTCTTCTTTAGAACTTTCTCGATCTACTCAGGCTTTTAAAGTGTAGCTCACAGCAAATGCTGAATTTTGTCGGGAATTTCGGGGTTCTTAGTAATTTATTACGTATATTTTTCCGGATGACTATTGCGAAATTGCTTTGACCGTTATTTATGTTTATGCATCAAAAATATTTTATTATTTTATTTGAATTGAATAGTTTCCAAGTGAAGCCAAAAGACTAACAAGGGGACTGCACAGACATGTAATCATGGATTTGGTTGTTATTTTTAAACGTCAATTTACAGCATTAATATACCTATGGTATAAAAAGGTCTTGTCACCAATGCGGTTTAACATAACATGATTTCGAATACTGCCAAGAGAAATCTATGCATCGGAAGAAAAGGAACATTTGCACTCAAGAGAGCAAATGGCACAATCACGAAAAATAGAAATTAAATCATCAAATTTGCGGAGGAATTCCACAATAAACTTTACAAATGTGAGGATGATAATGACGTAAGAAGAGCAGACCACCAGAAAGAAAAGTTGAAGTGTCACCAGTTATGGAAGGCGAAGTTGACAATGATATTAAATCCATGAAGAAAGAAAAGTGCCACGGAGAGGATGGAATTACAGTCGACCTGATTAAGGAAGCAGGAGAGGAATTCAACAAATTACTGGCAGGTCTTTTCACTAAATGCCTTGAGATGTCAGATGTACCAGATGATTGGAACAATGCAATGATGGTTCTATTTTTCAAAAAAGGAGACAGAGGAAATATCTAGACTTACGCCTAATCAGCGTTTTGTCAGTTGTTTCTAAATTCTTCAGTAAAGTCCTGACAAACAGACTTGATTCAGCTTTAGACTCGTTACAACCAAGAGCACAAGCGGGTTTCTAAGTGGAAATAGCACGATCGACCACAGTCAAGTTATTAGTGAACTTATCGAACACCACAACGATTATGAAGTACCACTTTGCTTTGCCTTAATCGACTTTGAGAAAGCTTTCGACTCAATGTTCACACCTGCTGTAGTGACAGCTCTGGATAGAACGGGAATAGCCAGAAGTTATATTAGTATTCTCCAGAAGATATATTTAGTAAAGCGACTGCTAGCATTCGTTTGGATAAAGGAAAAGCACGGATCAACAATGGAAAAGGAGCAAGACAAAGAGACACCATCTCACCAAAACTCTTCACAGCAGTATAGAGGAAATCTTCAAGGAACTGAACTGGACAAAATAAATGGTGAGTTCCTTAATCATTTTCGTTTTGCTGATGACATCGTTATCACCAGTAGTAGTCCTTCTGAATTGAAGGAAATGTTACAAGAACTAGCAAATGCTATCCTGCGTCTAGGACTGAAACTGAACACACAGAAGACAAAAGTTATGTTCAATGCATTAGCTCCATAACAGAAGGTCATGGCAGGCAGCATCATGGTTGAAGGAGTACAGAGTTACACATTCCTGGGACAAAAATCTCTATGGATGGTAACATTCTGAATGAAGTTAACCGAAGAAATAGAAGAGCATGGCGTGCTTTTGGCAAAAATAACATTATCTTGAAGAGCAGCTTGAAACGAAAAGTTTTCAACCAGTGTCTTTTACCAGCACTCACCTATGGAGATGAAACATGGACTTTATCAAGGAGGACAACACAAAGACTATACACAACACACAGAAACATGGAAAGATTTATGCTTGGAATTACATGAAAAGATCGAAAATGCAACAGCTGGATAAGAAGCCAAACGGAGGTGATTGACGTTATCGAACAGATCAAACATTCTATTGGCAATAGGCTGGTGACATCGGTAGAAGACAAGACATGAGATGGACCACAGTCATTCTGGATTGGTACTCTCGAGACCTTAAACGCTCAAGAGGACGATCCCATGCAAGGTGGATCGACGATATAAGGAAGGTGGCTGGCGTCAACTGGAAATACAAAGTTTTAGAAACAAAGAATAATGGAAGCATTTAGAGAAGACCTTCATCCAGCAGTAGATTGCAAATGGTTGACTGTGATGATGATGATGATGATGATGATGATGATGAGTGTAAAAAGATTAGAATCAATGGCCTTTCGTTTCGAGCAAAAAACATAAAATACAGAGTGATTCAACATGATGTCCGGAAGTGGAAAGAAAGGTATAAAACTTAATAGCGGTGACGCAGTGGTTTTACTGGCCCTGGTTCGATTCCTGTAACATTGAAATTTTATTCATTTTATTGTATTTTTCTCCATTTTTATTGCACAGTAACATTCACGTATCTAAGAAACGTCACAGGTCAAAAAAATGCAAAATGCGTTGTACGATATTTTCATGGAAGGTAGTTACTACTCCGTGATATGGCGGTGACAGTGACGGCTGTGAATAGATCTTTATAGTTTCTTTTTCATTTTACATGCCATAATAACATCAGTTTTCCGTTTTTGGCTACTATGGAAACGGGTTTGGGGGAAGGGCAGGGGTGAAGAAGGGATCCGTCATCACATCGTCATCACCACCATATCGACACCAATCACCGATCGGCAATGACCGTCCGTGAAAATATTGTATGACGCATTTTGAAGTTTTTTAATGTCTGTGCGGGCCCCTGGTAAGTTAGCAAAAACAAGCAATAGTGATCTGAAGAGCCTTTCAAAAACAAGTTATTTCAGAGATCACCAATAATAATTGCTGAAGGTTTTCTTAATTTTCATCTGTTTGGAAAAAAATTTCTTGTCTCAGTGTCCTGAACTCCACGCTCAATTTGGCATTTCCAATGAGCTATATACCTAAATGCTTACTCTCGTCTAACTTCATCGGATTTTAGAAACTCTCTACTGCCAGTTTCGGTTTTAGTTCAAATCAAACATGCCAAATGCATGTTTGGAGGGTTGTCTAATATTTGAGCACCTCACTCAGCAAATCTATGAACTATGGTTAATAATAATAATTATTAACTGGAGATTGTCTCCAAACACAGATAATATTTTTTCAATTGAAATATGGAAGGAAAAATTCTGCGACCTGGATTCGAACCGGGAACTCGACTATCATGGCCGACGCTTCTCCCAATTGGGCTATCGTAGACACCCAGACACCCAGATAATAATTTTTCGATTGAAAAACGGAAGGAAAAATTCTACGACCTGGATTCGAACCAGGAACCCCGAATATCATGGCCGGCGCCTCTCCCAATTAGACAAGAATTGTGTTTTATCGGTTTTGTCCCATGAAGTGGTCCCATGAAATAGTCTCCTAGTTAGACAAGAATTGTTTGGAGACAATCTGCAGTTTATAATTATTATTATTATCTGTGACTTTATCAAACTTTCTGATGGTTTGGATGGGAGAAATACTCGATCTGAGAGCAGGAGCCCGCCTCCCATTTGGCTTTCAACCGTGGCAACTTGGTTATCTTAAAGACACCTTGTGACAGCTTGGTTGTTCAGGTGTCTGTGATAGCCCAATTAGGAGAGACATCGGCCATGATAGTCGAGGTTCCTGGTTCGAATCCAGGTCGCAGAATTTTTACTTCCATTTTTCAATCGAAAAATTATTATGAACTATGGTGTTATCACTTTCGATGTCGGTATATATATACTTTGACCATGTTTGGCACGGAGGATATATTTTCAAGATGACTAGGGATTATACTATTAGTATGATCAGACATGATTCTCTTTCGGACTTGGTGTGCATGGTATATTTCTTTCTTCTCAAAAGTTATTTCAAAGCAAAATCGGCGATGAAGTTTTCTCAGCACATGATGAAACTAATGTACTGTGCTTGGATTCCGAGTATTTAAATATACACTACTGTTTATAAAAATCGCAACACCCTGATGGAATGGTCTAATCCATATGCAATTTGCAATATTTGCATACAATGGGTCAGAGTATAAATGATTAGATTTTCAGAGTAATTGCTTGAAAGAACACCATGCCTCGACGACGACGAAGGGTACCATATCAACAGCTGACAGACTTTGAAAGAGGACGCATAATTGGTCTGCGTGAAGCGGGATGGTCGTATCGTGACATTGCTGCTCGTGTAGGACGTAATGCAACGACAGTTATGCGTGCATGGAGGCAGTGGAGCGAAGAGAACAGGGCACACCGAAGACCAGGCTCAGGAGGACCCAGCACGACGACACCGCGAGATGACAGACACCTCCATCGCATGTGTGTAGCAGATCGTACAGCCACTTCCACAGTGTTATCACAACAGTGGGGTGCTACAGTAGGCAGGACAATGTCTGCTAGCACTGTACGACGCCGTTTGATTTCCAGAGGATTGATGGCACGAGTACCATTGTTGCGGATTCCTTTGACTCAAAACCACCGGCGCCTCAGGTTGCAATGGGCCCATCAACACCAACAGTGGAAAGCTGAATGGCAACAAGTTGTGTTTTCGGATGAGTCAAGGTTTAACTTGCAGCACCATGACGGCAGGATACACGTCAGAAGACATCGTGGCGAGCGCGACCTTCCAGAATGCATCCTGCAGCGTCATTCAGGACTAACGCCAGGGGTGATGGTGTGGGGTGCAATCAGTTACCATGGCCGTTCCCGTCTGATCAGAATCCATGGCAATCTGAACAGTGACCGGTACATCAGGGAA
The DNA here is from genome assembly GCA_023313115.1 of Rhysida immarginata. Taxonomy (NCBI): domain Eukaryota; kingdom Metazoa; phylum Arthropoda; class Chilopoda; order Scolopendromorpha; family Scolopendridae; genus Rhysida; species Rhysida immarginata. Next base: position 55,657 of record JAHWFO010021375.1, read on the forward strand.
GTTGTGCAACCCGAGGTCATCCCCTTCCTGCAGAACCTTCCAGGCGCTGTATTCCAACAGGACAATGCCCGACCGCATGTGGCCAGAAATGTCCTCGCCTTTTTCCAAGCACATCAGACGCCCTTGTTCCCCTGGCCTGCTCGTTCACCAGACATGCCCCCAATCGAACATGTGTGGGACAGGGTTGCTCATCGATTGGCTCGTCAGACTCCTGCAGCAGCAACTGTGGATGAACTGTATACCCGTGTAGACAGAGCATGGCAGGACATTCCCCAGGCCCTTATTCAGAGCTTGTCTGACTCAATGCCACGACGTTTAGAGGCTGTAATTGCATCCCACGGTGGTTTCACCCGATACTAATGTGACAATAAAATGCATTGTATTGACCTGAAAATCTAATGATTTCTTTTCTGACCCATGATATGCAAATGCTCCAAATTTAATGCAGATTGGGCTATTCCATCAGGGTGTTGTGATTTTTATAAACAGTAGTGTATTTTGCTCAATTTTATGAAACACGGTCAACGCAAAATGCTTCATAATTATCTCTTGGTATCTGTTGTGGAAGCACTTTTTCCATGTCACTCGATCACACGTACACTGCTGTGACGAGCCACCCCCTACCCTCCTAGGTCGATAAAGCACCCTGGATAAAACTAGTAAGGGGGAGGAACTGTCAGGGGTTCGGGACCTGGATTAATTCTTGAAGAACTGCTGGCACAGAGACATTATTCAGGTTTCACACTTTTATTCAACAGCTTATACAGGGTCGGTCGGTATCTTAAGCATAATAGGAGGGGCCCCTCTAGAGCTAAGACTATTTTCTTAAGTTCTAAGGGAACACATGTACAATTTTTGGGCATAAATAAACCAGTCAAGCGCCATCACAAATCCGAGCATACGCAGATGTGTATATCGAGTATCACAATCAGGTCTCGGCACTATTGAAGTCTGCTCCAGTGGATCAAAATACCACCAACTCCCGTGAAGTATTCCTAACCACACGCATGAACGCGTGATGTGACCCCTTTTGTTAGAATGCTTTGAGGGGAGGGCACCTTAACCCCTCCTTGGCGAGTGGTTGTATTTGATTTTTACAGACTCTCTGCGGAATCCAATGGGACCGGGTGTTTTCACTGCTAATTTCAGTGCACCCTCCCTAATGGCACTTCGCACTGCAATTCCACTGATATGACAAATATTTCGACCTGTTTCATGCGTTACTCCCGCTCGGACTCGATGGCCCAGCTGGCTGATTCATTTTATCCTGTTAAGCAATTAACAACATCAAAAGGAAAGAATAATAAATGTAACACCAGTCTCAATAATTCTCATCACCGTCTGGGCGTGCTAAATAAAAGGACCATCAGAACATGGTCTGAGGAGAATGTTTGGACACATTATGATAACGTTCTTCCTGTTGATATACTGGCGTCGCATTCTAGTGGCACTTCATGTGGCTAGACTTTCCTGCTTTATCTACACGAATGTTTTCCGCACTTGGGGGGGGCTTCAGAGCGGACGCATTCCAAAGCGCAAATTGACAAACAGTTGAAAGTTACTCACCCCAGTCGTCATCTAAAATGCACAAACATCTTCAATTACTTGGTAGTATTCTTTCCAAACTCACGGTTGAAGTTGTCATCGCTGGGCGCAATCGAACACACAATGGCCGCCATCATTCTGCCAACACCGCCATTTCCCTGTATAGCTAGATAAAATACTATTAAGCCCTGAATTTCATCTTAAATGAACTAAATATATTCATCTTAAACTTATACATATACCCTGGGTGCTAATTGCACCAAAATTCCAACCAGAGTTTCACTACAACACATAGGATATGCAATCCAGGGAGCAAGACAACAACATGTCCGCTCAACACGGCGTTCTTTTTGGGAAGACAAAAAAATAATAAAATACGAATGCTTTTACCAACAATACCACATAAAAGATAAAAATAAACGATTGTTTGCTGGGGGCTAAATAAAACTCTAAAGGAAAACTAACAATATGAGTCGCCAACAAACAATGCAACAAACGAAAACAAAGAGACACACGCGACCGACTCTGCACTGTTAGCAAAACGCTCGTAAAAGAGCGGCCGCACCCCCTTCAAACTAAATACGATCAACGAAATACATTCACCCACCATTCTATACCAAACAAACTAACTAACACAATCCACCACAGACCGAACACTTCCTATTCACCCAAACAGACGCAAACTGCAAACAAACCGCTCACAACAATCAAAACAACAAAACAAAGCATCGCTCATAACACTCGCACACATCCCTCCCATAACCAGTCGTTTGCTATTTTCCCTTCCCGTCGGACATATGCAACCCTAACTGACATCAACATGTCACACTGCACTCTTCGACTGTCGTTTGTATCCTTACCATTTCATCATTACTATTGACTGTACTAATGTTAAGGGCATCGTCCCGCCTGTATGCATTCAGTACGAAGATTAACACACATTCAGCTATACTAAATGCCCTTAATATCCTCCTGTGCAAAAGATCCGAAGTGCAAAGTATTATAAGTGAGAGCCTCTGCTTCGGTCGTATCCAGCTTCGTTGGTAATCATGTATTTTAGTAAAAGAAACTAGAGATGTCACAGGAAAGCATTAAACTCCATTTCTAAGACATCTTTCTGATTTATTTTGGAAAATAATAATATTCACCGTTTCATTTGCTTTATCAACATTGAATTTACATTAAGTTATGGGCTTATTATTATGATAAAAATTACAATTTGATATAGCCGTTTGTTACGAGGAAGTGGTCATAGAAGTTTATACCATTGCATAGAAGGCATCATCGTACGGTACCACATTTAGTGGGGTCATCAATCCTTCTCTACACAAACTCTCTGCAAAGTCACACACTTCTGCCATTTATATTTCACCCGTCAAAGCTGAAACTGTAGAGGTCCATCCCCAACTGCAATGATGGCCTCAATATTGCCGTGAAGCCACCTCCCAAGAAGTGGTTTCTTAGTTCTCTTAAACTAGAAAAACTGACTGGGTGCATCCCTGGCCTCGTTTAGAAAATCGAATAAGCCACTTCATGGGACGATACTTCACAGCGATGTTAAGTTTTTTCTGCTTTAAAGAGTAGTTTTCTGAGCAGACGACGGGCTCTATATTTACAGCATTCACGAGTGAAATATTGATGGCAAATATGTCTGAATTTGTAGGCAGTCTGTGCGGAGAGGGAATGGTGACCCCACCAAATTTGGTTGCCGTACGATAATGTTTTCTATGCAATGGTATGAAATTTATGATCGCCGCTTTCATAGTGAAACTTTTAATTACTATAATTTTAAAATTGTATTAATAAATACTAGTTTAAAATCTTACATGAGCTTTCTACTGAAAAGGGAACTATTCCGCCAGGCCAAAAATATTCTTCTCTATCTCTTGCTTTTCTTCCTTCTTTTGTGTATAACGTCCTATATTGTTTTTCAGAGAGAACCATATCTCCTTCATATATTTTACGCCCATCAGCTGTTACATTCTGAATTATGTTCTCTGCCTCGTTTTTCCAGTCTAAAATTATTTTAAAAAATTCAAATATTTTATTATAATAATTTCGGTAAATGAAATCTTAAAATACATTTTTATAATAACTTAATAGGTCTCGTCCACTTTAGCTTTGGTGGCGACTCTGCGCCACTAAGCGGCAGCTTCTGGCAATTGCTCTGGGAGACGCTGATTTGATCAGCATAGGCTGAAGGGCAGTTTGTTTTTTGAAAAATACTGCCAGACATGGCGTTCTCTCTACAGCAATCCGCATGATAAGCAGGATATTATATTTGAAATTTTGTTGGTTGGTAAGCTATTGTTGCAGTATCCGAGTGGGTTAAAGATCCGAGTAGTGTCCCCGGATGACACTGATGACATCGATCAGCGCCGTCGCGTTTAGGCTCTGAATTTATTATTGTAACATATATTATTAATAAAAATTACTTTATATTATAGAAATTATATTTTAAGAAATTTATGCTGGGAAAAATCACGAAAGTCTCGTAACAGTGTACGTTAAATGATCAGCAGTTTAGCCAACATGAATAACCAAAAGTAGAGAAATAGAGTGCCTGATAGTTGACGTTCACCATCACGGGACAATCGTGATTTTTCCCGCATAAATTTCTTTAAATATAATTTGTAAAATATGATATATCAAATACTTATTAAATTATGTTACAATAATAAATTCAAAATTTCAGATTGTTGCAACAACTGCCTCAATTCTGTTTCTTAAGTCAAGTAGGTC